>JBBPDA010000034.1:19140196-19166956 GCA_037974385.1 Arnoldichthys spilopterus | reverse complement strand
AATATTGGCATACATACATATATGTATAGGGCTTTTATGAAGATTATACTCCCATTGATCTGAAAGTGTAAATGGCTCCTCTTCGATTGAACGCACCAGTATCCAGAAGACAGAGCCATTAGTGTTTGTCTTAGTCTTAATTCTCAACACCATAATCTGAGGCCACACCAAGTGTCTTTTTATTAGCTCTATATGTATATTTATGTATAAATATATTTAATATTTATTTATGTATACCAGATGTATACATGCTGATTGTGCCATGTGCCAAAATTAAACCATAAAACTGGAGAAGATATGTTGCAAAACAACATTATTTCTCATGCAACCTTCCTCCTATTTGTTCGGGTTGAATTTCAAACTTGTTAATAAGACAGTGTTGGGTTCTGGTCAAAGCGTCAAAGTGTTTGTGCCAGTCACATGCTGTTCTCTCCACATGAGAAAAACAACTCGTCAGCTTTGCCAGCAAAGATCAGAGGAGGAGAACGAAGGATTTCATTGGTTCAAAGGTGGGAGTTTGGATGTAAGACACACTTATTTGGGTCAGTGGTTCTGCTTGTTTCTCTTGCCAGTCGTTTTTGGACATGTTGGGTAAAAGCAGTCCAAACCAGTAGGTACAGTGAGCTCTCCTCTGGCCAAAGTGCTTTTAGCCAGTAAGGCACTTGTCTTCATTGACCTTAATCAACCACCTCCTGCTCTTCATCACAATAGCTCTTGAATACACTTTAGTCCCCTACTCTCTGAGCCCTGCAGAATGACAAGGATATCCAATGCGAAAGGTTAGTGGATAAATTTGGCCTCCAAATTATGGCAGCTGGGTCTGCAGTCTCCACAGAAAAGTCTCCTTACATTAGTGTCTCTACCATACTCACCGTGCCTTTGGCAGGTTGTACTAGACCAGTTGTATTCCTTGTTTGAGCTTAAACTCAACTCAGCTTAGGTGGATGATACCATTTCAGCCTAATGAATAAAGCAGAAAGGTAAGTGTCATCAGATTTTGGAGCAGTTAAGACTAGAATCAGGGGGCTTAACTCTTGAGGATGGAACATTCAAACACTTGAGGGGCAAAGCTCTGGGCAACAATTAGGTTTGAATTGAGAGTTAGATTTACAGAGCCTGTTGACTGGTTTATTGGACTTTATTTGTATATCTGCTGACCAAGATGTTCATATCAAGACCACAAAATGAAGCATCAGCTATCTTCTCACCTGCTGAGATTTGGCAGGTGGCCAATTAGAATGTACAGTAGCTCTCCTCTGGTCTCCTCTTCCATCTGATCACTATATGGGTATTAAATGCTTCTAATGCCCCTTTTCTGATCAAAAATTTAAGCAAGCAGCAGTGGCTCAGAGCAGAGAGGTCAAGTCCCTCTCCAGAATCAATATCATACTCTGCATGACCATTGTGCCCTTATAATGAATCATTTTAGATCACCAGAAATGGAGCAGTCTCCCAGTTTCCCTGCTGAACAGCAGCAGCCAGTTTAACTTCATATTTTGTTGCTGTCTGTCCGTTACAGGGTTGGCTTTTAATAGCTTAGAATAGCTTGTTCTGTTTTTAACTCAGCTCTCTGAATTCTCTGGTGAACTCAGCTATTTCATTTTCCTCATTTATGGTATGGATATTTTTAGTTTCCATCCACACTTTCAAGACAAATCTCAGTCACCTAGCTTAGCTGCTAACAGCCACGCTAAACCTCACTGGACTTCAGAGCTGACAATTCATGCAGGTTTTAACAGAGAGGCTATCTTCATAAAATACACCCTTATACTGTTGCCTCAGTTGCTCACTTGCAGAACAGTATAGAAGGTTTGTGATTTACCTAGACTATTTTGAGGCTACCTGTGCATGTTTAGAGTCTAGCCAAGGTTGCATTGATCACATTTAAAGGGACATCAGTGCATTTTTTTTATTTTTGTTGTTGTTGTTGTTCTTTGTTAACATCTAGAGGATGATTTTTATATAATTAAATGAAAATGGCATGGACAAAAAAAGATGGTACCCTTTACTTAATATTTTGTCACCATCCAACAAGGGATCTCTGTACATCACAATGAAATGTCTGCATTTGCCAATATTTAGGTTGGCCCACTCTTCCTGATCAACCTACTGAAGCTGTCTCAGGTCTGAAGGGTGGTGTCTCCACACTGCAGTTTTCAGTTTTTTCCCCAAGATATTCAATAGGATTAGGATCTTGGGCTCATGGCGGGCCATTTAAGAATGATCCAGTGTTTTTTTCTAAGCCTTTCTTTAGTGCTTTTAGCTGTATGTTTTGGGTCATTATCCTGTTGGAGGACCCATGACCTGTGACAAAGGCTAAGCTTTCTGACACTGGGCAGTATGTTTTGCTCCAGGATGCCTTGATAGTCTTTAGACTACATTGTGCCCTGCACAGATTCAAGATTTCCTGTGCCACATGCTGCAAAGCAGCCTCAAAACAAAACTGAGCCCCCATGTTTCACAGTAGGTATGATGTTTTATTTCTTTTAAAGCTTAATTTTTCCTTCTGTAAACATAGAGCTGATATAAATGGCCAAAAAGCTCCAGTTTTGTTTTGGGCTCCCCCAGAAACGTTTGACAACATGCATTTCGGCGAATTCCAGCTGACTTTTTTGTGTTTTTTCTGTAAATAGTGGAGCCCTCTTGGGAATTCTTCCCATTATTGTTTGAAATGCGATGGATGGTGCGATCAGAAAATGATGCACCTTGACTTTGGATTTCAGCTTGACTGGTCCTTAGCTCTTTTTCTACCATCCACACTGTCCTTCTGATAAACCTGGGGTTGCATTTCCTCTTGCACCCACATCCTGGGAGGTTGGCTACAGTCCCATGAACCTTAAACTTTTTAATAATATTGACAACTTTGGTCACAGGAACCACATCTTATAGCCTTTACCCTTAATATGTATATCTATAATCTTCTTTCTGACATCCTCAGCCAGCTCCCTCCTTTGCTTTCTCTGTGTGGTGCACACAATGATACCAAACTACATAGCAGCATTTTTTCCCTTTAAATTGGCTGAATGGTTAATGAAAAGCTTAAAAGCAACTGTGATAATAATTAAGGTTAAACACTTGGAAAGATGAAAGGATTACTAGGGATACCAACAAATCTGCCCATGCTATTTTAGCATATCTTTGTAAAATAAACAACAGATCATTTCTTTTCACAGTTTTATTAGTTTATCACATACTAAAGGCATGTAGGTGTGCATTAGACAACTGCTTTTAACTGGATCCCTTTTCAAGAAAAATTAAGCACTGTTGTAATGAGCTGTAAGAGTACCAACAAATGTGTCCATGTCTGTAGCAAAGCAACCCCAAACCTTAACAAATCCACCAGCAATCACCTTTATCTGTAGGCACTGCATTAAAAGGGTGTTTGCTTGTTCAGCTGATCAGTCAAGACGTCGTTTTGTGTTTGCTAATTTTGGTTCTAAAATGTAGCACTCAAAGCAATGAGGCAAATAATTCTAAAAACACTAGACAGTAGCAAGTATTTCTGTAGGTACATCCCCTAAATGTCTTTCACTCCATTCAAACATCCAGCTCTTCATTACAGACTGGTCACTGTTGTTTAGGGCACGACTTACTGTGAATTATAAAACATAAAACAAAACATTAATGTATAGACAACATTACAAGGTCTGTTTTCACAAGCCACCTCAAGAGTATGTGTGTTGATTCTTTTTTCCCACAACTATCTGTTATATATATTTTGAGGAACCTGATCCAAGATGAGTCCTCTTCAGCCCTGGTGGTGTCTATAGTATAGTTTTATTAATTTTTAGAGCTTACAGTAAGTCATAGTGTATCCTCAACCAAAATCCACAAGTCTGTACTTGTGAAGAACTGGTGTAGGTTTGACCAGATTGGGGGACATAATGACAGAGATAATTTGGGTGACTCTTGACTTGTTTGTTAGCAATGTTAGGTTTGTAACTCCACAGCTTCCTTCCAACCATTCCAATGTTCTTCTGTTATTATGTTTATCATAATGATGTACTTGTGGTTAGGCCATGGCTTCACTGAATCACTTGGTCAAGCTTGTAAAATAATTATTTAGTTTGCCAGTAAATTATTGTGAACTTTCCAGAACTTACTCTCATAAGTATAGCCTCCAGTTTCACAAAACCCCACTATATGGAGGAAACAAGGAGCGACATAGCCCAGTACATGAGTCAATACTGAAAGTACATTATGAGAGAGCAGTGGTCAGGCAGAACCAGTTATGGACTCTGGAGAGGGCAGGACCTCCCAGCTCCAGGCAATGGCAGCTTTCCTATATGTTTGATTGAGAAGGGTTTCAGTGAATTTGATGAAGCATCTAATCCCTACATTGTGAGCTGTGGCTCACTGTGCTACCCTGAAGAACCGAGGAGAACTGCAAAGCTAGATGTATTTTTGGTGTGATTGTCGTCAAGGCAATTGAGGTGGCCTACTCTTAAAACCAATATCAAACAATTTCTCTATCTTTTTCCACTGAACTCTTCCGTCACTGCTGAAATACTATTTCTCTTTAAAAATGCTCTGCTTTTTCTCTCCTGAAATACTCTATTTTTGTATTTTCTTTGCCTTCTGATTTTGGCCTCGAGCATCCACATGGGTTTTTTACAGCTAGTAGATTTGTTTCGGGATATCAGCTTTATCCTGCTGATTTAAGCCAAACACTTACAAAACGGTTGAAATAGGAAATAATTAGCCTTCCACTCTACCCCACTATGCCCATAGCATCTACCTTACTCATGCCTAATCTTACATTCTCAGCATGTTCATTTATGTAATTCTTCATTTTCTGCCCTCTTTTCTACTGATTATTCAACTTATGTTTCTAAATTTAGTCATTAAGAGTAGTTTGATGTCAAATGGTTCAGTGTAAAAACATTGACTGACTTGGTGACAGCAACCAGGGATCAGAATGTATACAGTGCAAAAATAGACATTTTATTAACTATCCAGAACCACCAGAGAACCACCATGCATCTTCAGAATTTGCTACAATTTTGTGTTACAAAGCCTTCCATGCAACTGTGTTCTGTGCCTGTGTTTTAAACATTTTGGGGCCAAAAGCTTCCCAAAACTATGACAATCATTAAAACAATGTGAAAGCAACATCTTCATAACCATTTTATGTAATAATTGCTTATTGTTGGGTAGCTTTTAGAGGTCTTCGGATATATCACCACCGTAATGAGAAATGCTGACTATGTAGGTTCCACATCAGTAAACTCTAAATGACATTTTTCTACCTTAAAAATTTGCCAGAATTTTTGAAAAAACAGTGGAATTCTTATTAAATAGAACAGCTTTGTTTGACCCATTCATAGGCAACAGTAAAAGAAGTAGCCACCTGGCAAATGTCAAATGAATTATGTCTTGTAGATCAGACACTGATACATGGACAAGAAATATGAGAATATGGAGACAGCTGGTGTGGTCTAGTGCACGCAAAGCACAATGAAGCATAAAGGGTTGATTCTGAACCCAAAAATACATACACACTGATGCAGTAAAATATTTAGACTATATTTGATGATGATCTTATGACAAAATGTAGTTCTTCTGCAAATTTCCCACTTCTGGGACTAATAAAGGTTTATCTTATCTTATTACATATTTGAATTTTAAAAAGTCATATACAGAAAATCCCAGGGTGTAATGTTCAGATTTGATATTTCAAAATGATATTTAATAAGGTGTTCAGGTGAAGTTGGAATACCATGCTAAAATACTTTTTTTTCTGATTTTTTCTAATGTCTAAACTTATATAACAACATATGTATTATATACAAGTTATATTTTTTTAAGTAGAATGAGTCACATTTTTTGTATTTTATTTAAATATTTTTCAAAATCGGCATATATGTACATCTCTATTAGACTGTATTAAAAGGGCTGTGATTCACCAAGCTAACCACCTCCACATTAAAGAGGAATTTCACCCATTGTTAAACATTCTGTATTGCAATGTATGCAAAGTCATTCAGAGTGGTTATGATGTAAAATGCAAGAAATCTAATGAGTCAGAATTGTTCACAGGGGTGGTGATAGAAATACATGTCAGAAGAATTACAGCATTTTTACAAGAACGTGGTCATGCCTGAGACACTGGTTTATGGTAGATTTACATGGTTTATATCCATATCTCACACCATTTATCACAACATGTCAGATGATGTGAATCATAGTGGGGTTTCTTGAAGTATATGACAAGGATTTTATCAACTGTTCAGCATGTGTTGCTATTAAAATGTCCCATTATAATTAAGCCTCCATAGTAAATATATAAAGTTAGATCTCAACATGCCATTTTCAGTATCTACTGCTTCTGTTCCTATTTTTTTAGCTTCCAGTAAGAGATTGCACCCAGTGGAGGAATGAATCAGCTTTCATACATTTTCATTGTTTCTACATTTCAACATTCTCCTATTGTACATGTGTTGTATTTTTATAGAGCAGAAAAGAAGCCTTGTATCAAGAGTTGGATCTGATGGTAGAATATATCCACATCCATGCATTTGAAATGAAATTTCTATTCATCTACAGATTTTGCATTGTGAGTCTGGTGAATGCTAGGAAAGATACACTTGTGCTTTGATTTTGCATGATTCAGATGTTGACTGCTTTCAGCACTGATCCCATTTATGAAATTGGGATGTGTTAAAACCCTAATGCTATGAAAAAAAAGCAGTGAAAAAGTGCCTTGTGAAAAAAAAGAGCTTGAGCAATTGGCCCTTTGTATGATGTTTATCAGACCAGTTCTCATGCAGTGTGTGCAGTCCTGAGGGCGTTGTGTTTTGAGGATATATTCAGTGTAATGAAGCTATGAAGTCGGCTTGTTCGACCATCCTGGCAGTAGGCAGCCAAGCGGCGGAGGCGATTAGATATCTAGAACTTGGGCATTAATTGGCCATTTTCTACATGGCAAAATAATAACAAAGCGGCTCAGACTGGGCTGTGCTGCTCATGTGGTGCAGCACTCCTTAAGGGACGGCAGGCCCAGCTGCTGCATTGACTGGAACAGTAATGATTCCGTCTAGGTGATGGATGGCCCGGAGAAGCTTACGGAGTGAGACAAACATCTAACAAGCATGCAGACCGCTCTCTCTCTCTCTCTCTCTCTCTCTCTCTCTCTTTCTCTTCTCACAGCTCTCACTCTATCCCCCTGAGTCCCCCATCAACTTCCACTCCTCTTAAAGATAATTAGCTGTAGCTTTGCATTCACAAGGCCACGTTCCCCTTTGAATGGCCTATCAGACAGGAAGAGGAGAGATACGCTAATTGCACAAGCCACACTGCGCACATTAAAGAGGGCCTAACTGCACATGTGCTGAAGCGTCATAAAGCAGCGCAAGCTAACGAACAAGCATTAACCTTACAGTGCGGTAAGTAATGACCCAGATGCAGCCACTGCACCATAAAGGAACAATAAATGTATTTTGTACTAATACAGACTGTTACGCTGCTGGGGACAATAACTGTAAAAACCAAGCATCCGATATCGAGGAGAAGGAGATGAAACGACAGAATAGGGCTGGTGTCTAGGATGCTGCACATTAAGTGGCAAGTGTAAATGGGATGGGAATGGCTGTGAGTGTCAGAAATAGATGCTGCCACTGGCTAAGAACTTCCAGCTGTGTGTGTGTGCCTATGTGTGTGTCCAATTCAGAAAAGGTTGAGTCTCCCATGAGAGCATGTATCACGTCTGAGAAAGGTTGTATGGCCTGGGTCTGTCTGCCCTTAAACGAGAAAACAGAGAGGAGTGATGAGTTCAGACCCAAAACAGGATTAATTAGGTAAAAGTACGCTAGTCGTTTATTTTTAAACAATTGTACATGACATCTATGTTGCGTCAACGCTACAACTATTGCAAACACATTACAGTTGCCAAGACTAACTAATCTGTATCACCCTACTACACCAACAAAAAATTATCATAAAAATATTCAGGGTACAAACGCAAACACTAAATACAGAGATGAAATATATGTATTTCAAGTCACTGAAGGAATCTGAACTGTACAATGCACTTCTTACAGTTAACCCAGACAGAGGCACTTCAGACTGCTGTCCACTCTAGAGTTTCCCACAGTTCAGAAAAGATTTCCAATAAGAACTGGCAACGCTACATTATCCCAGCATGTGTCCCCAGCCTGAGCATCTGTGAGCTGGATAAGCAGCTGGTGTGAGCGAGGAGGCAAAATTCAGCTTGCATTGTAGTCAATCTGAGCAGGATTGAAAATTGAACTAGCCAGTCAGATCAGGAGGAAAGACAATCAGTTTGCAGGACTGAAAGTCCAATTAGCCAATCAATAGGGTGGGGGACAAGCAGACTAACCTATCAGAACACAACATGGGGAAATGTTACTAGCAAATCAGATTGTAGGAGGGGAGATTCAACTATCTAATCAGAGCACAAAAAGATATGTGTAAGTAGCCAATCAGAGTGTATGATATTTTCTAAACAATGAGTTATCACAGTGTGTCAGTAAGAATTCCCTTAGTACATTGCTAGAAACAAAAAAATAGTAATGGCACTTCAATTCTTCCTGGCTTACAGCATTGTTTCCAGAAATGCTGACAAAATAATAATTAAATGTCTCTATTGTACCCTAAAGGATTGGGCAGACTATTCATAAGATGCTGCATCAGCAAGCGTTAACCATCAGATGGCAGCCCACATATGTTGTGCAACATTAGCAGCCTGAAAATCAAGTCAAATCTCTCTTCGCATATGGACCATTTGTCTCCTCCAGTTTCCTGCATCTACAATGCCAGATATAAACCTTGGAAATGCATTAAATTTCTTCTTGTCATCCAACAGGGATTTGATTCCATGTCTGTCTTGCTTTCTATTAATGACAGTCTAGGAGCAGGGTGGTGCTTGCAAACATCACAGATAAGGTACTGATTCATTACTAAAGCATGGGATGGATGTGGGAGTCATTCCTTTGAGCTAAAAGTCCCCAAAAAAGAATTACTCAGACTTCCTGTTTTAAACAATGGACTTTTGATTTTGCATATCGGGAAGTGAGGACATACCTTTTACTGAAAAAAGCAACACTTGTTCCAAACAATCTATTTTAAACAACATAAACATTACAGAAATTATATCTCTAGCTGTCTCTTTCTTTATATATAGAGTTGTATGCAAACCGCTGGGAACACCCAGTGAACGTACATGTTTTGTCAATTTTATTTCCACTTCATGTGAAAATGAGTACACATTCTTTGACCTCTATAGAGATAACACTTCTGCACAGAACTGCATATTTGCTACATTTAACATATAGGGTAAAAAAGAAATAATAATAATAATAAATGTGATGTGCAAGATGTATGGCACATTTTATAATGTTTATATATGTTTAATATGTTGAAAGCAGCAAAATGGGTGAGCTTAAGTATCCGAATCACTTTGATGAGGGCCAAATTGTGATGGCTAGAGTATCTTCAAAACATCAGGTCTTGTGTTTGTGTGTGTGGGTGTGTGTGTGGGGGGTGGGTCAAGGAAGGACAATGAGTCATGTGTGCCCAAGGCTCATTGATCCATGTGGTAAGTAAAGGATAGCCTGTCTGGCCCTATCCCTAATAGTGAATACTGGCCAGGATTAAAATGTCTTTTGGCAGTTGTTTTGGCAGCATGTGGGGACATAATATTAGGCAGGTGGTTTATTATGTTATGACTGACTGGTGTACATATATACAGTACGTATGTACAATTTTGTAATTTCCACATTGCTTAAAGCTGTTTATTTGGTTCACACACACAATACTGAACCCTGTGTAAGCAAAGTCAACCTTGACAAGTGACCCAACATTGACCAAAGGCCAGGTGTTAGCTGGGCGTCTCTGACATACATTTATAAATGCATTTTTAAATACTGATTATGCAAGCATTTACAAATATAGCTAAAGCAGACACTGAGGTGGGTGTGTTATTAGATACGCTTCCCCCATTGCGTGTAACACTGCTTAGTCACTGATGCCCCAAAGACAATGCTTCTAAGTGGGTAAGCTTGTGCTTAAGGGTTGAGCATCTGAGTAATTCAAGGGGCTTATTTAGTTTTAATTTCCTGCTCCTGTAGATAACTCCTGTCTTATGTATGACAGACTAATTTCATATGCATCACACACGGTAGAATTATTCAATATATCTGTGAATTTTTGCATGTATATGAGTGCATTTATATGTACACACCTTCAAGCATAAAATGTGCTGACAGTGTCTGCCCTGTTCTCAGGACAGGTCAATGATGAAAGAGCCCACTGGCACAATTGTGCAGAGTGGGCAAGTTACTATCAACCATCAAACTTCTTAGTATGAAGAGGTGCCAAAGTGTGTTGAGTGCAACTTACTATTAAATGGAAAATGTATAGCTCCATAGTAGTTAAATATTAATGCATTCATGTACAAACCCCATTTATGGAAAAGGAAAAAATGAAGAAAAAACCTGAATGTGTCATTTGTTTATTCTCTTGAACTTTGATTTAACTGACAAAAGCACAAAAAAAGATTTCCAATGTTTACACTGACCAACTTACATTTATTTTGTAAATATAATGAGGTTTAGAATTTGATGCCTGCAACATACTTAGAAAAATGTTGGAACAGAGCTATGTTTGCCACTGTGTTCCATCTCCTTTATATACACTGTTTAATCATTTGGGGACTGAGGAGACTAACTGTTGCAGTTCTAAGAGTGAAACTTTTGCCCATTCTTGCTTGATGCAGAACGTCAGCTGCTCAACAGTCTGTGGTCACATTCTCCTCTTCATGAAGCTCCATACATAGTCCAGACCGCCTTGTTTAGTGACATTGGTTTTCCAAAGTTCTCCTGAGCCTGTGTGTCTATTTTTATCTCAGCTCGAAGATTTCTTATGCAGTGCCTTCTGAGGGCTCAAAGGTCATGTACATTCCACAGTGGTTTCCATCCTTGTCCTACATTAACTGAGATTTCTTCAGATTCCCTGAATATTTTCACAATATTATGAACTGTAGATTTCAACTGTAGATGATGAAAAACCTCAGTACTTTGTAATCTTGTGTTGAGAAATGAACTGTCTAACCATTTTTCAATATGGTTTGTCTCAAAGTGATGAGCCACGATCCATCTTTGGTTGATGTCCCTTTTTTCCCTGCTCATGATCAGTTCTGTTACCAGATTATTTGCTTATTGTTAAATGTTTCTGAACCACCTAGCTTAAAAATTCTATAAACTCTTTACTCTTGTTTTTTGAGGATGTTGGCATCAAATACTAAATGTGTTTATATTTTAAAAATACAATCAAGGTGTTCAGTAAAACAATTAAAAGTCATATATTTGTTCTTTTGTTAGTTAATGAAGAGATTTTTTGTTTTTATTTCAGAATCTTTCTGGAAATTAAGTTTATTTAAAAAAAGTACATCCCATAAAAAATTAGAGCCTGTCTCACTTTGACCTGATATTTAGATCTTTGCTATTAAAGTGTGTGGTGCAATCATGCCAATACCTAAAGTAATCTCTAAACTCCTTCAGACAAAATGCTGTGGATGCCTTTTAATCTGGCAGTCTTTTATTAAAATCTCTAAATTGTGTTAAATAAATCAAGTCAAGTTTATTTCTATAGCAAGTTTTACAACTGACATTGTCACACCTTTAAATTAATTGTTAAATAAATCATTCCACTATAAGAACATTTAGATTTCAATCAAATATCTAATTCCAAAAAGGGTTCATTGGAATGATGTTATAGGGAAAGAAATGGTTCTTTTGGTTTCCTAAAGAACCTTTCAGTGGTTGAGTTCTTTACACATTTTTTGACATCTTTTGGATCATTATTTTTTGAGAATGTATATGTTGCTGTCATTTAAAAATCTGGTCAGGCTTACTGGTATTCATGGGTTAGTAAGCATTCCTACAGTGCTACAGTGTGTAAGTTATGGATAGGTATTATCCAGCTAGTTTTACAGCCAGCTGGCAGTCCGGTATTTATTTATTTTTCTGAAATTGCCTTCTTGTACAAATGTATTGACTAAGTATGTTAGCAGACACAAGGAGTGTGGTTCCTGTCTATTACTATGGACAATAAATAGTCACCATCCATATATTTACAGACAATACTATACAATATCTGCAATACACAATATGCAATACAAAACATACAATATACAAGCAATAAACAGGTTATATAAGACAAAATGTTTTTGAGCATGAAGAGATACAGTTTTAAGTTTTGGTTTTATTGTTTTTTTACCAGTTTTTATATCAGTTATAAAAAATTATCTTAATTCAACATCATTTGTATCGTTTGGACTGCATCCAACATTTACATCACCCATTGAGTTTAAAGATGTGGTAATACTGTTTTCTCTAAAATGGCAAACTGTGAGGAATGAAGAATTTTACTCCACTCCATGTCTTACAGTATCTATTTCAACCATTTGTGTGAGACAGGCCTCAGCCATTGCACATTTCTCTTGTGTTCTGGTTGCAGAGAAACACTGTACAGCACTTGATTCCTGTCTCAGGTGTGACTAGAGCAGGAACAGAATGAAAAATGTGGACTGGTTGAAGATCCCCACTAGATCAAGAACAACATGGCTAATATACCAATGTCAATACAATAAACACTTAAAAAATGCAAAAATTGGGATTACATCTACTAGGATTTTAAAATATGTATGTATAAAACTTATTTTTATAAGCTTACAAATTCAATATTTTAACAACCTTCTGCTCATCCAGAGCTCAATTAAGCATCATCAATTATCAGTTTGAAATATTGGTCAAATCTCAGTGTCTGTTTTTTACTGATAGTATTATTTCCAGCAAATATACACTGATTAAGATATGATTCCAATATTATCATGTATCCCTAGTTTTGGCTCATTTTTCAATTTCTGTAACTAAATGTCCCCTAAATTATGATTGTCAAGTTGAAGCATTGCAGCTGTAATTAGGTACAGACCTTAAACCTTATCTAGGTTTCAGAACTTAATATTTCACAACACTGTGGCACAACCTGATATCACAAAGAGTTTGAACAGTGTGTTTCCCAGCAAGATATGAGTAAACTGTAAAATCTGGATTAATGAGTGTATAAGATATTATAGATTATATGCAGGGTTCCCAGGGGTTCTCGGAATCCTTGGACATTTTTTGAGATTTATGTTTTTTGTGCAAGAACAGAGATGTAAGTTCTTTTGATTTTTTAAAAACTTAACATTAGTAAATATGCTACATACTACACCCTCTGTGCGTCCTTGTATGATGCACCACCTACCTCGATAAAGAAAGACAGTCACATGCATGTATGGAAGACGAATGATGCAAGTTAAACAGTGGCAAGCAAGCAAAAAGGCTACCATTAAGTGGGCAGTGTTGTAATAGCTAATAACCTTGATCTATGTCTCAGATTATGCCTTGTTTTGGTCTGGAATGTCTTTAAAAAGACCTTGAATTTCCTGTGTGAGAAGGTGTGGGAACCTTTAAATGTCTCAAAAAATCAAACAGAACACATATCAGCGCCAAGATAAATGACTAAATTAGCTGGAAAGTCTTTGCTTCACTTGATTCCTCTGGCAGGGTATTAAACTCACAATATGAGTGCAATTATAGCCTTCAGAGGCAAAATGGAGAATGTTTAGAAACTTTGTGAAATTTTGGGCATATTACTCCAAAAGGATACATTTTCACAGGATAAATCGTCTACCCTCACCATTGAAAACTCAGCAGCTGCCATGCGACTTTAATAGCTTGTCAGATGTAGCAACAGTAACCAGTGGGGGGCAGGGCAGTATTTTGCTCTGTTTGATGAACTGTTACAATTCAAAATGCGGAGCCTCTGTTCTGAAAGGAAAAATGAAAAACTCCAAGAACATTTTGGAATTCCATTTCAGAGAGAGAACAATAAAAGCACTACAAAAGAAGAAATGGCAGCATTTTGCTGTCGTTAAAGCAAGTATCAGCCCTGCTACAGCAAGTGAGTTGGCAGCCAGCCAATGCCGGAGCACTAATGGGACCCTCGATTACCATGGGCTATTTTGAGCACTGGTTATTGCAATAATGGGTTTTGCAGAACTGATATCAAAAGGTGACAATATGCAAATGAGCCCTTTTATAAACTTTATTGTGTGCTGGGAGGATTCTGACCAAATCTCCAGACATTCCAGATCAGTTTTAATGAATCAAAGAATTTATGCTATCCAAAAATGGCAAATAAGTGCAGCCTGCAGGCTAATCTTTAACATCACACAATGTGTTTTAATATATTGTAAGGTATATCACAACCACAATATGTAGTCTTGATGGCATTGAAAAGTATTTTGACATTTATGACATAATTAAAGATGTATTAAAGTTATAGTTTGGTAAAAAAAAATCTCACTTACACAATTACCTTAGATATAATTGATCTAATGTTTCCAAATGTTGCTTTTTAGTTTAAAACTGCCACTGCAAGGCTGACATTACAAACCAGAACTAAACGTTTTAGTCATTCAAATATCTCATATTGTTTCCATAAATATACATCACTCAATCTTCTCTAATCTCTTCAAACTCCCTGTGCCACCTTAATGAAGAGCTGAATTCAGTTTGGGATTAAGAGCTATTTAAGCTATATGAGTGATTATTCCTTTGTTAGCAAAAATATCCTTGCTGTGTAAAAATGTTTGATAGTTTTATTTTCTGCTATACTGTTCCTTTAAAGTCAGTATTTTAGGGAAAAAAATAAATTAAAACAAATCAAGTGGCATTTTTATCAAACAGTACTTTTAGGCAAGTACTCTTAAAAAGGAATCTGGTGTGTTTCAGATATTTATCATTCCAACAGTTTTTTTAGTAGACTTTTGAGTTCATGATCCCATCAGTGAACATTTGACCGGCATCACTATAAAAAAGTGTTTTGCTCTGAAATTAAAATTGTTGTTTTGAAATGTTTTAGGAAATGACCTGAAGAACTTCAGTAAATTTTACCAGTTCTTAAAGGAATATTGTAACTAATTATCTATTTACCTCAGTGAGTCAATGAGCCAAAGCATGTTTGGTGTCCCAATTTTGTGTCTTTGGTTCAGTGCTGCAACCACAAGGCTAATAATGACTATAAGTGTATAGTCACCCAAATCTTTTACAAAATTACACAATACAAAATTTCTCTGAACCAGCATTCTGTTCTTTGTTAATGTGTCACAGACTGTTTCAATGTGGTTTAGGATGCAATATGACTTACAGTGACATTATGGACAACTTATTATTAAATTTAGCGTCAGTCCTGGACAGGAATAACCATGATCAGCTTCCTATGCATTTTTATATTTTTATAGACGTTATCTTAAAAGGCTGCCTACAGTGCTAGGCTTTGACAATTTCACACTGTAATACTTTCACAAGTCATACTGTATCCTAAACCACATCCACAAGTTTGTCCCAGCTTAATGAAGAGCAGCATGCAGTTTGAGCAGGTTGAGAGAAGTTTTGAGAATTTATTTTTACAGACACTATTTGGCTGACTATTGGCTTCTAGTGTATGTCAGCCAACATTTACCTTGCAGGTCCAGTGCTAAGCTAAAGAAGGACCACCATCTGTTTGACTGAACCTGGTAAAAAAGTTTTGGGCCAAATCATTTCTTTGAATAGTCCAAGTACTTTTGGGCCCATTACTATATGTTGCTGCTTTTTTGTTGTTTTTTTTGTCAGTTAATTGAAGTATTTCCTGTGTAAAATAATATTATTCTACACAACTACTAATTACTTTCAAAATTAATTTAGAATTGTGGAAAAACCCAATTCCACCCTCACCCTTTATATTTTTAGGTTGAGTTTTTTTAAGTATACATTATTTTGCAGGGAACATTTCCTTATTCTTCAACAGGAGCTGTAGAAATATATCATTATTGTTGGTATCAATTCTGGAAAATGTCTCTATTAAACTGATGACAGACCAAAGAACGAAAATAACAGAGCCACTGAATATTCATCCTCTAACTTATTCCTGAATGCAGTGTATTGCCTGTGGGCCTACAGTCTCGGTTTTATTATCCCTTCCAGAGACACACAATGCTGTAAACAAACCATTTTCTGTGGTTACATCTTAATTAAGCAATCAATTGAAATGTCCCCCATAGCACCTGTTTTGACTTATTGTACATGCAGTTTACATTAAGAAAACAGAGCCTGAGAGTCTATCTGCAATGCAAAGGGAGACAAGAGCAGGCTGTGTATTTTCATATGAATGGCTGTGGTCTCACTCAAAGCAGCAGGCAGCCTATTCATGACCAAAGTGACAACCACTTGTCTCAAAATATTCTGCTACGCTCATTGCTTCTGAGTAATCATGGTAGAGCACCAAATACTGTGTAACCACAAACATTTAGATGAATATAGAATAGAAATGACACCAATTGCCAGTCAAAGTTTGGACACATTTTTCATAATCTTTTAAAGATCTTTTAAAGAGTTATGCAGAAACTTGTTTAAAAAATGTATCATAATGAATTCAAATAGTGAATCTGATGCCTATGCATGATAAAAACACAAAAAATAGAAGAAAAGGGGAAAAACATGATAAAATAGAGGGACATATCTCTGTAGGAACATTTGGCCTAATTCAACATTTCTATGATAATTTTTTTTCTTAAATCACAGTCACACAGTTTTCAAGAAGAATATGACAGGCACCAATATCACTCAACACACAATTAAAAGGACACTTACATTTGAGTGCTGTTTGTGTAAAATTTAAATAATAGTAAATTGTTTATCTTCAATTCTACAGTTGTATTATATTATAGAATCTAAACTACTATAATATCAATAATATTACAATATTTTTATAATGTATAATATTTTTAATAATAATTTACAAAGCATTGAGCTGTGGTGGCCTAGTGGTTAAGACACTGCCTTTGGGACCTGAAGGTCGCAGGTTCGAGTCCCAGCCTGGGTACTACTGAGGTACCCTTGAGCAAGGTACCGTCCCACTACACTGCTCCCCAGGAGCTGTTGGTAGCTGCCCGCTGCTCCACGTGTGACAGGTTTAATGCAGAGGTCACATTTTGCTGTGGTGCTTGAGTGTGTTCACAATGACAAAGAGTCACGTTCACTTATGGACTTTCAAAATACACAGTGCACTTAGACTTACACAAGTTACATCAAGAATGCTATCAGGAACCATGCCATCCAATAATCAGCAACTGATCATGCTGTCTAGCCCAGAGTTGGCCCATTTCTGTACTATAGGCCTATGTTAATTAGTAACTATCGCAAGGTGTCAATTTACAGGACAATGGGATTCATCATTATAAGAACAGTTCTGTGGTTTAAGAACATGTGAACAATCTGATGTAGATTTGTCTTTGAGAATAATTTCAAGAAAAAAAAAGTTATTAACCATTCTTAAGAAGTGGTTTCTTCTTTAAAGCCACTTATGCAGCTGTCAAAAAGACTGTGGGCCTGATAACTTAAACTTGAAGTTTTTAAATAAATTTGTTCCTGAGAAATTTGATTTAAAAAATTTTAACTGTTGGTGAATGAGGCCCAATGTTTTCTAATATGGGATTTGTTTTTAGGTCAGAACAGACTCTATGCACACTCAGGAGCATACTTACACACATCTGAGTGCCGCCATGTTTGTGCAAAATTACTGTACAGTTGTATAATAGGATTTAAACTGCAATTATGTTTTTATCATTTATGATATTAATAATTATTTTGCAAAACATAATAAAATTACAAAAGTGGCATTTTAAAGTAACATTACACTAACACTTCTGTTTACATCAGTTATGTTTGATCTCTCCAATAATCAGTGATCATGCTATTTTTAGACCCAGAGTTTGCTTATTACTGCCCCCTAAGCTTATGCTCATTAGGCACATGCTGTCAGCTTATGAGGACAATGGGATTCATCATTAAAAAGACAGAGGTGTGAACAGCTCTGCAGTTTGAGAACACATCATAAATCTAACAGACTTTTTTTAGGATATATCAGAGGTTATGATGTAAAGGAGGATAATGATACATACACTTACAGTACACACTGTATTTAGGAGAAATAAACCAAAACATTTTTACAGTACAAATAGAAAAGCTTGTAATTATTTTCCTGGAGTAAGAAGCCCCCTGGAAAATTTTGCATCAGTTTGTGATCTGGGGTCAAATTATTTATAGTCTCAAAAACCAGGTTATTAGTCAAAGGTTAACACTAAAAACAGAATATTTTAAACATGAATTTGAGGTCTGTGTAAAAAAAATACACTGTTACAACAGGGTCAATGGTCAGGCCAGTTGTAAAAGTGAAGGGAGCAGGCTTTTTGCTTTTTTGTTCTATTTTTCTTTCTGTCTAACACAATAATGAACTGAACACAGGATAAACTTCCTAAACCTACCAAAAAGAAAGAAACAAAAACTTCCCTAACTGCCTATCTAACAGATACTGGAAAAAAATAAGTTTGAAACAAAACAAAACAGATTGAAATAGAAATACTTTCAATATTCAGGTTTATTTATGCATTGTTATTATTATTATTGTTATTATTATTATTCGTATTCTTGTTATTATTATGATGGCACAGTGGTGCAGTGGTTAGGACTGTTGCCTCACAGCAGGAAGGTCCTGGGTTCGATCCCTGGGTCAGCCACGAGTGTCTTTCTGGGCGGTGGTTCCCGGAGTTTCCTCACAGTGTCCAAAGGCTTGGGATAGTTTGATTGGATTCTCTAAATTGCCCATTGGTGTGTGTGTGAATGTTTGATGTCTATGTGTTGCCGTGCGATGGGTTGGCCTCCTGTCCTGGGTGAACCCCATAGTCGGCTGGGATTGGATTCAGCTTCCCTGCGACCCGAAATAGAAGAAGTTGTTTAGAATATGGATTAATGTTGTTGATGTTATAAAAATAACAATTTCTAACAATTTTTTTTTATTAGCAAATTTAAACATTTTTTTACAGCATTCTAAATGTTCAGTGAAGTATGGCTGTAATGCTGCCAAGCTGCAGAACTCACATACCATCTCATCTCCAGCTAGGTGGATAAAGGTGTTGTCTAGTTCTTGCTTAGAACTGCTACAGCAAACATAACGCTAATGATAGTGAGTGAAACTAGGCCTCTTTATGAAGAAAATCAGACAAAATATTATTATATTTTGGGACAGTTTGTTTGACATTTTCTTGAAATTAAACATACCCTTCTCTCTATAATCATAAATGTATAAAAACATGGTATACACCGATCATTACTATCTAGTGACAAAATATTGCATCAGCTGACACCGCATGATTTCTAAAGGGAATACATCTCAGGGGTAGCATCATCCAAATACAATTTCAGAATGAATTAGTCCACCACCATTCAGTAAATGTACTCAGATTCAATTTCACTCCGTCATTTGATCACAGGAGGACATAAAAGGTTTGGACATCTTGCCCTGGGCCTCTTCTTCGTCCAAGTTACCATATACATTTTTAAATGCCCCCCTACATGTTTGAAAAGCATTCCAGGGGTCATTTCAGCTGCTTGATAGAATCCCAGGCATGTAAAGTTACATCAAGGTCAAGAGAGGCTAATTTAAATATAGTTTGTATACGTTTGTCACTTCTTTGTCTATATGTGTCATTTCAGTCTGAATGTGAAAAACACTACAAATAAAGTTCTGTTACTGTGTCTGCACTTTTGACTGGTAATACAATTTTCCAAGCAAATGTTTCGGCACATCTAACTTCTTTTAAACCACGTAAATATGAATAAGCATGTTTTCATTGTCGGTTTTGAAATAACTCTTCTTTAATTATAAAGCGACAGTGAAAACCAAATATTTCAAAATTTTAGACTGTCCGTACATTTGGGCAGTTATGCTGTGTGCTGCCTGGTCATGTGGAACTTTTCCTGTGAATTAGGAACTCTTCTGTTTCAATTCTGCCAACAAGAGGTGGTCACTTCTCCTGAAGGTGGTGGTTTTGCTTTCTATTAGCCGTCTGACTTTCCCACTTCATGCGTCATGTGCACCACTACCCCAGTGACTAGTGTAGCCTTAAAAGGCAGTCAGTCCCCTTTAGATCACATAGGTCAAGAAATGACAAGAGTCCAAAACAGCTGCAGCTGAGATAACATTAGGCGCAAGTCCTGTTTGGAGTGGAGCCAACGGCCATGAATCCTCACTTCCACCCCATTCCCAACTCCCAAGGAGGTGTGCTTGAGAGAACACCCAGAACAAAATGTCTTTAAACAAACAAATGAGCCTGCAACATAAACACACTTTGCCCCATTTACCAGTATCTTCCTACATTTTTTCTGAAACGAGTTCTTGAAAAAGGTCATAAAATATCTGATTCATATGCAGTTATTTTGCACAAACATATCAACCCTAAAAATTTGTGTTTAGATTCTGTTCTTACCTAAGAACAAATTCCACATAAGAAAACACGGGTGAATGTCAGAATATTTGTGAAAACTTTGTGAATTCTTAGGAACAACTTCAGGTTAAAAATGTTGGTGAATGAGATCCGTTGCTTTCTGGTGAACACAGTATAACCATGATGCTATGTATGGTTAAACATTTAACAAAGAATTGTTGTATGGACTTAATTCAGTTGTGCCACATGTGCATTCAGTCAGACAAAGTTGGCATTTACTAATTAGCCATAACATAACACCACTGACAGGTAAAGTGAATAACAATGACCATCTAGCTATTTCATTACAATGGCACATGTCGGGGGGTGGGATATATTAGACAGCAAGTGAACAGCCAGTTCTTGAAATTCATGTGCTGGAAGAAGGGTGAGCGTACAGATCTGAGTCACTTTGACAAGGACCTTATTGTGATGACTAGATGAGTCAGAGCATCTCAAAAACGGCAGGTCTTATGGAGTGTTCCATGTATGCAGTATTTACTACCCACCAAAGGTGATTTAAGGAAGGACAACTGGAAAATCAGGAACAGCGTCATTGGCGCCCAAGGCTTATTTATGCGTCTGGGGAGTGAGGCCTAGTGTGGTGTGATCCCACAGAAGAGCTACTGTGATTTAAAACGTGATCGCTGAATCTGATAGAAAGGTGTCAGACCACATAGTGCACCACAGTCAGAGCTGTTTCAGCAACATGAGAGGAACTACTCAATATTAAGCATGTGCTTTTAGTATTATAGCTGATCAGTGTGTACAGATTTTCTTACCACAACATAAAATTCAGTAAAATTGAGCAATATTCAGACAAGAGAGTAATTCATTCATCTTTCATTGGAATCAAATTCCCTTAGGACCAAAAATAAATCAATGTATTTCACTGAAAGGTATTTTCCTTTAATCTTGTTCATTAAATTTAAACCACTTCATTAAAAACCACAGTTCATGTATTTAATCTCAAAAGTTTCAGTTCATAGGTTAAACAACCGCATAGGTTCATTTTATTCCCACATTTTATGTGGACGGTGGCCTAGTGGTTAGGACATTGCCTTTGGGACCTGAAGGTCACAGGTTTAAGTCCCGGGCACAACTGAGTTACCATTGAGCAAGATACCATCCTGCAACACTGCTCAATAGCTGCCCGCTGCTCCATGTGTTATGGTTTAAATCCAGAGGTCACATTTTGCTGTGGTGCTTGAGTGTGTTCACAATGACAAATTTTCGCTTTGTTTATTCAGTGCATCCACTATCTTGAGAAATAGCAGTAAATATGTAAAACTTGCACTAGTAGCTTTAACACTTTTAACACTTTAATAAAGCACAGTCTTTGGTTCTGGCCTACTCAGATTTTAATGTTGGGTTCTGT
This sequence comes from Arnoldichthys spilopterus, assembly GCA_037974385.1. Taxonomy (NCBI): domain Eukaryota; kingdom Metazoa; phylum Chordata; class Actinopteri; order Characiformes; family Lepidarchidae; genus Arnoldichthys; species Arnoldichthys spilopterus. The sequence goes on along the minus strand of JBBPDA010000034.1, from coordinate 19,145,210 downwards.
CCCCAAAATTGTTTATGCTTAAATGTATTGAATTGTCTTTCTTCAGGAGTTCTAAATATAGTCCCCCCCACTGTCTATGGATGAAACAATGGTCACATGCAACAAGTTCTTCATATAAATCACTGCAACGATCATCAAGTGATGAGGTAAGTTTGTTTCCATCTCGAAACCTCAGGGGATTTTAAATGAGTTGCACACATTCCATCCTGCTTCCTCTTATGTGACCACTACTGCTTACTTTTCATGGAGACCATGAGAAGAATTTGCCATTGCCGACTGTTATGTAATACTAAACATGTGCTTAATGTCACGTGTGAGTGGAAGAGCTGAATCTGCAAAAAAAATTTGCATTTTTAGGAATCTTTGTAATAAAAATAGGAGCATGTGACCCTACACATAAGTTAACCTTCATACCTACGTTAAATCAAATGTTAGCCTCACTGCTATACTGAATAGTTTGTAGTTGCTGAATAAGTGTTAAGTATATTAAGTGTTAAGTTTCCAGTTTTAAAGTATATTAGAGCCATTACAGCTGACACATGGGCCCCTTTTTCCACTGTATAACAAACCCCAAACATTCTGTACTGTATGATGCACTACGGAAAAAGCTATTGTGGCTCGGTCTTAGAAACAGTGCAGCTGACGCATTTCCTGTCGCTGAACCACTATTTCCTTGTTTATTCAAAGCACATTTGGCTCAGAAGCTGAAATTCTTACAGTGAGTAACAATCATACTGTGAATTCAAATAAGAAAATCAAGATTTTTTTTTCATCTACAAAAGCTTTATTCCTCAAATTCTTTACAATGATAAAAATACAAAAAACAAAGATGTTAGCATCACTGAAGTTACAAATACTATGTGCATTGATCGAAATGAATATTAAGTACATACACAAAACTTTGTACAGGAAAGGTAAAAAAATATAGCTGCCACATTTTTTGTGCAATCCGGGTACAACATTGAACTCTAAAGATAAAGTAAGACTTCTTATATATTGCTGCTCGTGAGACATAAGTTAAAAATATACTTTCAAAAATCTCTAATAATTGCAAATAATAACTTATCAGATTCAGCCTCTAGTTCCAATATTGTTCCTGTCTGAACCAGGGTTGTTAGTAATGAATGGTAACTACTACAATCTTTTTGCCAATAAGTGGAAAATTGTAATCTTTATTGGTCCAATGTTGAAATTACAACATAAAACTACAACTGATAACCTGGATCACTATTTTTTCAACATGGAGCTCTATATTTTTGCACATGTACAGACACATGTATTTACTAATGAATTTGTTCAAATAATAAGACCACTGCCTCACACAGACATCCTTGGGCTAGACTCCATGTGTACCTGTGAAATACAATAACTGTCATATCTGATTTTGTTGTTGCATGACTACATACATTTATTCAATGGACCTTTACAGTTTTAACTTTTTTGTAGAACGCCTTTACTATTAATATCGTCTATAGCATAAATCTTTAAACTGCAAAAGAACTAATGGGTTACTGGTGTCAGCATTGACCACAGCAGTGTGTTAGGTATCAGTTATTGGCCTGGAAATAAGATAACTAGTACAGACTCTTATTGTTTACAGTTTTAGTATTTTTGGTGGACTTCTCCTCCTAACCTCCTTTCTGATAGAGGCAGAAGTCTAGCTTTTTGAAGGATCTCATGCATGCCAATTCTCAGTAAATTCTTGTGTACATGCTGGTCGTCTTGGCTCCTGTTCTGCAGTCACGTGAATCCTGTCTGCTCACATCTCTGTCAGGAAGATAAAGTTGTGACAGCTCAGAACGACAGGGGAGAAAGGCGATGAGGATTAGCATGCTCAACCAGTGCACAGATGTCTGGGGAGTTATGATTCATGAGCTGCACTTATCCCTACAACCCACTGATAGTATGCAATGCTGGGAGCAGGCCTTGTAAAACCACTGGCCTTTTGTTGATACGAGGGCCACTGGGGTAATTTAGTGGTAGGCGCATTATCGCTGCAAAAGATATTTCAATTGTATCTGTCAAGCGTGATGTTGCAAAAGGTTGTTTATCACACACTGTGCTTGTACTAATAAAAGCACTACTATGCAATATTTTTCCCCCTTGAATATATGTATAACTATAAGATCGCCATATGAGAGAGAGTTCTGCAGTGATGTGAAGCAATAAAATAGAGCAAAAATGACCAATAAAAAAAGTTGAAACAGGTTTGTTCCTAGAGTCCAGAAAAGCGTAGTGATTTCACTGCTCTAACACACCTTTAAAACCTGCTAATCAACTGATGTGTTAAATCAGGTTTCCTTAGGCAGGGATCACTTAACTGTGCTGGGCATCATTGCTCCAGGACAACACTCTGCTGTAAGATTTGCACCCAAACATAAATAACCTAGCAGTTACCATAGAAGTAATTCTTCTGATTTGATCAGTAGCGACAAACAAGTGGGTTCACTACAGAATTCAGGCCCACACGCTACATATTAGTCCACATCAAATATTCTTTCTGACATCTGCATTCAAGGTCAAGCTGCTGCCTTACCTGCAAGCACTTTGTCCAGGTTCTCAATGAAGCTTTGTAGGTCTGTGGTGTCCCCGAGTTTGGCTGCAGGGAGGAAGAGAGAAAGCAAGAGGAGGGGGGTGAGTACGCTGGAATGTGGAGAAACGCTGCTAAGTGCAAAGGCATTTCCTTTGGAATATTCTACTGTATAGAAAACGCGATCTGACAGCCAGCATTGCGTAAGAGGATTGGAAAAAAAGGCAGAAATCAAATCCCACATCTCCCACAGAAAATGCACATTTGCAGCTGCCTTTCCCACTGGCTTTGAACCTGGCTTGAAAATCTTATTGTAAACATAGCATAAAAAGCAGTGCCTATCAAAAAGATTAGCTCAGTTAGACTGAAACAGATCCGTTACTCGCTGCAGCTAAGAATATCTACGGTTTAAGGTGGAACACTTCAGAGTCTTATTCGTTTCTGTGGTACCATTGCAAGATGTGATCCTGGTTCTTCAGTGACAAACATTTTATCAGTTTACCTACACATCCTCACTTCTATACATGTGATTGTTAGGCTTAAATGGTTTACCACAAACATTGGGGGATTTCCACAAGATGTCAAGAGAAATCATTAAAATTCAAGGTTTCTGATCAGAAAGCACACAAATGCAAAGATACACACATACACATGCACACCAGTGCCTCCAGCTTTGTTGTGTAAATGAGATGGCTATCATTGCAATGTAATGCTAATACCTTTCAGTGCAGTTGTAGTGCCTGCAGTGCTCAGTTCCTCCACACTAGCACTCAGGCTGTTTCCTCTGGATGGTTCGCTACCTGAGAAACAAATAAACATGATAAACTACACTATATGTCCAGACAGCATTAGAATTACTGAGTTCAGATACTGTAGTGCACCCACTTCTGACACAATTTCAGTTGTACACAGCTTGTCTAATCTCCACTGAAAAGCAATGACAATAAAATGATTTGAGATGAGATGAGATCACCAAGCTCTGACTAGAGGGGTATAAAGCTCCCCATTTCTGGGCTGTGGAGCAGTGAAAAAAAGGTGACGGAGCACCTGAGGGACGAGTTGGAGCGGTACTTAGCATTCAACATCAGCACCTGGCCTCACTAATGCTCTTGTTGCTAAATGTAATCAAATCCTCACGGCAACGTTCTAGTGTCTACGGTAAAGCCATCCTACAAGAGTAGAGGCTGTTACTGCCACACAGAGGGACAAACTCCCTATTAATACTCTTGATTTCAAATGAAACCGTGGGTGAGCAGGTGTCTCCAAACATCTATAATGGCCTTTAATGTTTCAGTGTCTAAAAATGTAAGGTCTGTCTCCCAATTCACTGTCTAGACAAATGATGTAGGTTCCACAACATGATGTTTATTTAAGTAACCCCCCACTGAGCAAAGTTTTGTCCAAAAAACATTGAAAAGACATCCCCTGAGGTGCCAAATGTAAAGTTTTAATATGGCCCTGAACCAAATGACTAGGGCTGAACGATCTGGGAAAAATGTTGACTATAGTAGAGACTACTTAAAATTGCAGCCCTCATAAAAAGATTGCTTTAAAATTGCTTGTCTTTCAAACTCTGTTTTTTATTTAAAAACGAATAAATGATCAGCACTGACACAATATAGACATAGTATGCACATCTGGCATTTGCCTGATGTCTGCTGTACTGTTATTAAGCTGTTAATGCTGTTCATATAGTTTTGGAACAACTTCTGCATGTTCATATTGGACAGTGAGTTTTTTTACTGTACATCGTGTAGCAAGAATACAATCTGTTTTTAAGTTATAGTGACTTAAATTAGAGAGTTGACAACTGAAAATGGACAGTTTTTATCTTCTCTGTATAGTGCACATCTGTCTTTACTGAATCCTGTCCTCGCAGCCCACAGACGAAACGGCTTTCTCACACAGCGCTTACTCTTTAGTGTCCCTCAGGCTGTAAGGAGATGTAAAAGAAAAGTCTCACCATCGTCTGCGTCCTCGATGCCGCTGTCGTTCACCCCATCGTTGGAACGCCGTTTAGCCTGGTTGAGGAAAAGCTCGTGGGTGCGGGGAGTTGTCAGCTCCTCGGCCGCGGCGTTAAACTCCTCGAGAAGCTCCCCGAGCTCCATCTCCAGCTCTGAAAGGATTCAGCATCAGCTTAGCTTCATAATTTAACCCCACAATGTACACATAGAACACGACAGCCATCTTCACTCTGTTTTACTATTAGCGAGGAGTCGTATTAAGGGTTCCCAGCCCTGAACTAGAGGATGTGTCAACACCTTGAAAAATTTTAATATTCAACATTTATAAATATTACACTAAACACAACGACGTGTCAGTTCAACACTAGAAGAGTTCATCTAACACGCTGAGCGTTACTTCAACACTTCATAAAAAGCCCGAATAAAAAATCCCCATTTCTCAAGTTAGCCCACCTGGTGTGAATTTGGGTTGCTTACAAATTATGTTAATTTTGGGGTAGCTACGTGTTAATATTACCTA
>JBBPDA010000034.1:19126075-19136135 GCA_037974385.1 Arnoldichthys spilopterus | reverse complement strand
ATATATACACATACAAACACATAATAATAGTAGTAAAACTAACCTAGAAAGTTCGTGGACATCCTTTCAGGCTCCGGATCGTTTCTAATATCAGAAACTGTTTCTGTACACTGAGAAAGTTCAGTTCATGTGTGAGGTATATATACTGTATGTGTATCTGCCCTTAACGGAACTTCACTTCAGCCAATGAGCTTTCTCGCATTTCCCTCGTGGCGCTCAGTACTTTTTCCACCCGTATTAGCAGGAGCGGCTTCTCTGAATGACAGGATTGGTTAGCTCCCTGCCCTATGATTGGCTAGAAACGCCGATACACGGTTGCTTGGGTAAGTTAGTCAATCGTAGAGCATGAGGCTGAGTTTCCCTGCCGGTGGGCGTGTGGAGGAAAGTACGGTCTGTGGTTGCGGGTGTGTGTGAAGTTTCACTGATGTTTAACTGGAAAATATCCATAACACAATTTCTTGGTAACACATACATGGTGACACAGAAACAGTCGTAGGCATTAAAGACATTTCGAGAACATGTTTCTCCTCGGCTGTTTTGGCCCTGAGCGCACTGTGTTGAGATTCTCCCCACACGATGGCGACTCGCAACAGATTCAGCATTTTCGGTACTAATTCAGTTATAACTAATGAGCACAGCTGAAAGAGCTGCCTTCTTTTTATAGACCACACACCCGGAGTAAATTAAATTAACAGGACCTTGCCAAAAAATGCAAATGCGAGCTAAGTGCTAACTCCTGTGAGTTAAAACGTTTTAAAGTCGATAAATAGTCAGGGAAAGGGAAGTGAAGCGGAATGTTGAGCAGCCAGTCTTATTTCCAAGGAACTGTGCCCCTTTAACACCTGTAGTCTAGTCTAGGCGAGGCAGCTTAAACGAGCCCGCCCTCTGCAAACTTGATCATACTTGTGCTTTCTCCTGCACGGCTAATGTGGCCATGGAGAGTGCGCACAGGCGGCTCACGGAAATATGAACTTGGCGTTTCTGTTACAGGTGAGTGTCCGGACTGAATTTCTGTTTTCTCACAGCTGTATAATATGTTTTTTTTCTTGCATTTCACTGATTTCTCTGCCCTGCTTGGGGTTAAAGTCCATGTTTCCTTCACTGGCCTTAATGCTGTGGAAGCTGTGCTGTAGCCCCTCAGAAAATCTAATGACAGCGTCTTTTGGTGATTTCTCACTTGAAATAAGGTGTATTTCCAACAAGACACGTTGTAATCAGATGCTTAAATACTGAAACCTATTTGCCCATCGTGCAGACATACAGATTTGGTCCTGGACCTACTGACTCGGGCTGAACGATTTGGGAAGAATTTTTAAATGCAATTTTTTTCATTAATTTTTTATTATTTTATTTTAAAGATTTTAATTGAAATGTGGTTATTATCCTCTAATTACATGTGTTTTCAATCAGATCCTTTATTTTCACCAAAAAGCCCAATTTCTGGACCTAGATATAATGTGCCAGAATGTCAGTTCACAAATTATGCATTATTATATTTAATTATTATTATGAAATTCCCTCAATTAAAACTCATTAATATTGACTGTAATAGAGGATGTTCTTAAAACGTTAGCCCTTGCCAATTTGAAAATTGTAGGCCTTTTGAATTGCATTTTCGATATCAAAACAATTATTCAGCCCTAATGCTGAAACTCCACATCTGGCAGATGCTGTTAAGGTGTATCTCAAACAAAGAAAGAAGTGCTTTGGTTTTAAAGGCTGAATTATGGAAAATGTACAACCTATTTAACCTTTTCCAAAGAAATGTGTAGTTTTAAATGCCTTATACCAAAAATTCATGGTATTTCATTCACATAGTTTATTATTTAGGCCATGATTCAAGTCAAAACCCTCTCACCAAACCTTCGTGACCAGTAATTAGTCTTGGTATAAAAATTCATTCAGACATGCTCAGGCATGAATTGTGAGTCAGAAAAGATTGTAAGTGACAGCGAGTCAGGCGACAGAGCTGGGCTGTCAGTCTTCAGTTGAGGATTGTGCTTTAAACATTGAGTAATTGTATTTAAACTTTCATTTGGAAAGAGGGGTGTTGCTTTCTTCTGTCTGCTAAGCCCTTTCTCTGGTTCTCTTTGTAGAGGGTGCTTTTCGTGGCATCTGTCAGACAGATCATATGCCACACTCTGTCTGTCTCGACACCGGAGGAGCAGGTGGAAGGAATTAAGATAGGCACTCTGAGTGGAGCCTACTCTCCTCCATACCAGCTGCTTGGCAGAGGATATTTGAGAGTGAACAAAGAAACAGGGGACTTGTACACGACAGAACAGAAAATTGACCGGGAGAGACTGTGTCCATTGCAGGAGGGTGGAGACTGTACCATCTCAGAGGACGCCCTTGTGGGCCCTGATCAGGAGATGGTGAAGATAACTCTTGTCGTGGAGGACATTAATGACAACACTCCTCATTTTGATACTAAGGAAATTCACATACGAATACCTGAGGATGTCGCAGTAGGGACGAGGGTCCTGTTGGACAGTGAAGCTTGGGATGAGGACACTGGCAGCAATGGACAGATAAGCTATCATTTAAAAGGAGCTGGAGGCTTCTTCAGTGTGGCCCAGGATGAATCTGCCCTTGAACTTGTTGTGGAAAAAGAGCTGGACCGGGAGGCTCAGGAGGAGCACCACATGGATCTTGTTGCAGTGGACAGCGGCCCTGTGTTTTTAAGTGCTACAGCCTCTCTCATCGTTACAGTGCTGGATGTTAATGATAACTGCCCACAGTTCAGCCCTGATAATCCTTACACAGCTACAGTGCCAGGAGGAGCAGCCCAGGGCCTGACTGTGAGCCAGGTTCAGGCCACAGACCGTGACCTAGGCAGCAATGCTAAAATCACCTACTCCTTCAGTCCTCAAATTTCTGAGCGGGCCAGGGCCCTCTTCCGCCTGGACCAAGTCACAGGTAGGATCAGCTTAGCTGTGAATGTGAGGTTAGACACCCCGGAGGAACATGTGTTGAAAGTTGTTGCAAATAGCCCACCCTGCCCGGCTGAGCTAACACAGGTAACCATATACATGCAGCCAGTGGCGAGCCTGGAGCCGGCCATCGAGATCAAGTTTGTGGCAGAGTATAAAAACCAAACAATAGTGTTACGAGAGAACGAGCCCCCCACAGTTTTGGCGGTTATAGAGCTGAGAGACACCTCAAGGCTGCAAGCAGTTCTGTCCCTACAGGCTGACAGCATGCCATTCACTTTGAAAGAGCAAGCAGGGAACTATCTGCTTTCAACATCAAAGCCACTAGACTTTGAACTGTGCAGTGACTATCGCATTACTGTCGTTATAAGCGAGGCCCAAGGCAAACGTGTGTGTGGAAGGAAAGTGATCAAAGTGATGGTTGAAGATGTGAATGATAATGCCCCACAGTTTGAGCAGTCACACTATCAGGTGGAGATAGAGGAGAACAATAAACCTGGTGCATCTTTAATAAAAGTCAGAGCAACTGATGCAGACAGCCAGCTCAATGGCAAAGTGTCATATCGGCTGATTCACCCTCCTTCTTTTTTTAATATTGATGAAGGGAATGGTGTGCTGTTTGTGTCACAGCCCTTGGACAGAGAGCAACAGGGTGCCTATGTCCTCACAGTTCTGGCAAAGGATCAAGGTTCCCCTTCTCTGGAGGCTTCAGTGTCCGTGTCCATATATGTGATGGACCAGAATGACAACCAGCCCACCTTTATTACATCACACTTTATCTTCTTTGTTTCTGAGAGCATCCAACAGCTAGCCCAAATAGGAAAGATTGGGGTGATGGATGCAGATGAGGGGGACAATGGGAAAGTAGTCGATCTGTGTGTGTTGAACGAGAATGCTCCTTTTGCTGTTGATCTGTCCCAGTTGACACTTCGCTGCACTTCTGAAGTGGACCGGGAGAAGCAGGATCGCTATGAGCTAGTCTTGCAGGCCAAGGATGGTGGCAGAACTCCACGCACTTCTAATGCTTCTGTGACCGTTTTTGTGGAGGATGTCAATGACAACAGACCCCAGGTGATCCTGCCCAGCAGCAATCTTTCCTGCCTGACTATACCTCCCAGCACCAGGGCTGGCAGCATCATTACCAAGATCTATGCCATTGACAGTGACTTGGGCATGAATTCGGAAATCACCTACCACATCATCGCCAGTCAGCCAACATGGCAAAGCCCATTCCAAATTGATCCCCACTCTGGGAACATCACTTTAGCAGTCAAGCTAGTGGGGAGAGACTACGGCATGCATCACCTTTTCATCTTAGTTAAAGATGGGGGAAAGCCATTGCCCCTGCAGACCACAGTGTGGGTCAACCTGCTGGTCAATGAGACGCTGGAGCAGTGCCACCTCTCTAGCGTCCCTCCATATCCGTCCCAGACCTCAGAACCCCCTGTCCCCGAACCCCTTCAGCCTTGTACAGAATCACCATGGCTCATTCTGATCTGTGCACTGGGCATGATGGTATTCTCTGCATGCATGCTTTTAGTTGCCATTGTGATTTGCTTGAGACAAAAAAAACTGACACGAAGCCTGAGAGGGCACCATGAACTGAAGCCTTTAAATCTTTGAGGGAAACTTCTACACTTACTCTTTGCAAGACTATACTGCAAAAAGAACATACTGAATATTCAAATATTCTGTGAAAGCAATGTCTTGTTTGTTACATGTCTTAATGCTACATGTACCACTTAAGTTCTGTATATAGCAAACTTAACATATTTTCTCAACAAGGTAAAACATTTTTAGATTTAATTTTCAGCAAATTATAAGGCACAATTTCAAGTGATTTGCTGAAAAGGGGAAAACATGTCATAACGTTTGTACAGGCCAAAGTTTATGTTTTTTAAATATGTTAAATTCAGCAAACGAACAATAACTGTGCATTGTACAGACGTGTATTCTCTGTGAAGGACACACACTTATAATTTTCAACAAAGCATGGGATTTTTCCAGGGCCAAACAAATGTTTGCATATGACTATATTTATTTGTGAACAAGAACCAGGAAAACAATAATGCCACATTTGAAAAAATGTGAACTCTGAGTTTAGATAGTATTTTTAATTCAGGTTAAGCAAAAATAATTTTCTAAGTACAAGAGGAAAAAAAAAATTAAAAACATAAGCTTGCTTCAGTGTTTTCTAACCCAGGTCTTGTGGGCCTGCTGCTCCACATAATGTAATGCTTCATGTGCTTTAACAAACTTACTTCCACTTACTTCAAGGGACGGTTAATGAATTGTGTTGGGGCCAAAGTTGGGAAACACCTGTACTTGTTTGTTCTGTATTCGGAAGTGGTTGATGTCTGTAGTTTCTAGATAATAGTGTCTTTTTTGTTCTTTTTATGATTGATGCAATTCAGTGTTTTAGAAAATACAATATACAACAATGTCCCCAAACCTGGGACAGTTTTTGGCATTAATATTTTATTTTTTTACTATTTACAATTCTGCACAATTGGTGCAGTTTTAAACCTATTGGAATCAGCAGTACAGTAAAATGTAGAGCAACACAACAACAATCGCATGAATGAATGACAGCCATGAGCTGAGCTGGCTTATTATTTTTCAAAAACAAGCACCTTTGAAGGGTGGACTTCAGCACCTTCCATACTGTGGCAAGAAGGCACGACTGAGGCTTCTTTTCTGATTCAGTAATCTCTCTATATTCTTCCTGATTCCTGTCATTCTTGACTTTTATTTAGTTCTGCCCTCTACCATTTAAAACATTTCCACTATCTCCGCTATCTCTTTGTGTTCTATCTACATTTCCTCTGACTGTTCTATATAAGGGGTTGAGTATATAAGTGTTAAAAGTTGTATAATAATAGCTTGTACATTTAAAGCTTTAAAGTAATGATTATGCACTGGTTTAGGGTCAAACAGAGGCATCAGTAACTTTATTCCAGTGTTCATTAGTGTTATTCCTATATGGATGCATAATAATAAAAGTCCCCTTAGAAAATATCCTGCCTTAAGTATAATGATAACTGTTATAATAGTAATTATGACACATTAGCTCTATAAGTGAACTTTAACACTTCAATGGCCACACCAAGGAAAAAGGAATGAATGTTTTGTATTTTCTATTAATTTGGAAGAAAAATTACAATATTTAATTTCACAGCTTCATAGTTTTTGTTTTAATTTACATTTAGCTGACGCTTTTATCCAAAGCGACTTCCAAGACGTGGAGCAGAGTAGTGGGACAGTACCTTGCTCAAGGGTACCTCAGTAGTGCCTGAGCCGGGACTTGAACCTGCGACCTTCAGGTCCCTAGCGCAATGTCCTAACCACAAGGCCACCGCTGCCCCTTTAATTTTGGCCTCTTTCACACAAAGAGGTTTCTCTTTATTATAAAGCTCTGAATGCATAAACAAATTAGTAAAAATCTAATAAAATTCTCGTATTCTCTTTAAACTTCAGAAAAAAAACATAAAACGTCCTCAAAGGTGTGTTAATGCAATTGAATCACCTGCTACAAGAATGCATTTGTCTCACCTCAGGTGAGGAAACTCACTGACATGGGCTACTAATTAAAGACAGTGGAAATCCAGTGGATATTTTGATCCATAACTGACCCAAACCAAATGGTAGAGATGGAACAGTCAGGTTGAGTTAAGTTCAGTGCATTCAGTACAATATTTGGACTTAAAGCACACTCAATCAAAAAACTGACCAGAACACTAAAGGATTAAGTCGAAATAAACCTATATTTTAACTTTTTGTGCCTAGTTATATTAAGCTTATCATAATTTAAAAGACAATGGAATAGAATGTTGGAGTGGAGTGTTTCTCCTTAACTGGAATACATTCTTGTTACATTAACTTATATTGAATGTAAAGACCATATTTTTCTTTTCCTGTATAGGTACTTTTTTGAGATGCAAAATTTTGCTCCGAAGTCATGATATATTATCTTTATTAGCCAACCAGTACTCATTTTAAAAGTGAGTTCTTTATATATTCTTTTGTAAAAAATGATTCACTATTTCAAATTATGACCATGCCCACAATGCTGATGCCAGGCCAGTAAGAGCAAGTTCTAAATGCCAAGCACCTTTGCTGCAATTATTTATAATGCTTACTTTCGAATGGCTCCTTTCACTCAAATAGCAATACAGCTTGTTGTGTATTCATTCCATTTTGCCTAATATCCCACTTTCACTGGACTCCACTTTCAGCCTTTTCACCAACTGCAGGCAAGAAAAGCAAAACTGACCCCTAATTCTAACACTGCTGCTTTGGGAAACTTTTTTTTAAGCAGATATTCACAACCCAGTGTTTAGGGAATTTCCAATCCTTTAACTGCTTTATTATATCAGCTCCCACATCTGATCCAGGTAGCTGAACATCATACAGGCCTTTTTTTTACCTCACTTAAGGGCGCTGGATTGAGAAAAGAGCACAAATAGATTGAATTGAGTGGGGTACATCAAGGACTTAGATGACCAACACTTTACAGAAGCTCACACAGTTTTAAGTTTAAAATGAGAAGTTCAATAATGAGAAAAGAAATAAAGGAATGTAAAAGTATAGGCATCTCAACCACAGGAATGCACACCACCAGGAACTTCATAAGTAAATTTTACTTCCAGGTTTCAGATTTCAACTTCAGATTTCCTGCCAACATACCTAACAGATACATAAGAAAGATACAGTAACAACTCATGAGAATTCATCAGTGAATGTGAAGCAGTGTCACCCTGTTTGTTTTAGTGCTTCTGTGCACTCAGATCAGAAGCTGTTTTTGATTTTGCGTGTAATGTATAGGCCCAGGACAATCTTTATTTTACAGTTACATATTTAGTGTATTTATGCCAGTGTCCATTTGTGCAAAAGGGGGTTGACAGAGTCTAGATTTTACAGGAAAAAATACACAAGTTTTGAAAACATCTTACATTTGCATCTTTGAAACCTCAGGTCTTTGTTGCTCTCGTAGTTTATTCACTTATTTTAAGGCTCAGAGTTCTGAACTGAAGCAGAGCCTCAACTTTTCACCCCACGCACAATTTTGCTGCAGTGCTCTAGTTTCTGTGTGCTGGTGGAACTCCCCATACTGTCTGTTGCACTTTCTGTGGATACTAATGACGCCAGTGAATCTATTTCTTCTTGTTGTTTGTCTCCTTTATGTGATATCAGTTTTAAATAAAAGTGTTTCAGTGTAATGTTTACATAATTATTGCCTTAGTGTGAAATTATTTAGCAACTATAATTGTTACAAAATATTCTGCTTGTGGGGACATTTTCTCTGTACAGTAGCAAATATATGTAACATTTTGCTCTTTCTGTGGCACACAGGGCTACTTACTGCTGTGTGTGAAAATAAAGCAAATTAGGACTTAAATTTCAGATAATAGATTTATGGACACAGTGTTAATGCCTACAAAATTATAAATTATATTTACCAACAGGGAGTGCATTAAATAAACTTTCCCTCAACTGAAGTTTTGACTTAAAAGCATACTAATCAAAATATTCCTTGTGGGTGGCCATTTTTGGGTTCAAAGTACACATTACTTTGTCAAGAGGTTTAATGGACCTAGTGCAAAACATTCAAAGGATAATTATTACCTCAAACAACAGTAGTAGTAATTACAGGGGCAGTCTTACATGGTGTAGGTTTCTGTGAAAGCTAAATGCTATTAGCTAAAAGACTGGTCAGCTTGAGGGTTTGGTAATCCTTCGCTGCCTTGACTAGTGCTCTCTCAGATTCCCAACAATAATTGATGTAAGTCTCAGGTATTAGCAGCCACAAAAGGCTCTAATATTTCTCTTGAAGTGAGGTGATGAAAATCTCTCAAGGTGCTGCTTCAGTAGAGGCCGGGGGATGTGGCTGGGGGGTTTGTGGAGTGGTGATAGAAAGTGCTTCGTCTCAAGTCTCACTGTTCCTGTCATCTGATAGTTACCCTCCTCACCCCATGCTGCTGGATGTGGCCCAGGGTTGCCAGAGGCTCAGCGTAATGTATTTCATTAAACGTTACATCCATTCCAAAGACAGAAGCATTTTTGTTTTACCCAAATATAGCTCATATACCCATTCTATTCTAAACACTCCTTTATTGAACTGAACACTTATAATGTTTCAAAATCAAAGAAAGATTTTCATACACAAGTATTAATTTGTTGTTTCAAATAACTGGCAAAAGAAAATAAAGAAAAATCTCATTGCCATCAAAACCTTTAGGGTTAAAGACTTTCAAAGTGTCATGTCTACGTCATCAGTGGTGTCAAACTTTAATTCCCACAATGCATCACATACATACACTTTCAAAACTACAAAACCAACACACTATATTCAGTGTAAGCTGTTTGTCCATTCACTTCCAACCTGAAATTCTGCTATAAAGCATAAATAAAATGCATACATTCTGCGCAGAAACACCAACCAAGTTCTTTGGGCCTAAGCTCATCTCAGATGGACCAAGAGACAGTGGAAACATGCTGTGTCAGATGAGTCCATGTTTTATCTTGTTTTCTGGTAGAATGTAGTCATTCAACAGACAAATACTAGATCGCAAAAGATCAAACATTTTTAAAGTCTTAGCTTGAACAGAGCAAAATCCCCCAGTGTTGAATTAACCCTTAAATAAACACTCTGTGTGTTAGTTCAACATTGATGTTATTGTCAACCAAGGAAGACTGAAGTCTGGCTCAAAGCACTGTGAAAGTGCCAGTCAGGCCCTACAAATGTGCACGCAATATTGAGTGAGAGTGTGTTTACTGTAGCATTCTGCTTTTGCCTTAAAACCTCAGACAAGTTATGCTGCCAAACAATTTTGAGCAAAGTTTAAGAATTTAAGTATGTATTATTCCGTAAATAATTAGTTATAATAATTAATATTCGGCTGTCAGCACCAGAAGTTGACTTAACGCAAAAATGTTATATAATCTTAGAACTAATGTGCTACTCTTTTCTACATGTCTACTGTGTCAGGACCAAACTAGTCTACATTTAAATGTTTTGATCCTGGAGATAATTTTTGAGGCTTTGGTGTTGTCAGGCCAGTAACAACAAAGATCAAACAAATGACATGGCAGCAGAGATTAGCCTGTAACACATCACAAGGTGTGTA
>JBBPDA010000034.1:19089939-19125975 GCA_037974385.1 Arnoldichthys spilopterus | reverse complement strand
CATATAAAAGCAACACAGGGAACAGATATAAAAATCATAAAAAAGTGACAAAAATATAAAATATCAATAAAGGTAGACACTGTAAAATTGGTATCATCAGTGCCTGTCATGTTTTTAAACAGCTGCTTTTCTCTGTAGGACTCTGCTACAGTCATCTTACCGATATGCATTATTTTAGCCACTGGGCAGAAACGAGTGGTCAAGTTTATGCAAAATCAAAAGTCTATTAGCTGCTTGAGTTGCTATTTGCCCTAAAGCCCAAGCTACACATCTAGATATAGGGTTTTTGGGTAATACAGCATGCATGTTATAGTCTATATTAAATGCCTCTAAAAGTCACACAACAGGATATTGTTACATAAATGGCCATGAATAGACTGCTTGATGTCTGAGATTTAGTTTAAAGAGGTTTTGGTACCTCTTTAAACCTGTATTTTATATTTTGACTTTAAGGAGAAACAGGTTCCTTGTAATTAATCACTTTATCAGGTTATGGGGCAGAACATTTTTTTTAAAAGACAGTTTGGTAGAGGCAGGTGAGTAATTTCCCCCTGAAAAAATACCAAATCATAGTCAATCTCCAGTATTTGTATATTTCGTTTATGTCAGTAGTGTGTAAATAATCCACCAATGTTTTGAGCCACGTATCCTAAGCAGGTTCACATGAAGTGTGAAAATCTAATATGTATTAGATATTTAGGTCATATTTATGCAGAAGTACAGAAATTTCAAGCACCACTATAACTTGCAAGCTAGTTGTGGCAGTGCTATCTAACTAAATAAAAGCTAATGTCATCTGTTAGGCTCACATTAGAGAGGAATGGCCTAGCTAGCCACCTTGTCTAGGATATTTATTTTCAGGCTTTATTTTCCATTAATAATTTTAGCTGGAGGCACAACAAAGGCTATCATTGTGACCATAAATTCTGCATTACTAACTGTCTGCGGAGCCTAAAGCAGTATTGTTTCTAAAGGCAGATTTGCTGACTGCCTTGGAAGCCCTTTAATGCCTCACATAACATTAGTTATTTCGGTGGACTCTGAGTTTGTTTGAATTTGTTTTCTTGTCTCCATCTCCAGTGGATTGGCTGTGACTGGCTGGATGGTCATTTAATCAAACATGTTTCAGTGAAAGTGAGGGGTCTTACCCTTGCATGCCCTGTGGTTGCAATGGTCACGTACATCTGGCATATACAGTATGAGCACTACGTAGGTATAAATTTACTGACTGTAGTCCGTTGCCGCACAGTTTTTCATTCCTGCTTCTATCTCTTGTCCATCAAGTGGAAAGAAATTCTTCGGGTGGTGGATCATTCTCAGTTTGACTGGGACACCAACATGTGGTGACATGTTAGTTGTGGCATAGTAGTGCGCTCCCAACATGTATCACTTGTAACAGATGTGGCTGAAGCAGATTTTACATTAAACAAAATATCATTCAGCCTCTCCTGTGGTATCTCTAAGTAAAGTTTGAATCCTTTTCAGTGTTAAGAAGCACTTCTCAGCTTCTGATCTGGCCATCATGGGTGTGATGAGGATCTTTGGAAAGACATCAAGATTATTCTCCATAAACAACTAAAATAGGCCCACAGCATCACCACAGGCTCCGAACTCTTTCTCGCTGTAGATAAGACTATGCTCTGTCTTCAGCTTGCTCCTGTTGAGCATTGTGTAGGAATTCAAGGTATTACTCAATGCATCCTCAGGAAATGCCATCTTGCAATGGTCAAACCTGTCCCTCTTCAGCAAGATGGCACTGACAAGGGACTGACTGAGGGCCACTGCTTTGCTCAACCATGGAGTGGAGGGAACTTCTATGAAGGACAAAGAAAATGTATAATCATACATAAAGAGAAATCAGAAACAGAGATAATCATATTACTCATACAAAGTCACCTATGTGTCATATGATTACAAAACAGTAAATGAAGTCCTTCCTGTGCTCAAACAAGGTATTTATGGCATTGCTGTGAACGTTCCATCTGATGTTGCTGAATGTTGGCAGCCTATGGGCCATCACTTTATCAAGACCATCTTTTGACTTTGGTGACCTGATAAAAAAAATCTCACTTTGTATATGTGTGAGGTGACTGGTGCATTATCAAGTTATGCTGATGTGTGTAGCAGTGAATGTAGTGGGCTTTTTAGTAGACATCTTATATTTCCCTCTGAACACCTGCAGCAGCACTGGCTAATCATGCTGACTCCAGACCTGGCAAATTAGCTTACTTCTCTGATCCTCAGGAACGATGGCAGCCAGATGCACTTTTAGTTCTGTAGTTGACTGAATTGGGATAAACTCAAAACATCTTTCATGCAAATTGTTTTTTTATTATTTAAGTGCAGCACAGGCACAAGTTGGGACTGTGTAGCATGGTTCATTGTCTCATCTGTCTGGATTCATTAAAAAACACACTGCTCTGGACAATGGTGGCCTAGTGTATAGGACATTGCCCTTGGGACCTTAAGGTCGCAGGTTCAAGTATTGGCCCGGGCACTATTCAGGTACCCTTGAACAAGGTACCATCCTGCTACACTGCTCCCCAGGTGCTGTCAATAGCTGTCCACTTGTGCACATGTGATGGGTTAAATGCAGAGGTCACATTTTGTTGTGGTGCTTAAGTGTGTTCACAATGACAAATAATCACTTTCACTTTACTTTCACTTTGGTGATGTTTTCTGTCACCAGAGACAACATACAATCCAGTAGTCCAGGTTGCTATCTACTGAAAATACCAGCCAGTGGGTGTGAGCCTGATAGACAGGAATTGTCCTGTCACATTAGATAGATCACATAAGAACAATATTAATTTACTTCCAATGAAAGTGAGCATGTCTGAGGCAGAGAATTGCTCCCCGTGGGAAAATCTAAAGATACCAATTAGAGAGCAGCCTCACATTCTCTTATTTTACTGGTGATCTTAACTTAGAAAGTATATGTATTTGACAAATTAGACAAATGCAGTTTCTTACCATTTTTTGAAATGTTGATAGATAGGTGCATTGTATGAGTTAATGTACTGTACTGTACTAACAAACCACCACTGAAAAAAGCCTGTTTAAGGGAAAAAGAGAGGCAGGATAACATTCATGCAGTTCATAAAATATATAAAAAAAGTTTGTTAACTAAACCCAAAGGAACAAATTTTAAGCCTGGAAAATGTAGCATATTGGCACCTTTAATGAAAACAGTTAAAGCTGAATTCAGAAAGAAAACTCTATAGTCTTCCTTATAACAACACTGAAAAAATAGATTCCTTTCCAAACATTTTCCAAAATTTTTTTGGAAGGGTTTTGTTTAAAAATTCATTATAAACCACTTTAAAAACGTTTTCATGATGGAATGGGTATTAACACAATACAAGAAATACTGATGTTTTATTATGATTAATGCAACATTTAGAGAAATTAAAAGTGGTGTTAAAACCCTAATTTCCCTTTTTAGAGAAATAAACATGTTAAACATGTCAGCTTTTATTCTTTTCAAAACTAAATCCAAAATTGTCTCTGTGATAAACATCATATCCCATTAGTGGCAGAAGGACCAGCCTCAAAGTGACAATGTGACTCTTCTGCGGTCATTGCTGGAGTTGCACGAGGGAACACTAGAGGTTACCCTTGAGCCAAACGTCTGCTTGAATGTTATGGACTGAATACATTCAAGAAGAGCATCAGTGAGCAACTTAGATTTATTTTAATTTAATTGCCAAATATTGGAGGTAAAGCTATGCTATATGGGCAAAAGTATATGGACAAATGACTATAATACAATTTTTTAATTTTTTAGACATGTCATTTAAAAAAATGGGTATTAATATGCATTTGCCACCCAAGATTTTGGAGTGTACCTGTAGGAATGTTTGCCCATTCAGTCAAAAGAGCATTTGTGAGGTCAGGCACTGGAACAGAAAAAACACAAACTCAAATCCTCAAACTTTTCCCACAAAATGCTGGAAACAAGTATTTGTGTAATTGTCCAAAACGTCTTTGTGTGCTGTAGATTTAATATTGCTCTTCACTGAAGCTAACTGACCTAGCCAGGGTGGGAGGGTTGAAGTTAGGATAATTCCAAGGGCCCAGCAATGACAAATATTATATTCTTTCATAGGGCTCAATATTTCTAGTGGTGCCCCAGAGCCTAGCCCAAACCCTGAAAAATAGCCCTAGATCATTATCGCTCCTCAACCAAAATTTACTGTTGACACTCTGCATGTGGTTGTGTTTTCCTGACATGTGCCAAATCCATATTTATAAATCAGACCTCCTGATAGTGAAATGTGATCCCTCCAGGAGCAAGTTTTCACTGCTCCAGTGTCAGTTTGAAACTCTATAGTCTGAGATGGAAGAAATAATCTTATTTTTACATCCTTTGGTTGGCCTTCGCTGTAAGATTGCATGGCCTACAGGTTCATGGCTGAGCTGCTGTTACTCCAAAATGTTTTATGTCACAATAATAGTACTTACAATATAGCAAAATATATAGCATATATAATATAATATAATATAATATAATATAATATAATATAATAGCATCCTATCACAGTGCCACATTTAAAGTCAGTGATTTTACACACCTGTTAGCAAAGAGTGTCACTGAAACACCAGATATCAGTATGTAGGAGGAGTCATTCCCACCCAACCACAATCATTAAAGCACATTAAGGACTTAATTAACTGATCAAGTGTGTATAAGGCAGGAGTACTACAGGAAGGTCTGACACGCTGCTATACGACAGAATTACATGCAGGCTATAAGCTATTTTCCACATCAGTGAATAAGCCAATAAATAAATAAATAATGATGGCTCATTTGTTTAAAACAGATGGCTCATTTAACTAAATAATCCTGCATGATGTAGGCCTATAAGTTATTAAACTGGAGGAATTTTAATGTGTACTTTATTAAAGTCACCAGGGATATTGCTCTCTTTGTTAGTTAATGCCATGCAAATTAATGTCACTTCTCTCCAAGGCTTCAAGCAGCCTGCATTTCTGAAGGCAGGGAACCTTGACCTATTCATTCTTTTCCGTGCTGCACCCGGCCCATTGCAGTGCGGCCACTGCAGTTCATTGAAAAGAGCCATTCAGCTGCTACCAGGCTCTGTTCATTGTTTGGGAGCCAGACGCGTTCTTTTTTTTAATTTCCTCCACCCGTATTCCGACAATTCCCGCCCACTGGGATTGGATGGTTGATCAAACACGTAAACAGCGCACCTAGTCGTGATAAATAAATAAATAAATATACAAATAAATAATTTAACGTATAAAAACTATTTTGATGTCACTTGCACTGGCCTTGTTTTTATCGTTATGCATATGGATAAATAGATTTTCTGATTTTCCAAAATCTAAGAAATTATATTGTAACTCAGTTTTAATGGCACATGTTAAATTTTATATTACGTTTTTGAGATAAAATAAAACTCCAAATTAAACGAAAGAGAATTCCTACATCTAACCAATCCCAATCACAGTAGGCGGGATTTGTCAGACAACGGGTGGGAGAGAAAATAATGTCAAGAAGACAGAGCAGCAACTGGGATTTGATAAAGGACCCGGTTGCAGCTGAGTTGAACTGTGCATGAGAAGTTGCAGGCTAGCTCAAACCAAGACCACTTCCTTCCAGTAATGGGTGAGTAAATTGCGTTTGATGTGTGTGTTAGAGGGTATTTTGAGGTGAAAGTTGAGAAAAGTTTGTGGATGACTATTAACCTCATATTTGACACTGTGGCCTGGTTGGGTGTGTGGTTTAGACACTGTATAAAACATGAGTCTTCTACTGATGCTGTGTTAACACTGGCCTAGAAAGTTATGAATTCTGTAGCTCGTCAGTAAGTTTCTATGCTCTTCAATTTGCAGCCTAGCAAAAAGGGGCCTAAAGCCCTTTCCACTTTTATTCAGTTCTTTTACTGTGATACTTGTGTAGTAGTTGTGAAGTGCATGTATTCCCACTCAGTATAAATGCTGCCTACACCAACATTGATTTTTTTTTTTTGCATTCTGAAATAGCCCACAGTTGAATTCACTGTAAAGTGTAGAGCCTGTGTAGTCTGCAGGAATGTACCTGTTTATCTGTGAGGGTCTAACATGAGCTCTGGGAAAAGGGCAAAATACACCATCATCCTGTGATATTAAGCTTAGGCCTAAGCTAATGGCCTCTCCCTCATTTCTGAGTTTCCCCCCTATCCGGAGGTTATCCAGCCCGGTTCTTGCATCAAGTGGAGCATCACTGGGTTGCCACTGCATCCTGGGAAGGCTGGCATCTACCACTGCCTTAATCAAGTCTTCCATCTCTCCTGCAGTCACGAGTCACCCCCAACCCCCCACGAACCCAATATCGGCTTTCAAAAGTGGATCTGTTTATGGCTGAGGTGGCTGTGGCCTTTTGTTTGTTTGACATTGCTTGCCCTTGTGTCCCTGAGTTGCTCAGAGACAAAGGCTATTGTCAGTGAAGCCACAAAAGGAGACACTCTCCCTCAGCGCCTTGGTCCTCCCTCTTTTCTCACACTCTCTCGCATCCCGGCCCACTCCGTCTTCAATACACTACACAGTGGAGAAATCCCTGCTTGGCTGTTTCCTCTCAGCAGAGCAGTTTTATAGCCCCAGCTGGATGCTCAAACCAGTGTTGTGTTGCTTGTGATGGAATGCTTCAGTGTTTTGACCTTGGCACGTGTATACATTCATCGAGATAAAGTCTCTGAGGCCTGTAATTGGGCAAAAAACTCTATTTTAAATTAATCTAAAATATTACATGCAACGCAGTTTATACTGTTTATCCTGATTGGGGGAACACAGTCATATTTACTTTTTTATGTGCATTGAACTGTCAATACAATATGAAATTCCTTTGATAAACAGAACCTTTTATGAAAACTTTTTTAAAAAATAGAGAAAAACATTTCTACCCAGCTGTTCAAAATGGAAGTTTAGTCTAAATGCTAATTTTGAGGCAGTGAAGGATTATTTTTACAGCCCCCCATAAATAATAAGCCAGTGAATCCATAATAAGCCAGTCATACAATTTGGTGGCTTCCAGCATCCACTCACCAAAAGCAACATTAGTATGTTTACTTCATTACTGTGCTTCGTTTATGATGATTATTGTGGCACAGATAGTTACAACCATGCTTCCTTTTTTATTGTGCAAAAAGCAGTACAAGCTGAAACTTTCATTCAAGCTATGTCATAAATGGGTGTGGCTAAAGTGCTGTAGGCTGAATCAGTGGATTTAAGTAAATACATTGATTCTGGCTTGACCTCAAAATCCCAGAGTGCACGGTGTGTTTGGAACAGCAATGTTTTCACAAAATACATTCAATTTTTTTGTATTTTAAAAGTGAGGAAAATCTTTAAAGTAAACATGAATAATAACGAATGATGCACTGTATTTGTGAGTGGAGCGAGCTCTCCATTATCTCTCAATGACCGGTGGAACTGAAGTTTGTCGGCGTGTTGGGTGAAACATTGTATTATTATTTTTTCCACTACTCACTGGTGCATTGTAACATAATCTGAAGATATTGTAGAGGATGACAAAAGCCATTTCAATGTAAATTACAAAAGCAATCATGATTGTGCTTAGTAGTTTTATTTATAATATATGATGACAATATAACTGCTTTGGATTGCAGGTTGTTACGAGTGTTGCATGCGGTGTCTGGGAGGGGTTCCCTACATCTCTCTGGTTGCCACTCTTCTCTGCTTTTCGGGCATTGCGCTGTTCTGCGGTTGTGGACACCAGGCACTCACCGAGACTGAGAGGCTCATTGAGAACTATTTTGCCCGCAACCTGCAAGACTACATCACATTAGCCTACCTGTAAGTGTCCATGCTTATAAAATGTAGAGAAGTACCACTTTAATATTTTGCCTGAAGAGCACATAAAATATCCCTCTCTGACCCAAGGAGACCCCATTTGTGTCCAAGAGCATAATATAATATTAAACACTGATCCAGTTTCAGCACTCTCGAGACACCTGATGTGATGAGCAGATACAGTCTTGTCATTTTAAAATGAAATGCAAATTTTACAGGAGAAGGGGAAAACCTTTTTTTTGTAATATTGGGCCCTTTCTGTTGGTCCATTAATAATAAAATGTTCATATAGTGTAACAGGGCAGCTGATGTTCACGTCATGAAAGAAAATATGAAAAAAAAATGTTCTGACATGATTTTGACATGTCTCTCTCTCTCTGTCTGTCTCTCTCTCAGTATTGAGTATTTCCAGTACATTATCTATGGCCTGGCAACTTTCTTCTTCCTCTACTGCATTGCGCTACTGGCTGAGGGATTTTACACAACCAGTGCGGCGAGGCAAACATTTGGAGAGTTCAGGAGCACAGTGTGCGGCCGCTGTCTCAGCACGACTGTAAGCACAGTGACATATTAGCTTCTTAATACTCTTTATTTTGACTGATCATAATTTAAGGAACTAGTCTTTTTGTTCATTAATGCTTTTTCCCCAATGATGCCCAAAACCCCAGAATCTTCCACTTTTTAAATCACGTCTGCTTACCATGTGGCTTGTATATGGTTTTTAAGGTTTATCAGCATTGCTTGCATATCGGGGTGTGTAGTTTTTGTGAAAAATTATATCACTGTGTATAAGATGAAAGGAGAGCATGCTGTTAATTTGGCCTTAATGCAGTGCAATGTGTTATATAAAGTGAAAAATTATTTATTCTCAGTTGTTGACAGTGTTGGTGGCTTTTTTTTGTCTGTTCTAACTTCATAGACACCAGAATAATTGAATATTGTAAAATATTGTGTATCGCAAAAATATCAAGTATCACAATGTTTTAGTCGTAATGCCCACCCCTACTTTCTTGTGACTTTTCTTTTACAGTTCATCGTGATCACATACGTCCTGGCGGTCATCTGGCTGTTGGTCTTTGCGTTCTCGGCACTTCCCGTCTTCTTCTTTTATAACATGGCCAGCACCTGCCGCACCATTGACGTCCTCTCTGAGACGCCCTCCAGCATCAACCAGCTGTGCGTGGACGCCAGACAGTATGGTAATGAACTCGCACATGAATCTTTTAATATCTTTATCGCACCTGTTTTGCCTCCTGTCAGCACCAGAATTTGATTTGGCCCCTTGTAACACTGATTAAAATTCCAAGGTTGTGTCTTTGTCGTGTGCCTGTAATAGGCGCAAAATGAGGCAATTACTAGAAAATAGGTTGAAAGTGAGGCAGAGTTGTCTTGATAGCCAAGCCTGAATATGTTCATTTGAGGATCTACACTCAATAATGAATTATTACAACATATTTTAATTGAGTCAAATGCTGTAGAGTTGATATACAGACTTTGGTTACCTCAACATAAAAACTTGTATTACTTGTGTTTACAAGTACTACTCATGAAACAAAAACAACAAAAGCTCTTTTTGTAATGAGTGCATTAACACAGCGTTAAGTACTCAGTTGGAAATTCTCATCACGTGCAGTGTAAGCAGTGTTATTTAGCAAATTCTTTACTCTTCCAGTTTATTTTACCTTATAACAGTGCTACAGTCCTAAGCACTATCATTAGGAGATGATTCCTGGCGATGCTACAGCCATCCATCATCAGGAGTCAAAGAGACCCA
The DNA here is from genome assembly GCA_037974385.1 of Arnoldichthys spilopterus. Lineage (NCBI taxonomy): Eukaryota > Metazoa > Chordata > Actinopteri > Characiformes > Lepidarchidae > Arnoldichthys > Arnoldichthys spilopterus. The sequence continues at coordinate 19,116,386 of JBBPDA010000034.1, read as the reverse complement.
GTCTTTTCTGAAGTGGTGGGGATGAAATAGGCCATTACATTAAGCTTTTGAGTATGGAACCTACACATTAACAGCAGATAAGTCCTGTTTAAGTCCTGTAAGTTAAGATATGGGACCTCAATGGATTAGATTAACTTGTTCGGCACATCCCACAGACATTTGATCAGACTTCATTCATCCATTCATTCATTGTCCAAACTGCTTCATCCATTTCGGATCGTGGGGAAGCTGAAACCAGTCCCAGCTAACTACGGACCCAAGGTGGGGTACACCCAGGACAGGAGGCCAACCCATCGCAGTTGATCAAACCTAGGTCTGAGAAATTTGAAGGCTTTTTTTCCTCATCATTCCTAAACAATTTTTGCAGTGTTGCAGGGCACTTATCCTGCTGAAATAGGCCACTGCTATTAGGAAATGCTGTTACCATGAAGAGATGTGCTGGGTCTGCAACAATGTTTAGGTGCGTGGTATATGTCAAAGTAACATCAACATGTACAGGGATTGGCATGGGCACTCTGACTGGTCTGGATTAGTCTTTCTGACACCTTTCCATCATATTCAGCAAGAGCTTTTTCAGCTTTGAGATATAGTATCTCTTCTGTGGAATTGGAGTACATGAGAGCCTTCAGTCAACACGTGTTTTGGCTTTCATCCTTTCTTGGATCACTTGGGCAGGTACTAATCACTGTATACCAGGAACCCTCCACAAAACTTGCCATTTTATAGATGCTCTGAACCAATTGTTTAGGCACTACAATCTGGCTCTTGTCAAGGTTGCTCAGATCCTTACATTCCCACCTTTTTTTCTGCTTCCAAAAAAACAACTTCAAGAACTGACTGTTCACCTGCTGCCTAATATATCCCAAACTTACTGTAATTACATAATCAGTGTTATTCATTTCACTTGTCAGTGGTTTTAATGTTGTGGCTGTGTATTCTCTGTGTTGTTGTAGCAGTATCTTACCTGTGTACTGAACCCAAGTACAAAAGCATACGAAGCGAATCTTTACATCTTTAGTTTCTGAGAATTTCTGAGCACTGATGGTAGTTTGGGATGCTGTGTCATTGTTACATTGTTATTCTTGTGACAGTGTGTAAGTGAAAAAAGCTCAAAGCCTTCTTGCTTCCTTCAGGTTTGCTTCCATGGAATGCAGTGCCAGGGAAAGCTTGCGGGATGACCCTGTCCAACGTGTGCAAAACAAGGGAGGTAAGTCATGCCTCTAGGCGAAGTGTGATTCCACGTCTCTCTGTGATTCCTCAGAGAGCCAGCCTCAAAGGCTTGCCAGAGATGGAACTGACATCAAACGGGAACGCTGTGCCTGGGAGCGTCACAGCTCTGACTTTGTGAATTCTGTCCTTCTTTGCAGTTTTTCCTGACCTATGATCTCTACATCGCTGCCTTCGCCGGAGCCGGGATCACATTATTGGCCCTGGTGAGTACAAGACCCAAAAATGCAGACAAAATGCAGTAAACAACTAGTCATGTGTCCCAGTGACGGCATACAACGGCTGTAGGTGTAAAAGAATTCAAACCCTCCATGAGTTATGAGTTCAGCTCTGTCTGTACAAATTCAAGATTCCAGTAGTTATGAAAACAGCTTTTTGTGCATTTTTTCCTTGTATTTTGTGGTATTGTTCTCGCTTAATAGCAATATCATGACACATGACGTTTGCATGTGACTTGTGTCTCAGTTTTTCTTGTTAGTATCAACTATAACATTTTTCCTTCTTCATTAGGCACATCTTGGTTTTAGGTTTTTTTATAGTGTGGTTATTGTAGTCATTTAAAAAAAATTGTTATGCAAAGTAGTACATTCTAAACTAATTGGGCAATAATTATTATATACTTTCTTGCAATATCAGCTAAATTATATGCAGACTATTCATTTATTTAAGTGGCAGTATTATTGCAGTGTTTCTGCTTAAAATGCAAAACAGCCTGATATGCAGTGGTGGCCGAAAGTCTGAGACCACCAGAGAAAATTATTGTTCCTTTCCTGTTTTTTTTTTCAAATTTCAATGTTTTTTGTGTTATTATAAATTATGTTATAAGGCAATTTAACAAAAAGTCGAATCTGTGAGATTTACATGAATTTCAGAATTTCTTACTGTTGCCCTGTCACTTTAATGACATTGTGCACTCAAACTCCCCAAGTTAGTGCAGAAGCCCCTGAGTGTGTTGTCTGAATACACACTTACGTAAAAAGGGAGACCCCATTTTTCTTTAAAGGCCTTAACAGCATCAGTGTGAGAAATTTGCTTAAATAATAGTTTAAAATAGTTCAGCATCTTAAATATCTCTATATTTTACTGATCAAAAACTCCCACATTTTCAGATTGCTCTCAGACTTTTGCCCCCCACCGTGAGTGTGGTGTGTGTACAGACTACAGATTTTTAAACTTTTGCCCCCCACTGTGTGTGTATGCGTAAAACAAACTACAGAAACATATTGAACAAGCTTTCTTCTCTGGGTTTCTTGCTGTTTTAATAAAGCTGACTTGTTCTTTTTGGGTTATTTTTTATGTTTCCTCTTTTCTGTCTCTGTGACTGTCTCTCTATCTCCTTTCCTCTCTCTCTCTCTCTCTAGATCACATACGTGGTCTCCACTACATATAATTTTGCTGTGCTGCGTTATCTTGGGAGGAAAGGCTTAAGTCCACGATGTTAGGCTTCCTGTCTTGTCCTGCAATCCATGCTGCCCACTTTGCACCACATGGGACACTTGAAGAAATTCTGCCTCTATCCCTGTTTAAGACTTTGGGGGGGATCGTTCATAAAAGAGTTTTTGTCCAGCAGGTGGTGCTGTAGCTCTGAACCACCTTGTCTTATAAGTTCTGAACAATGGCCAATGGCTAACGCCACATGATTCTACATGAAAGATCACATACATCCACAATTTTAGATCAGTAGTGCCTTACTGATGGACAAAAATAGTTCTATCCACATTCTATTCATGATATGGTGTACAGTAGAAGAATTTTGTGATTTGCATTTATTTTTTGTTGCTTTTTTATGTACCTTTTTTTTAAAGATGCTGCTGTTTATTTGTTTTGTGTCTTGCAACTCAACTCAATGGCATTCTTGTGTCTTTTGTACTAGTGCATGTATCTCTTTTAGGTAAGGGATGTTAGTGTTTCACCAGTTTCATCCAATGTGGGTGTTGTCCAGTATTATTCTGTAGGACATTAGTGCAGTCTAATAGACTTTTTGAAGCTTTTTCTGTTTTGTTTGGTGCGGTTAGGTAAGGCTAGTTATTAGAAAAGCCATCCAGCAAGACCTATATTAGTGTTATTTTTGCGTGGGGTGCACCAAAAACAGGCCTCTCATGTTGCCAATGGCTGGTTACTATGGTGACAGTCTTTCACATCTGGTTGCCATGGTGCCAGACAAACCAATGTGCGCCTAGTTGCTGTGACCTAAGCACTTTTTTTTTCTCACAGTCTTGAGAATAATGGAGGCAGGCCCGCTTATTAAAAAGACCAATCAGTGTTGGGTCCTGTCACAAACTCAACACCCAGGGTCAGCTCCACGTGCGGGGAGGGACCCCTATGACAAAAAAGGGCAAAAACTTTTCAGCTAGTTGAATAGAGCCCTTCTGTGATTGGGATACAGAGTGGGAAAAGTCCTTGAGTTTTGGGGGTTATTTTTGGGCTGCTGTTTGTAGTAGTTGCTTTGTAAAGGGGGGGTCTAGATTTTGTGTATATATATATAAAAAAAAAAACTTCAGGGACTTTTTAACAGAGACCTAACATTGACAGAGCCTGGAGCGGGATGGCTTTAATATTTCATAAGGCTCTCATCTGTCATTTACCATTATTTAATGGAGAGAGGTTTGGATGGATGCTTTGGCTCCCCCTAGTGTTGGGTGTGTAAGTCAAAGGAAAGTTTTAAGCTTATGCATCCATTTCTTCGTCCCTGTAACTATCAGGAGATCATTTGTAGTTATTGTATAACTTTTTTTACATGTAGCTAGGCTTTTTTTTTTTACTAATCCTAATGAAGATTTACACTTTAATCATCAATTTTTTTGATTTCATGCTACTAACAATATTTGTTAGAACCTTTTCAAAGTGCTTGTAAATTATATGGTAAATGCTTTATCCAACCCAGGTTTATTTTTTCTGTAACCTGCTGGCTGGTTCTGTATTCGTTTATTAGGTGCTTTTCAGAGATTTTGGGGGGGACTTTAGTAATAATGAAAATAAATTACTTTCATTTCTTCTTTCATGAATAACAAGGACTTCTGGTTTTGTGCAAAGGTTTTGCATCGTATCTTGTCTCATTAACAGGTTAGCTGCAGACTTAAGGAGAAGAGAAAATATTCCATGGCATCATTGTCTGTTCTGCTTATGCTCCTGACTCTGATAGTCCCTGACAGTGACAAGAACCACAAATCAATGAGGACTGTTTCATTTAAAATATTATTTTGCCAGATGTTCATGATATTCACAAAAAAGGTGCTTTAATTCCAAAGGTTTCCTTTACCCTGTTAAAAGAAGATATGTTTTTGGCATTTGGCATGACATCAATATGTAAAAAGGGGTGAAAATATCTTACAACTCCAGTGAAATACACATTGTCAGTATCGAAATGGGTCTTCATTTTGTCCTATGAAATAATATAGACCATTTTCTTTTCACAGAAGTCAGACACACTGTCAGTTGTAAGGTTTATTCATCGCACTGGCATTGGATACTGGCAAACTGAATTAGTTTGGTTTGTAAACAAAAGCAGTCTTGACCTCCTTTATTGCGCTGGGGAAGGGATAAAAGATGGTGAGTTTGGATGTTTAGGGAGCTGCCCAGCCATTCTTAGGTATCATTACAGAACTTGAACTCAGTTCAAAGCACATGAAGCAAATACTTAGTGACACTGGAGACAGCAATTTTCTACTATGTTAGTACAGCCTTTGCAAATGGATGCCTAGTGCAATGCATACAGCATTTGACATCAGCTCACCAATCTCCTGCTGACATTCAGGGCAGTGATGGCCCTCAAAAAAAAAAAAAGAAAAAAAAAAGAAGAACTTGACCCTGAACAGCATCTCAAGTATACTATGTGGCTGTGAAAAGTGACAGACATACAAATCAAGAATGCTATTTCATGACTGGAAAATGTGTAAACGTAAAAAAAAAATATATGGATTTTGTAACAGAAAGCAATGAGTTAACGTGTTACAAGTTTTCACCAGCAGGAAGTAATTACAGCTTAATACAATGCACCAGAAATAGAGGTTTTACACAAAACAAATTGCAGCCAAATAAGGATAAGAAAAAACGTCTACAGGGATTTTAATAAATGATTATTATTTTAAATAGACTATTCAAACATATGCAGTTTTGATTTACATGAGCGTGTACCATTAACCTTCCATCTGTAACAAATACCGTAAAACAATATGTAATAAAACCAGGCCAGAATCACAGTGAACACACTGTTGCAGCTTATGTTGGTACCTTGATTTAAAAATACCATCAGAATCTGGCAGTTTTAATACTGCTTTCAAACACAGAGTGCAAATGTCCCTACAGCCTCATGTACCAAAGCATTAGATAAGACACAGTGCCTTAACTGATTCCGTTTCACAGTGAACCGTTCCCAATACACAACGGAAGGAGCTTTTTCAGTGGGTGGAGTTTGGTGATAAAAGGTTGGTAGCCGCACTCGTTACAAGCAGCAGAACAGTGGCATTAGCATTGTGGTGTTTACATGCAGGAGTGAGTAGACCTGTAAATCACCCACCAGGTTAAATGCGACAAAGTACACACTTTTCAGGCTTGGAAGTGAGCAGTAAACTTTTGAGTGGAAGGAAACATGAGCTACATCTGTTGCTTCGTATAGGCAGCGCTAGTAAGTATCAAACTCTTTACCACTACAACCGTGTCGGGTCAGACGCCGCTCAAACTGGAATTTGATTTCAATATCCAGTATGATTTAGCAGAACATTCAAAGAAGGAAAAACTCCTTAATGATATCAAAATGTTACTAAAGCCAGGCATTTTACGTCAAAAAGACAGGATTGTTACACAAGTACCGTTTATAACACTATAAAAAGAACAATGCAGAAAAATGAAGAAGAGTAGGGCAAATGTGCTTTGGCCATTTTTTTAAATCACATTCAGATTAGACTCAATTAAGGGCATTATGAGGGACTAAACATACTGCTAAGAAAAGTTTTCAGATTTAAAGCAGCCAGGCAAAAAGCAGCAAAGAAAATAGTCACGTCTTTTCTTTTTGTACGAAAAAAAAAAACAGTACCAAAGCGCTGGATAGTAAACCACTACGCAAATTAGTGACGACTCTGTACCAACTCCATCAGTATGCTCTGATATAAAGGACTAAACATGGATCCACACCAAACAACAAAGTCATTCAGTGAAAGAGGTTTGGGGACCGGAGCCCTCAATTCTACAGAAAGCAAAACAGCCCTTTTCAACATGGCTGTGCTGGAGCAAGATCAAAACGTAATGCTCCATCTCACAGAACCGCTCCGAATAATACAACAGACAGTTTAAACCAAGACCAAAAACAATCATAAAACGGTACCACAGAGTGAGGCAAGGTCAATGTACCTAGAAAAAAAAAACACAAACAGGAAAAATTCACATTGTTCACACCCTTCAACACCACATCAAAGAAAATTCCCTTTTCTCTGACATATGCATACAAGTTTCAAACTTTCACACAGTAGTACTCACTGCTGTTATCTCTGAGGTTAGTCTACAGCAGAACACCAAAACACAAGCAAAATAATGGTACAAAGATCTGGCAACACAGCAGAAGAGTACTACGTTTCATAAACTGAGAGGAATGCAAAATATAGGTTAAGCATGAAAGACGGCAATGAGTTGTGCAACAAAGTTAACTGTGCTCTTGGGGACAAAAGAGTGTGGTGAAGAACACAGGAGCTCAGTGAGATCCTGGGCAAGAAAGCTGTGTCGTTCAGTATGACAAGAGCCTTTGGCAGGAAAAGACAGCTTAGACTACTGCGTTACGGGTGCAAGACTGCAGAAAGCAGACACACATACCTAAAAAATATGGTATTGGTGATACTGTATTGGTAGTTCTGTTATATCTGTAGCTAAGGGTAGCAAGGCTATGCCCGCCCTGTGTCTGCCCTCTGTTGTACCACTGGCTCTTGCCAGTGTGTAGGTATGGCCAAGTCCAACGACTGCAAAGGCACCGTGGTAACTATGGACACCTCAGCAGCAGGAGGAACGGGGTGCTTTGCGGTTGCCGTGAAGGTCGATAGTGCTGCTCAGCAAGGCGTGGTCAATTGGGTCCTCGCTGGCCAACACCTCCCTCACAGCCGCCTCAAAGGCTGCGCTCACATTGGTGTCATCCTTGGCGCTGGTCTCAAAGTATGGGCAGCAGCCATTCTCCTCGCACCATGCCCGGGCCTCATCCTCGCCCACCTCACGCTCCTCCTTGTCCACCTTGTTACCCAACACCACAAAGGGGAAGCGCTCAGGGTCACGCACGTCCGAGTAGTACATGAACTCCTTCTTCCAGCAGCCCAGGTTCTGGAAGCTCTGCAGGTCATCCACAGCAAATGTCAGGAGGCAGCAGTCGGCGCCACGGTAGAAGGGTGTGCGAAGGCTCTTAAAGCGCTCCTGACCCGCTGTGTCCCAAATCTGCAGAGTAACCAACCGCCCGTCCACCTCCAGGTCCCGGTTGAGGAACTCCACACCGATGGTGTGAAAGGACTGTGAGTCGAAGCGGTCGGTCACATATCGATTCATCAGTGAGCTCTTTCCCACGCCACCATCCCCTAGCAGGATCACCTTCAACAGGAGGCTCTTCCCACTCATGACGCCAGCGAAAGCTGGGTGACACACAGGCTCAGCATGTCCTACAAACAAACAAAAAAGGCATAAACAGATTGACAGAAGCAATAGGTCTTACGATAACAGCTATAAAAAGTCTAACCTTCTTGCAAGTGGGCACCAAGCATGCTAAATGCGATGTGGTGGAGGAATTATTGGACAAAAAAGCAGCTGTGGCTGAGCACGGACTATCTGGGCGGATGACCCTGAGACTTTGGCCAGGGTACCTCCCTCTTAAACGGCACACATACATTGGCCAACAGTAGTGATGTGAGCCCTGAGAGTTTGAGAGATTAGCCAACTACAGTTTTTTCAGGGCCTAGAAGACCTGTCATTTTTTAAGGGAGGGGAGAAATCACGACTCATCTGCATTCATCATTGATCATTTACCTTGTGGATAAGCTACTATTCCTGTCGTACACCAGATTACAAACTACAAGAACACGTACTAATACGTGAACATTTCTAGTTATGGGATAAAATCAACATGATGACGAGTAAACAGTAAGAATGAGTCGGTAAGATAAGGGCATTAAACAGGAAAGCGGAAGATTGTATTACCCCCTCCTGCACCTCCGCCTTCGCGCATGCGTACACAAGCGCGACAGGCACCAGTATTTTCAGTCTGCAACTGTGGAAACTATTCTCCGATTTCCAGTATAGTTTCTCTCTTTTATGAACATACAATAGCACAGTTTCACACATGTGTAGTTTATGGGAGTATCAGGAATGTTACAAATACCAGGTTCTAAAAACATAAAACATAAACCCCCTCAGAGGCTAACGTTAGCCTTCACGTTTAGCTACATCATCCGCACCGTGACGCTTGGAAAAAAAATAAATGCGTCTAGGACGCGTTTAGTGAGCAAAGCCGAATTACGGTCTAACCAAAAACAACGGAAAATGTCACACGGAGGGTTTGTCCGAAATGTTTCTATCCGTTACCTCATTCTGTGCTGCGGCGAGTTGCGGCGCGCGCTGCCGAGATTTTGACGCGGTGCTGTGCGCGCACGCACGGCGTCCGCGCGCGGGGTCCTAACGTCCATTCCTCGTCTAAGCGGATCTCATACAGCAAACACCCGAGGGCATAAAATGGAGCGTAACAATGAAGATATTCTATAAACAATCGTGCTCAATATTCAGCGCCGGTTGTTTTGTTGGGAGAACTTTTTATTTGTTTAATTTTCGCAGAGTTTGAGGCTGCCGTCTCTGCGTTAGTAACCTCTCCCAAACTATAGATGGCGATAAAGCGCAGGTCTCCCGGTCCGCGTCCCTAAACATGGACGTGGAAGATGAGCAAACTCCAGATCTCCTTCTCCCCTGACTGTGTTCATTAAACATCATCTATTGTGCTGAAATAGATCACAGACCAAAGGACTTCACGCTTCGTAGTATGCGACTGCTGTAAGGATGGTAAGGAGCTGTATGACTACTCTTCTGGACCCTAGAAAGTTTTATTTCTACACTCCATCGCGTTTGTACTAGTTTGTGTATAATGTGTACGTTCACTACCTCTGTGACAGTATTAGCAGGTGTATCTCTTTAAAAGTACTGAACACAAGAGAAGAACTAGCCCAGAGACATTTCCCTCTTGTTCCAGATGGTAAACTTAACGCAGTTTCACTGTCTGTTTCTGTTCATATCAGAGAAACTAACCCAGTGTTCATGTTCCCTTTTTAGAGGAGAGAAACTAACCCAGTTTTCATGTTCCTCTTTAGAGCATAATCCATGTGAGAGCTTTTCCATTTAAGAAGGATTAATGTTGCCTTTTCTTGTTTAAAAAAAATAAATATATCCACAATTTTACTTCATCTCTTTCTGCCATACTCCTAGAGTTGGTTAGCTGTACCATGAGGAACGTGATCAGATGTGTTATTTTAATTGTGTTGCTTCATGTCTCAGCGTCTGTATTGTGAGAAGATAACATTTGAGATGCATTAATATATAATACAGTGTTTAATCACTAAAATAAAAGATGCAATGGCTTCTATTTTAGTCAACAAGGTTTTCTTTCTTCTCTAAATGCAAGGAAACACTAAAATGATGGCCTGCTGTAATCAGTGGTGTGATGTTGATAGAGATGTTGGGTTAAAAAACACTGTGTTATTCCTTTTAATGTAAGAAACTGAAAATGTGTCAATCTTTCTCTTTAGGTGGGTGTAGAGACTGGGCATGTGCTGTCTTTTTGGCTTGTGCAGCTGTGGATGCTGTCATGCTGGGGCCAGGAGCTAGTAGATGTGGTAGACAGGGCTGTGTTCCAGCCTCAGAGTGCCCTTACTGACATGGAGTTTGTCTCTGTAAGCTCCTACCGAGGCCCTGGCAACACTGACATGCGTACCAACAAAGAATTACCCATCCTTCTATGGTGGAGCGCCAATCTTTTCCCCCACTTTCCAGGGGACACTGAGCGAGTGGACTGTGCCCACTCGTCCTGCCTTGTCACACGCAACCGCAAGGTCCAGCTGCACCGTCGCACTGCAGCCATCATTTTCTATGGCACAGACTTCCGAGCATATGAAGCACCACTGCCCCGCTTGCCCCACCAGATGTGGGCACTCTTCCATGAAGAGTCACCCATGAACAACTATGTCCTGTCCCATGGCCCCGGGGTGAGGCTTTTTAACTACACAGCGACATTCAGAAGGGAATCAGACTACCCCCTGACCCTGCAGTGGCTACCATCACTCGACTACCTCCTCAAGCCTCCCTCAGTCTCTCTGCAGGAGAAGAACCGCTGGCGGCAGGCCGGACTGGCTCCGGTACTCTACATGCAGTCCCACTGCGATGTGCCTTCAGACAGAGACCGCTTTGTTCAGGAGTTTATGAAATACATACAGGTAATCTTGTTCTAGATTTGAGGAGAGTTAGTCACTCACAAGTTAGAAACCACTTGTCATATTAATTTGTTTTATTAAATACAATATTATTATATTACACTATTATAGGATTGTGGAATTGCTTTTTGTGTATTTGTCATCTTATTTTATTTATAATATTTATAAATGGAGAAATTGAAACTAGACCTATGAGATTCAGCATTCCATGGAAGTTTTAACACTGATATATAGAGAGTTGCAAATGGAGAAAGATGAATAAAATGCATGTTCTAGGTCAGTAGCTCCGTGTCACTGTAATATTCTATTCTAAATATATTCTCTTGTGAAATGCAATAAATAAATCATTTATCATTGAAATACTGGTCAAAATTTAACATCTTTAATTTTTTTACATGAATATTTGCTCTTACAGATATAATTCCAATATTATTGCGCATCAGTATTACCGATAATAACTGTACTGTATAGCTGTATATAAAACAAACTAGATATGAAAAGATTTTTTTATTTTTTATTTTTACAGTATTTCAGTAAGTTATGTTAATTTACTTTTGATTCAGCTTAAATCTTTTTAACATGGCTTTAAAATTCCGAACATAGCTAAATGCAAGTTATTGTTTTTGAAGTTTCTGCTCTTTTAATTCAGTTTTGCTTTGTAAACTAATTTGTTGCTGGTTTCCTACATACCACTTACTGGCCATTTTATCATGGTCTGATGAGTTGTCATCTGGCTCATTGTAGCTCACTGCCTGTTTGTGGACTTAGATGAGTTGGTTTAGATATCAGTATCCAGAGTTTGCACTCATATCCAGGCTCTGATTTTGCCCTTTGTTGTCCCTCCCATCCTTTATGTTGTCCATTTTCTTCATGCTGTATGTGATTTGACTGTCTATGAGTCTTCCTGAGTCTTCCTGAAAAATACATGCTTTGGTGTTCTGTGTTTAGGGGTACATGGGGTAGATTTTATGTTCTCATCTTTTCTTTTGGACTGACGTGTTTGGCATTCTGGTCCTCCTCATGTTCCGACTCCACATTTGTGCAGGCACTTGTGAGGAAAAAACATCTATGCCAGAGTGCTAACAGCTTTTACTTTTTGTGCAGAACCTCTTAGTTTTATACCCTACATAGTGTGTTATGTGTGAACTGGGAGCCATTTTGGATTTCTATAGTCACCTAAAGTACTACTCATGTTAGCATGGCAGAAAGGGTGAAAATGATGGTGGGAGATCCAGAGAAGGGCACTTGGACTGAAAGGTAAATGAAATTTACTCAAGAAAATTCAGCTGACATACATGTGTATGTATTTATGTTGATCCTCTTTGTAGGTGGACTCTTATGGGAAGTGTCTCAATAACAAGCCTCTACCTCAGCATTTGGAGGACACCAGCACTGCCACTGGCGAGGACCCAGGTTTTATGAGTTTCGTGGCCCGTTACAAGTTCCACCTCGCCATGGAAAACGGCCTGTGTCCTGATTATATGACTGAGAAACTGTGGCGGCCTATGCATCAGGGATGTGTGCCCATCTACAGAGGCTCATCGTCCGTGGCTGATTGGCTTCCAAATGCTCATTCAGCCATTCTCATTGATAATTTTTCCTCCCCCAAAGAGCTGGCTGAGTTTATAAAAACTCTTGATAATAACGATGAGGAGTATTTGCATTACTTGGACTATAAAACACCTAGCAAGATCACCAATCTCCATCTCCTGCAAGGACTCCAGAACAGAGAGTGGGGTGTCAATGACATGAGCAAGCCCAACTACTTGAACGGTTTTGAGTGTTTTGTGTGTGACCGGGAGAATGAGCGTCTGGCTGCGATGAAAGCTCACCGACGGGACCCAGAGAAGTACCCTGTACCTCAGCCCAGGATGGCCAACAACAGCCACATGGGCTGCCCACTTCCTAGCCCTGGCTATGGACCTGTAGAAGAGATTGACCCTAAAGATGGGTAAGTTTAGCCGTTTTTATACACTGTTTAAGTGACCTGTGATAAACACCAGGGCTTAACCGCTCATACCATAGGTTTAATTGTCAGCTATAAGTCAAATTATTTGTTAACCGTTATTAAACTTAATATGTAATGTTGTGTTGTTAAAAAGATTTTGGAATGTATCAGCCCAACCTTGGTTTGTTTGAGTATTTTCGAACAAAACTAAGTATTTTTTGAATTATTACTTAAATTCTGTTGCAGACATAGCACTGATGTTTACAGTTGTCTTCTTTTATACTGTAATGGACATACATTACTCCAAGGCTGTCACTTTATATTATTAATTAATTTACTAATTATCTTTGATTAATCAACTCCAAACAACACAGTAGCCTTTAACTGAAAATCTCATACTGCAGATTCTTTGAAAGACTCTAATGTACTTTGCTGAATAAGGATAAAACCCATTGAAAACACTGTTTGGGGAAAGCACAAGGAAATGTGTCCATCAGGCTCTGTTTCTTACTGGAAGAAAGCACAGGATGGAAATGTAAAATACACATTATCTGACAATGTGCAGGTATCAGCAAATCCTGTTTATTGCTTTTTGAGGCATTACGTCACTTTAAGAAATATTTAATGCTGTTTTGAGTCACTCATAGCATCACCTCAGCTCTGCTGTGCCTTGCATTACACAGCAGTGTTTGATGCAGAAATGTTTACTTCATAAGTATCCTGACTACCACCACTATGTTAATGCTAATTTTCTATAGCACTTCAGTGTTGTATTTGAGCCAAAGTAATTTTGGTTTACACTAACTTTCCACACAGGGTGTGGAACTACTTGGTGTAGCTCTGCTCAAACACAGACATTTGAAGCCTTTCAAATGGCAGACATTCCAGTGGTGGTGGTGGGGGGTCTTCTGTCTGCTGGTCACAGCTTGAAACACCTGTAGATACCGTGTTTCTCATTTAAGTTGGCAAAATAATCCCCAAGTCGAATCAGTTTTAATTGCTTAAGGGTGGCAGCCCTTCGCTGGTTTCATGCTATTTGGTCAGTCGCAGATATTTTTCATAAATGCAGACTGGAGCTGGTAAACTTTTTTACTATACACCGTTATGGCAAAATACATCCAAACAGAATATGTATGATAAAGGTATTTCATGTTATTGTACATTAAGTGGAGGCAGCTGATCAGATAAGAGCTAATTAACTATGTTAAATTGTTGCATATAAAAGCTAAAATCACCTTAAATCAGTTTACAGCATTTAAAGTTTTAAAAAACGATATCTTTCACAATTGTCATATCGGCCAAGCCCTACAATATGTGTCTATGCAATTTAAGAAAAGATCTTATACTTAGTACAATAGTACAGTGAAATTGTAGGGGTCCACTATCAACTGATAAAGGTCACAGAAGACTTAAGGCATATAGCAAAAAACTGTAAAAATGCGAATAAATATTGTTTTGTGTTTAGCTGGCTTCAGATGTGGCCACAGGACTACTGGCAGAGCTTGGACCAGGCAGAGGGTCTGGTGTCGCTGATAAGACACAACGAGTCTGATCCTGGACTGCTATGGCAGCACATTCACAGCATGGCTATGAGGAGAGGCAGTGGCCAGTGACACAAGAACCTCTCCAAAGAAGTATTTTACCTCAAGGTCTCCTGCATGGGAACAGTTTTTAGTTCATGGAGTACTTGAACTGTGCCAAAGTATGCCTACCCAGGCCAAAGCCAAAATATCAAACGGCTTTAAAGGTTCATTTATCCACTTGAGTTGAACTGTGCTACAAGAGAAGTCACTTTCCACCCAAAATGAAAATCTAAAGGTCAGTCATATAAGTTAGCTAATAGGTCACTTCGCTAAGCTTGCAGCTAAACCTGATGAAGCCAGAAAGTCATGTTAATGTTTTTAGCAATTTTGCCACAAAAATGTTGTGCTTTCTAGTTATATCAGGTTATATATCAGCGTGAAATCATGTCCAGCATTTATGTCTTTGCTGTCCAAACAAAACCATGGATGTCCAAAAAAGTAACTTTACAGGAAAACGCAACTTTATTTGTAAGTTAATTTTATACCATTTCTATTGGTCTGTTCCTCATGTAATCATGTAAATAAAAAGTGGAGATGCAAAGTGTTGTCCTAAGAGTGACCATATGCAAACTGAACAGAATGGGTTTTACTGTTGCATTGCTAACAGGGTAACCAGTCTCCAAGCTTTTTTAAATCCATGTTTATGGGGATACACTGTAGAGCATAATCGGCATAGCGATACAATTATTCTTTTTCTGTTTATTGGTGCAGCTGTTTGGCCCTTCTGTGATTTGTGAACAATGTTTGTCAGGCTGGTGAACTTGGCATTTAAATTCAGTTACTGTTCCAAAGCCAGTGATCACTTTGAGCAGTTGTTCAGGTGTAGCCTTGCAGATCTAGTTGGCCTTTCAGACGTGCATGCATGTAAGCATTTTAAGTATGAAGTATTTATATATTTATATTCTTTTTTATATTTTGAATATTTTGCAAGCCAGAATGACAATCCAAATAAAGAGGTTATACACAAGCTTTATTTACTGTGTGGTTGATATTCTGTTACACTATATGAAAGAAAGAAATAAAATGGATATTTCAAGGCTCTCGATTTATTCACAGTTTTAGAATATTTAGCTTCTAAAGAGTGAAACAGCAGAAGAAAACATTTTTTGTTCTTAATATTTTCAGTTTTAAACTGAAATAGGTGGTGTGAGACTCTAGCAAAAAGAAACAAAACCCTGACACTATACTATTACTGAAATTTTACCACCAAAAACATAATTGTCTTTGAAGGCACTTTGCATAAAAAGACTGTAGCAATCGTATAGTAACAATATGTTGTAGCAATGGAAAAAATTCAAAGGAAGCTTAATACAGTTCTTTCTGATAGTCAAAAAGGACAAAATCTCAGAACTTATACTTTAGGTCTACCTTGGAAACTACCAATCAGCAAAATCTTGAAGAAGACGCCCCAGTCTAAAGACTAAAGAATATTGGCATAGCAGCTTTCACAATGGACTGTCCCACGGTGCAAAAACATGTTGTAGAGAAAATCGCCCATTGGCTTACTGCAGATACCGCACTGGGGGAGAAAAAGAAAAAGATCTTAATTTACTTCTGAACTAAACTGACAATTGATTATTTTAAAGCATTGATTCCTGAGAGGTGCTTTTTACTTCTTATGCCTGTTTTGAAAAACAAAGTCTATATACAGTAGTCTAATGCTGTGCACTGTTTTAATAACTCTTATTACAATCACTTAGGGCATAGTGAATTACAGTGTCAGAAATGAAATGGAATAGACAATCAACTTATAGGCTATGCCAGTAAAGACTATGCTGCATAAATTGTACTAGAAACTTTCAAAAATGCACTAGAAATTACCTTGAAGCATTCAGGGTGGCACGAGATGTTGAGGTGTTCAATCGTGATTTTGGCATCATTCCCTACAAGTTGGCCACAGTACGTGCAGGCGGTCATGTTCGTGCTGGTTATGAGGAAAGAACATAAAGCGATAAGGTCGTTACAAAAATCATGGTTAGTTGTATAACATGTATTCAGTCATTCACTAAGGAAGGAGCTTCATAACCCTGACTATGCTGCTTCACAAAATAGAATGTTGAATCTGTGTGCCATGATGTTACATATTCAGGGCGCTCTTGAGTCTTGAGTGTTTCATAAACACTTGAGAGGCCTTTTGTCATCCAGCAAAATAGCCTCTCTAATATGGTCCTTCATGCCTCCGGCTAGCCTTCTTTAGCCTAACAAGTTGTGTATATTACCTGGAGGGACTGCTGTATGCATAGCTTGAGCTGGTTGAGGTCACATAATCCATGTCGCTGTGGGCAAGAACACACACAATGGTCTTTTTAATATAAGATGATGGCTTTATTCCCTGATCATTATACTGCTCGGTCTACTGCGCCACCAAATTGAACACAATAGCTTTTACAATTGCTTTGTGTTTTGGTGATGTGATTAGTACAGTTGTGCATTGGTATGTTTATTCTCAATCTATTCACTGGCCTACTGCCTTCTCTTAGAAGTGTCTGACCTTAAAGAGCTCTAAAGAAACCAGATTCTGAAAGAATATAGCTAACTACTGTTTTATACTGATGTACACCCAGTATTGCTGGTTTCCTTTGCAAAGGTTAAATTAGGATTTGATCTGTGGAAGTGAGCTTAGCTTTAGTCTAAAAGTCTCAGAGCCACTTGCATTGGTCAGCTACAGTCAGCTCTGTAATTATTGGCAGCCTTGGTAAAAAATGGGTAAAAAAGTTTGCTAAAATTGAAACTAACTGAAATCTTCTGGTACTTAATGGTGTCCATAATAACATGTATTATAATCATTCCTGAAAAATCTGCCGGGAAAACAGCCTCGACATTACTGATTCTCATACTTAAAGGTGAGCATGATGTTCTTTACCAGTAGTTTCAGTACATGGGGAAAAAAGGCTTTTTTCTGGCACATCCTTCAGAATTGCATGGAAGAAGAGTAAGGTTTGGTGAGTACTTCACCTGCAAATCTGCAATCGTGGTCCTTGGAAAAAGTTTTGCCACTCTAACCATATTCCTTTATGTTGTGATAAAATAAACATACATTCCCTTCCAGGCAAGTGGTTAATAATTGCCCTCATTAAAAAAAAGTGTAATATAGATGATAACGTTTCAACAAACTGGTTCAGATCATTTTTCAATGATGTTGACTTATATATATATATATATATTTTTAATTTTTTTTTTAAAAAGTGTGTGTTATTTTTAAAAAGGATTTTTGAGGAGATTGAAATTTTTTACCCATTTTACCAAATGTGTCTATAAAATTGACTGTATTACAGACTGTACTAATCATAAATTAAATGTTGTGTATCTTACCTTTTACTGTATGTGGACAGTTCAGGCAGGTTCACATACTCTTTGACATAGACAACACCCCTGAAAGACAGATTAATTCAAAAGGTTTGTGTGTGTGACTTTCAAAGATATTTTTATTTACCAAGATGCCAAAAATGATCTACAGTATAAGTACATACTTTTTGCTGTCAGTGTCCTGTGATGTCTTTGGTTCCTGGGCACTCATGTCCACCCTTCTGGTGTACGATGTGTAACTACTGTTCATAATAAAATAAAAGACTGCTTTAGGATTCAGATCATCTACAAGTGACCTGCTTTACACTGTATGCTTCACTGCTTTAGATACTTATATGTACAGGAATGATGTAGGCACAGCTCTTTAATCAGAATTAGTCTGGATTTCCTCATGAAGAGGGATTACAAAGATCAGAGTAAAAGAGCAGCTCAATCAAGCATGCTAACACTGCTAGCAATGAAAGCAAATTGCAAACAATATGCAAATAACATGTTAACTGGTAGCTGCTAGCATATTTTTTGCTAATCACATCAGCCTGTTTGGTCAAGCTATTCTTTTTTATTTTGAAATTTTTACAAAAAACAGGAGACAGACAGTGTCCCACTATCCTTAAAGACATGTGTCCACCATGACAGTATTAGACCAGTGTTCTCTATGCAGAAAGAGCAGTAAATAATCCAAGGCTTTTTATTCTCTCCTTGAAAGCTAGGCCATACCCCCTCAGCAGCACATCTCTTATTACACCATGCAGGTAGTGAACTGGTACCACAAGTTCAGATGATCTAGATCAAGATGTGGCCGTGTGAACAAAGCTTTTGCCCTAAAAATAGCTTGTCCATCACTCATAATCTACGATGTGTCTACGTCCTGTAATCCTAATCCTTAGATTTTAAGGGATTATGGTTCGATAGGGTTTTTGCAAATGTAAAGCTCTTACACTGTAAATGACCCCATTTTCACCAACAGCAAGAAGCCACCAGCAATCTTAATGCATGCTGGGATCAAACCAGGTGTTAAAATGGTTTTAATGGTGCTATGGTATGCAATGCATGCGACACAGTATCAGCTGTACATCCTAAAATTTACAACTTAAGATCTCTGAAGGCATATTTTAAAATTCTGGTATAATTAAGTATTCATTGGAGTAGAATTCTGGAGCAGAAGCCTAATCCATTTTAACAACACAAGGAATCTGTTTTTTACACTAAACAATTTTAGAAACTGGTTATTAAATGGTTCTTGGCTCAGAAATCCAGTATAGAACCTTCATAAGGAAGTTCATTCAAATTTAAAAGGTTCTCCACACAATTCTCATGCACAAAGATGGTTCTTGAAAGCATCGGTTTTCAAAATGGGGCCTGTGAAATAATATATAATGATATAATGTATTTTTTAAATTATATACCTATAATAATATATAATAATGATATACTGTATTACTACATTATACTTTATACTTATTTCCAAATAGATATCCTGTGATATATATATATATATATATATATATATATATATTCAAAACTATCAGTAGTGATTTATTCAGCTCTTTACAGTGTGTGCTGCACTAAAACAATCTTGCTTTCTTTGTAATGAAGCTGAAAATGGACAGCATTCCAGTTTAAAAAGTGTAAGAAGTTGCACTTACGTCTCCACTGGTCTTGGATCAACCTTTGTCTCCCTGTAAGGAAAAAAAGGAAAGTTCCTGCAGTCACAGTGTTTTAGGGCAGGGTTGGTCCTGCTTCCAGCAACTTTAACCCCTTATTTACCACACATGCAGCATTTTTGCAGAAAATGTCCCTAAATGACATATGTATTTTTTTTTTTAATATGAGAGATCCATTTCAAATACATTCCAAAAAGTTTGCAAAGATTAGTTTTGTCATTTTCATATTTTAGATGTATTGATATACATTTTACATATATACTTTACATATTTTTTTTGTAAGGTGTGAATAGACCAAGTGTAGCCAACAGTAATGACTCCTGCTTTAAATTGTGCTATGTTAATGCAACACTGTTAGTACCAGTCAAAAGGCACATCTGACTTAATGCATGTCTTTCATGTCAAAGATATTTTGATCTACAGGCTTATGATTAGATGATGGCTATTGCATGAAGCTGCTATTCAGAATTCCAAAAGTGTGCAATGCTGTATCAAGGCAAAGGTTACTAGCAGGGCAGTTTGTAATAAACAATAAGAGCAGTTGCTTATGACCCCAAGGCACCAGATGGTATTTGCTTGTTTGTTTTTGTTTATATCAGTCAAGACATTGGCAGAATGTATATTGTTAATAAGCTTTGCTTCAGAAAGAAAAGCAGAATGACCACATAGCAATTATTATAGTGTATTTATTTACTTCAGTTTATTTAACATTTATTTAAATAATTAGGGTTAGGGTTAAGGTTATGGTTATTTATATATTCATTCATGCATGGTGGGTGGGGGTCCCCATGCTGGATGTAGCTAAGGGCCCCCCAATATGCAGGAACTGGCTCTAAATTTTATTTAAACATTTTTAAATGTTAAGAAACTCCTTCTATGAGTAGTTTGACATCTTTTGAGAGATGGGCTCAATTAACCCTGGGTCCTAAGCCATCTTTGGTCAAATTTGTGCACTTTCATTTTTGAAGTTTCTCTGCAAATCATTGCTAACTAAATACACCAAATAGCACCAGAGATTGGAAAATATGTTTAAGATTTGTGTAATATGTGTAATATGTTTCACTGTCTAAAAAATGTATATTAATCAGGCTACATTCAACTGAGCATGAGCTCAATAATGTGCTATGGTACCTTTTCTCTGTTGTGGTGTTTACAAGGTGGGATGTCCAGCTGCCCAATGAGAAGCCATTGTCCAATGACCTAAAACATAAATATCAACTTCAAGCAGATACATTTCGTGCATTTTCCATGTTTTCTAAAGGGTCATTGGTGACACCTGAGAAGGAGTAATCGGATATACTGTGGTGTTAAAGAATAGAGGAGGCTTTGCTATTTGGTGAAAGCTAGGCCATGCCCAGACTATATACAATCAGTTCTAGGTCACCGAGCCAAGTGTGGCCATTAATAATACAAGCAATGTGACTATTGTGGTGTGTTGATGCATGAGAGTGAGAGACTGAGAGCGGTACAGAGAGAGAGAGTGAGAGAGAGACATGACTCACTCCTTCTCAAATGTGACTGCAACGGTCTGCTGCATGTTCTTCTGACTCAAAGACAGCATTCAAAGGTCACACACCAGACATACACTTATGCACACACACACACCCACACACACACCCTCCCTGTGGAAAACGTGCACTAGAAGCTTTGATCACTCACTTCTGATTTGTGCCAGGCAAACTGCTGTCAAAATGCTCCTTTGAAGTATCAGTGCTGTGGCTGGAACGCAGAAGAAGGGATAGTTGTACCTTTGGATGTGCCATTAGATGTTGGTATTTCCCAGACAGGTGAAAGCATCACCAACACAGTTCATAAATGCATTACCTTGTCAAATTAGATACACCTACCATATATGTAATATCTATAGGTTTACAATTACAGACCACTTAGCCCATCTGTTGGTGTACAGCAGCCCCAGCACTTTGCCCATTAATGGAAAGGAACCTATCAATCTGTCTCTTTCTGTCTGTCTGTCTGTCTATCTATCTATGATCGATATGTAGATCTACACATAGACAGGCAGAGAGCTCAGTGAGCTCTCCTATAGGTTAGGCCTGCATGTGCATCAGATTAACAATCAAATATTATTATTAACTGATAATGGAATCCACCCTTCAGGTTTGATTTCCAATGAGTGGGACCCGTTCTGTGAAGGAAAACCTCCCCCTGGGCCTTCTGAAAAGCCTAGATTCATCACTGAGCATAAATGGCAGCTACAGACTAACCGCTGGGTTTCTGCCAGATGGCAAAAAGTGTCAGGTCTATGTTAGGAATCTTTACTGAGGTTAATAATGTGTATATATAAATGTGTTTTTATCTATGAAATAAAAATAGGGGCAGTTTCATGTATTTTGACAATGTAATGTACTGTAATAAACTATGATGAAGTCCAACTTATAAAACTGGATACTAAGTAACTTTGTAAACCATGTCAGAAAATCATACAGGAGCCTACCATGGCTAGTGAAGTTATGGTAAACTGTGGAGCGTTACTTTCCTTCTCTTTGCAGTCCCTCTTAATTAACTCTCCTTGCTTCACTGTTTTTTTCCTTACATACATCGCTCTCTTCTCGTTCTTGTACTGTCTTTAAAAATGTATAGCACACTATTAGATCAAATACTTTGGTCAACAGATTTCCATTGCTTTCCTGTCTTTAATTTTTTATAATAATGCATGGACAGGCTCTGTAATCATTTCTTTACCTTTTCCATTGTATCAAATTATCTGTTATTTTCCAGTCTTCCTCCTCTTCTTCTTCTTCTTCTTCTTCTTCTTCTTCTTCTTCTTCTTCTTCTTCTTCTTCCTCTTCCCTACAGGGATTAAAGCAAAAACATTTCTGACCATTTTATTTAAAGGACAAGCCATATTTCTCATCTACAATTTGTAAAACAAGTTATGAGGTGGACCACGTTAGTTCTCAAAGCCTGCTAAATAAATAAGTTCAGTTAAAAATGATGCTTTATATTTGTGGATTACATGGTAGCTACATCCAAGAAAACGGTATGCCTACAAATCAGCTACCTATCACCTGGAAGTTTAATTCCTCAGTTCCGAAACCCCACCCCTGATTCTAAAGCTTGAGTACCTCCTGGTTTTTGTGGATGTTGTAGATTCACTTGACACTTATAGATCACTTGTAGATTTTCATTAAGTTTTTCACAGCAATTTTCTCTAAAACTACTCTGGCAAAAGGTTAGTAGTATACGAAGAGTGATATGAAGCTGCTATAGTCAGCAGCAAGCCCTCTTTGTTGGTCAAAACAAGCACAACATGAGAAATCACTCTTTCTTTTCTGCCAGTTTTTAATTCATAGTTTAAAAAAAATTTCCAGGGACAGCCACAGCCTTGTACCTTGTGTTCTTTTCAGTCAATCAGCATGATAACCATCCGTCTAGTGGTCCCTCACGCTTCTAAACGTTCATCATCTCTAATGTCATTACCATTTTTGAGCTTAAGTAATGCCATATCAACATTTTCTTTCAGAGGTGATCATACTGATTCAGCATTGTATGCTGCATACTGATTCTTTCATCCCACCCACCTTCCACATCACCTTTATTCACTATATTTATCATCATCATTCACATCATTATCTCTGTATCATTATCAGCATTGTGTTTGTTCATTCAGCTCTCACATACCTGTCCAAGAGTAGAGGATCAAACAGCTCCACTGGACTGCCAGAGAAAGGGAAAGAAGGTGTTGTATTTGTAATAGGTGTGATGTGTACACAGACGATTGCATTACATTTGGAAATTGTCACCTTTAAGCCCAAATCATTACCTCTTTGTGCACTCGCTCACTATCGGAATAGGATCAAATGGATCAGCAGAGCTGAAAAAAACAATTTCACACCGATTTCACTCCAAGAGGCGAGAACACACTTTGTCATATGCAAATTGAATTCTGATGTGACTGTTAATGGGAACTCTTCATTCCTCCCAGCTTTGGGCAGAGTAAGGGTGGCCTCTGCTGCCCCTAAAGGACAAACTAGTGTAGTGCTGTAGCACTGTAGAACTCACTGTAGAACTCGGTGCGACAGACAGATCCTTAGTTCTGCATGTTTGAAGTATAACATCATTGCTGTCAGAACAAAACCTGATTTCTCCAAAATCTCAACAACAAAACATAACTTACAATGGAAGTTAATGTAAAAAGGCAAAGTGAAAAATTTAATTTTGTATTATTTTAAATAATATCAACGACAGCTGATTTTCAAATGATCTAAAAATATAAACTTTTGTCTTGACAATGACAAGGTGTAATAAACCATTTTTACAAAGATTTGCTTCCAAAGTGGTGTTCTTTCTGTAGCATAATAATAATAATAATAATAATAATAATAATAATAATAATGTTATTTTAAATGTAATATTTTGAATATGTATATTTGAAATTTTGATTGTTTTCATATGTTTCGCTGGCTGTGTCCTTAACTTGACATGCTTTTATTAAAGGTGTTGTTAGGAAAATAAATAAGTAAACAATCAAACAAAATAAACAAACAAACATAGTTAAACCATGATTAAAGTGTTACTGTACCTCTTTGATTCCTCCTTTAGTGTTGTCTTGACTTCCCTTTGTGTGTTAGTGCTGAGTCTGGGATGAGTGCAGAAGAAGAAAGACTAGTAAAGCGTGCAGGATGGCAGTCTTTAATCAGACAATAATTATCTCTTTCATTTTTTGTTCTAAATTTCTGAAATGCTCCTCTGTTAGTAGTATTTCTGTACTGATTTATTAACACAAAATAAATTCTCACTTTTGCTTTTTGGTATCATTGGGGATGACATCCAATGCAGGCAGATCCAAATTCTTCTCTGATGGGTGCACAGAGCTGAGGAAGTAATTTTCACACAACTTTTTTCACATTGTTTTCTAATTTCCTGGCTTTTTTAAAACCAACAATGGTATGAAATGTGTGCTTCTAATACAAGATGCAGTGCAAAAAATAACCTCCCATTGGCTTCCATCGAGTATATCCAAAAGATTAAAAACTGTTCATTGACATCATATCTTCAGGTTATTGTATGAATTATGAATTAGTATTTTAACACATTCACCAAATGATTAGCATACAACTGTTATTCACTCTTTAGCCAGACTGCCAGTATTCTGGCAGCACCACCTTCATTTACCTGTTTCTCTGCCTGAGAGGGATAGCAGTAAAATTAGTTTCAGGCAAGCTATAAGATATGGAAATATGGAAATAATAGCACAGCTGTAAGAGAACAATAATAATCACTGCATTAGTGGCATATTAGAGTTTCTTAAAGCAAAGGCTGTCTCATTCTGTGCTCTGCAGAAGCCTCTGGGACAGAATGCTTTGCATTACATCTTGTTTTGCATGCTTTTCACCAAAAAAAGAAAACAAAATCTTTTTTAAAAACACTGGAAAAATATTCTTTGAGGTAGAGGCTATGGTTAAATATTATATTGAAATTAAGGTTGACCCTAAGCTGCACATTGGATTTTAATTGGGCATGAATAGGACAATACCTGTTCTGTTTGATGATTTCAGTTTTGGTGGTTGTGATAGTGACTGTTTCTGTCGAACTGATGAGAGACATAACGACAAATGATTAGAAAACGAAAACAAACAACCAAAAAACATTTTTGATTATGGTAAAGGGGATAAAGTGCTGCTGTACCTTTTTGGGTCCTTTGACTGAACAATAGTTTGTGTTGTCTTGGTGGTTGTTATGTCAGTGCTTAGTCTGAGGATGAGGCCAAGAAGCAAACAGGTAAAATAAGATAATCAGATAGAGGATAAATCAGATCTAAGGAATAATGTAATCATAAAAATGTAGATGCTTATATTGTCCATAAGATATAATTGTCCAAGTGATGTGGCAATACTTTAAAGATTTTTTCACTTTTTTGAATTTTGAATACTATGTGAACTATTACTATGTAACAAGTAAACACTGTTTCAACACATATCATTCACTTTCCAGTTCACATGGTCCATTTATAAAAAGCTGCAAAATCAGCCTGTTTAGAATTTGTTGCTTTCATAATGTCAGGAAAACTAAAATGTTTGCATATATCTGTCTATATATGCCTATTCAGCATATAGCATTTTAGCTCAGCTTATTCACACTGAAGATATAAGGGCTGTTTCAGGCAAGACCGCCTTTTAAATGAGACACAATACAGGGCAATTAGAACCCAGTGCATTTACAAAAGCAGCCTGTTTATTTCTAAAGGTGAGAAGTTGGATAATGGTCATGTGAAAATGAATAATGATGCTTTTTGGTACAGAAATCCAAACAAATGTCATAAGTGGACCTATGGGAAATTAAGGATTTGGGCCCTTTAAAGACAAAGAATCTCACTTGTCAGTGGTGGTGTCAATGGGGATGACATCGACTGCTAGCAGGTCCAGAGATTTCAGGGTCTTCTCAGACTGGGGCAGGGAGCTATGGGAGCAGAGGTGTATTCTGTATGATATGCAGATCGGTGCACATTCCCATTCGGAAAGCGATAGGATTCATTTATTACTTAAACCTGCACTCGGTAACCCATATTAAAGTAATATTTGCTTATTTGCCTATATGCCAAAGCTGTCACTATGTCTTGACAGTAGTACATGAGACAGATAACCTGTGAAAAAAATAAGGTTTCCTTGTGCTGCTAATGCCATTTACAAGATTCCACATCAATGAATCAAAACAACCATTAGGAGTCAGGGGGAGTGTTTGACATATTAAAAAAGTGACAGACAAACAGTGCACATCTCTCCTTTACCAACAACAGGGCCTTATTGTGTTGGCTAGATCTTTGAGTCATCTCCAAAACAGCAGGTCTTGTGTAATGTTTCAGTGCAGTAGGAATTGGTGAATCAGTGACAGGGTCATGGGCACCCATGGCTCACTGATGCATGTGGGGAGTGAAGGCTAGCCTGTCTGGCCTGATCCCAAAAAGGAGCTCCTGTTGCACAAAATGTTATTGCTGTCTCTGATAGAAAGGTGTCAGAATACATAGTGCACCACAGTGAGGGCTGTTTTGTCTGCATAAGGAGGCAGCTACATAACATCAGGCAGGAAGTGTTAATGTTATGGCTGATATACAGTGGGTTCGGAAAGTATTCAGACCCCCTTCACTTTTTCACTCTTTGTCATATTGCAGCCATTTGCTAAAATCATTTAAATTTCTTTTTTCCCCTCATTAATGTACACACAGCACCCCATATAGACAAACAAAAAATAATAATTTTTGAAATTGTTGCAGATTTATTAAAAAAGAAAAACTGAAATATCACATGGTCCTAAGTATTCAGACCCT
>JBBPDA010000034.1:19061361-19079794 GCA_037974385.1 Arnoldichthys spilopterus | reverse complement strand
ATTCTGTTGAAGCATGGTTGAAAATCAATGTCTGACTTTCATTGGTTAAATTTCATAGAATTTTTATTTATTATTATATATACTTTTGTCAGATTAAAGTTATTTCTGTGATCATTGTGAGTTTTTCTTTCATTGACTGAAGGGTACCAACAATTTTGTCCACGTGTGTATATAGCCTAAAATGGCCAAAATGGCTAATTAGCCATAAAATTATTATTTTATATAATTTAGGGGGGGAAACAGCTTCTTTTTATTCTGTGTGATATTTTCATGATGAAATGAAATTTTCTTGAATGAATTAAAATAATGTTTTGCTTTGTTGAACTGATATTAAATGATACAATATCATATCACACATACTCACACAAATGTCTACAGTTTTACTAAATCATATCAATCAAGCATAGCAAAAAAAATTCTTGCGGGAAAATATGTGCAAAAATATATATTTTTAAATAGCTACATAGCTAAAAAGCATTACATGGCTAACAAATAAAGTAAAAATGTGTCACAGGACCAAGTTGATGTGTCTTGAATGCATTGACAATTTTCTTTTATCTTCATTTATATGCCCCATTCCAATACTCAAATAACAATCAAGGATGACACACTTTGATGAACTGAAAGAGTGTTGAGACATCAATGCTTGCTTGCAATGCTTAATGCTAGCTAAACCTTTGAATGTGCTTTTTCTTACTGAATTAAAAAAAATAATTAAATGTAGTCAGGCATTCCTACATTTTTGAGATGCAATGTATGAAAACCATATTAACCTATATCTGAAAAAGAAATGATCATATTTTTTAACAGCTGTATTTATTAAAAAATGACTCTCAGTTGACCAGACACTTACATTTTCTTGTATCCTTCAGAGGGCCTTTTGTTGAAGCTAGATGTCCCACTAAAAAAGAAGAGGTACAATGAAAGTCATTTATTATTTTTCAGTATCAAAGTTCCATGAATTATTACATTTAAGATATCATTGTGTTTTCTTCTTATCTGAGAATACATCTATTGCTGTCAATACTGCAGATGATTTGGAAAACTGCCTGCGTACATGCAACCGTTGGATGAGCTTGATGAAGCTGGCTTGGTGTCCGTCTTTGTGAAAACCCCTCTGAAAGAAAGATTTTGTGGTTAATTCTAATCATTTTATGATATGGCCCCACATACACCTAGTTAAAAGTTGTTACCTACCTGATCAGGTATCCAGATGTTGGTGTTTTAGGGCTGTTGAAAAGCAAATCAATAATCAATAATCAATTTACTTTTAATTTTATTTTAATAAACTACCACATGTTTGTTTGGTTTTTTTTGGGGGGGGGGTTAAGAAAAAACCTTATTCAAATCAAAGATTTATCCATAATAGTAAAAAGGATTTCCATTATGGCCTTACTTAAACACGGTCAAGCCCTGTGGATGGCATTCCATTATGAAATAACATGCCAAATTCAAAGCAAGTGGTTCCTCACCTGTCGGTGCTGGGCTGAGGCTGAGGCTCTGGTTGCGTGGGAGTAGTTTCAGGTGCAGTTTCACTAAGCGCGCCGTTATGACGACCTGCACGTACCTCAGCAATCCTTCACATAACAGAATTTTGGAAGAGAAACATTGATTTTCATATTTCTCGTTATCACAATGTATGACCAAGTATGGCAATATTTCACAATGTGTTGTCTAATTAATGATCCCAATTTTTTTTTTACATTTTCTTGATAATGCTTTGTACTATTCAAATATTGTCAAATTTTAGCAGTGATTTTAAATAAAACTTTTAAATATTAATGTGACTACTTTTCAAAAAAGTCATGACTCTTTGAACTCTGGGTTAGCTGTAAGCTGCTATTTTCTCAAACAGTTTCAGGAGTCTACTTGGATTTCTTAACAACTGAACATAGTCTGAGCTAACTGAGTAGCTGAAAATATTTTGTGGTAAGGGAGGAAACTGATTAATTTTATTGGTGTTGGGGCGGGGGGTACCATTGTAGCTTTAGTCCATAAAGACACTTTTTCTGTCTCTCTCTCTTTCACTCTCTCTTTCTCACAAACATATACACTCGCACACTATTTTACCATGGTTTTTCCTCCTCATCTTCAGGCTCTTTTGCCCGTTGGATCCAGCTACTGTCACCCTTCAGAGCAGTACGGACTTTCGTCGTACGTAAAACAGATTGTCTGTCCCCCTCTACACACACATACACAAACACAATCACAATTTATCAGCATCTCTTAATATTTTAGCTGTACAAGGTATGACCTCTTATTGGTTCAGCATCACAATCAACACTGGGTCAGCAAAGTCACCTTGCTGAATGCGCACACACTCTATAATTAATATTTTACTAATGGCACCAACAGTGGGTAATATGTTGAAGGACAGGTTTTGACTGCCAGTACACCCTGGTGTGGTGTGGTGTGGTCTGCATGGCTTTGGAGTGAGTAAAAGCAAAGCAGCTGTGGCATTCATGAGCACTGGGCTGGGTACAATGTGTCTTCTGCAATTGCATGTGTTTGTGTGTTTGGACATATATTTTGAACCACATGTCCTCATAATGATAAATAAAATACTGTGAAATCTGTAGAGGTGGGGACATTTTGCTGGTCCTCACATGGAGTTTTGCCGTTTTCTCCACAAAATCACCTTTTTTTCCAAAAAAATAAAAGAGCAGTCTAGAAGAGTTGTCTTTTGTTTACTGAGGCTGAGGGTAGGGTTAGGTTTAGGTGTCGGTGTAATCTTACTGATATACAAGTATTAGAGATGTCAGTGGAATGTACTCACAAAGAGAGCAATACCAACGTGTGTTTGTGTATCAGGGAAGGGTGTGGGAGGGATCAGCTATGTCCATGGAGCTCACCTTTAGACATGACTGGCTCTTCTCTGTATATCTGTATTCGTCTGCAGGGAAAGCCTTGTTCAAACAAAGATGGAAAATGTCAATTTAAGGTCTGTCAGCATTTACAAATGTTCCTACAGTAAGGTCAGGTACTACTGAGAATGGTTAATATATGGGTTCTGCTTTTTGAAAGAGTGATGTTATTGGTTTATGCTTTTAATCTTGTTTGTTCCCAAATTTGTACAATTTTATCCTTGCCACAAGTGTGCACCAGTTAGCACTAATAACCCAGCAGCTAACATGATGCAAAATAAAAAAGTCATAGGCTTCCATTGCTTGTTATCTACATTAGCCTTGTAGCTCAAATAAAGATCTTCAGAAACCAAACATGCATTGACCGATTGTCTGTATTTTGGCATAAGGACTAAATGGTGTGATCTTTTTGTCGAACTAAGAAAACTGTCGTCTGTCCTCTGGGGGAGCTGTTCCGTCACGTTCTAACACCTGGAATTCCTGACTCACTGCTTTGCCATGCGGCATAGCTTGTTGCACCACTTTCACACCACAAACTCTCTCTCACGCACGCATACTTAAGATAACAACAATCAAAGTGTTTCAGTTGAAGATGTCCAATTATACTTGTTTATGGTTGTAAAAAAAAAAGTTGGAATGATCTGAGTTTCGGCATGACTATTGTCTTTCACAAACATTGCCTTTTTACAGCATTATATCCGTAATGAACTAGTGATCTCAACAGTCCTGGTCAGCAATGAAGAAAGTATGTGAAGAAGATAGAGAGCAATTGGCTCAAAAGAACATAGATGTGAAAAAAGAACAAGAAGGTGACAGCTAAAGATCTACAAGCATCTGTTTACCACAAGCAATGCAGTGGTGAGAGTGAGAGTGGTGTTCAAATAATGTCATCATGGCAGAAACCTGTTTCTTTTGCATAGAAGAATGCACCAGAATACATCTTGCACAGAACTAATAAGCAGCTACAGCAACAGTTTAGTTAAGGTTCATGCCAAAAAAGATTTGTTCTGATTCAAGAACCGTTTTGTGTGTGTGGTAAAATGCTGTGTGCATTGTTTGAATAATTTATTGAATAATAATAATTTATTATGAAGATTATGTTTCAGTAATGATTTATGCATACATTTTTTCGTGCAGCTGTAACCCCGTTAATATCCCAGCACCATAAACCCAGTATTGTGCTGGTATGACAATTATTTAGTTCCATTCCAGCTGGATTCATATCTGAACATTACTTTACTGCTTAAAACCTTGCATGATATGCAGTTAATCCTGGCCAAGTACACTGGACAGTGATTCTGAATTAGGAGGTCTATAAACTCATGAAAGGCTTCTTAAGCTCATCAATAAGTCATCACTCTGCTTTGGTGAAGCCCTCAAGAACTGAAGCCTACCAATATGACAGATTAAAATATGAAGTGTTTTTTCCCTAAAAAGAGCATTATCTACAAGAACAGATCTAAACAATGCATTTGACTGCTTGACCTAAACTCATGCCTCAACATAAAATGAGCTATGCACCAAACAATGTGACACAAGACTAAACGGCTTCCAAAGGCAAACACAAAAGACTGGACGAGGGAGAGGAAAGAAAACAATCATGCCAAGCAAACAGACTGACAGGCAAATGATTATATGGAGGCAAACATTCTTAGAGCAGGGATAGGCCAATGGCCTATATGCTAATCTGAGATCATCTTCTCTATATAGATTATCAGATTCCTTAAGATAGTGATAAGCATGTCTTAGCTCAGCATGCTCGAATGTGCCCCCATTAAAGGGTTAGAAGGCCTGGTTAGAAAATAGTTAATACAGATGATTAAAAAAGCTTGTTAAAAGTATCTCACATTGCTCAGCTCCAAGTATTGCATAAGCTGAACCTTGTAACACCATAAAATGCTCTTTCACATGGAAACTTACCTTGACTCTGAAAATACACACTCGAAAGGCTCTAGAACACCCAATATTGGCCCAGTGGGAGCTACGCAAAGCTCAGGCTGGCTGAGATGAAGGACTGAACAGCAGGAGTGTGTTCTTTGTCAGTGCACACAGTGATACTGAGGCTGTCTGTTTGACAGCTGTCTCCTGGAGTGAGCAGGTACGGGCGTTGGCATAGACTAACAAGCTGAGCCAGTTAGAGAAGCCTGGCTGCCCAGGGTGGGTGTGTATGCATGAGTGTGAGTGTGTGTATGTGTGTGTGTTATGGTGTTAAAAGAGGAATCCTTTTCTATTTACCTAAATCTCACACTTTTTTTGGATGCGTCATTTGCCCAGACAAAGACAAGACAATAGGTGTTTGAAATAAACAATTCAGCAGAAATCCTTCCCTCGGCACCATAGCAGCCCTCAGATCAGTGCTAAATGCTAGACCTCTAGCATGGCCTTCCAAGGCCAAGAAGCAGGTCCAGAATCAGTTTAAACAGATGCAAGCATGTTCCAGTGGGACTATTTGCATAAAGCTCAATTAAAAAGCACACAGCGTGCATGTTTGTAATTAGAGCAAGGCATTATGGGAATACAGTCACAGCAGAATTTGAATCTGAAGCTCCATTCAAACTCACTGTTAAATAGTCTACTACCAAGGGTGTCAGTCATGCTGCAATGTTCGAAAACCTCTTTGTCATTCCACAGTCACTCTCCTGTCAGTTTACTATGCAGCAAACAATGTGTAGTGAATGACTTAACACAGTGACAATCTCTTTATTAGCATAGTATGTATTAGGAGTTTCATATTGGTAAAGTGACACTTATGTAAATAAACAATAGATACAAAACCATTAGAAAATGGGCAAAAATAATAATAATAATAGTTATAATACAATATCAAAAATAATAATAAAATACTTTTCAAGAAATTAGTGTTACTAGACAAAGCATCAAAGTCAGAGCCCAGCAACATTCTAATGCCGAAAAAGAAAATAAGACAGAATCTAACATAGCATATTATTAAAAAATTAAAACTTAAAAAATATTTACAGATCATCTGTAGCAAGACTGTAAGCTCAAATGAATGATTCACCGAAAAATTCCCCTAACCCAGTTAAAGTCTATTACTGTACAGTTACATTAGCCTTGTGGCTCCAGTGCAAAACTAAAGAATCAAACTCTGGTCCACAGAAGTGTCTTGGAGACAAAAGTGTAAATTTGATTTGATTTTATTTAAAAAAAATTTTTTGGTGAATCATTCTATTAAATGAGTAAAACTAATTAGAACACAAGTCACACCACATGAGTGCTGACAGCAGGATAGGGAAAGAACCGCTGAGTTGCTCTCTGCGGAGAAGTAATGACAGCCTTATTTACCTGTGGGACGTGCAGTGTTGTCAGTGGTAACACAAGACACAGGGAGGAGGTGTGGCTCAAACAGTGCTCCCCAAAATACAAACCAGTTAAAGTACAGAACTGTTTCACAGCTGACGTTAAAGAGATTTCTACGACTTTCTAGAACCTAGAATCTCCTAAATACCCACCTACCTATATACACCAATCACCCATATCTTTAAAAAACATTTGTTATACTGATTATCTCATTACAGTGGCACCTGTCGGGGTGGGATACATTAGGCAGTATGTAAACAGTCGTTTAAAGTTTGTGTCCTGGAAGCAGAAAAAAATGACGATCATAAGAATCTGAGCCATTTTGATACGGGTAAATCGTGATGGCTAGATGATTTTGGAGCATCTCCAAAAAAGCAGGACTTGTGGGGTGTTCCTGGTATGCAGTGATTAGTACCTACCTAAGGTGAAACAAGGAAAGAGAACCAGTGAACTGGCGACTGAGTGGTGGGTGCCCAAATCTCATGATCACACGGAAGAGCTAATGTAGCAAAAATTGCTGTAATAATTTGAGCTGCCTATGATGGAAAGGTGTCAAAACACAATGTAGCGCATTGCAGCTTGCTCCTATGTAGCAGCAGACTGGTCAGATTACCAGCAGGTCTTGAGGGGTGTTTCTGGTATGCAGTGGTTACTACCTACAAATCTGTGGGTTGTGCTGGACACATTTGTCTGATCCATTGAGTCACCACCATGCAACTTGCAGGACTTATTAGATCTGCTCCTAACATGTTGGTGACAAATACCACAATATACCTTCAGAGGTTTTGTGGAGTCCATGCCTCGATGGAGACATCACACAGTATTAGACAGGTGGCCATGGCTGAGCAAAAGCCATATATCGTTACTGTCAGAACAAAACATTGTATCTCCATTTTTGTCATTTATTATAATTTTTTTACATTATGTGAAAACACCACCTGTCCTTTACATCATGTGGAATTTCTTTTGATGAATGCACTAAGACAAATGGTCCAGAATTACTAGGATAATTTTCCAGAATAAAGAAGGGGTTTTTTTTACCTCTAATTTACTCCTACGTCTACTCTATAATAACCCTTGCACTCTCTAGTAATAGTCACTAATATTTATTTCATGAATGTGTCAATATTGCTTTTACACAATCCGATGCTACTCCATGCACACATCTGCATTAACAGTCACTTGATGTCACTTCATATTTGTATAGTCACTTATTATATTCACTAGAATTCCATTGTAATCTGTACACCATACATTTTACATGTGATGTTAAAACTTTTAATCCTTTAATCTTAAAGCTGCCATTGAGAATTGGGGTTTTGTCTGAAAATGACAATATGTGTTTAAGCACAGAAAATCCTAAACTCTAATGTACAGATGGGTACCCTGGGGACAGAATAATCTCACAAAGCAGAATTACTCAATTAGACTAAGGTCAAGTCTTGTCCTGTATAAGAGGCTTTCCTACTGGACAATTCCACTTCGACTAAAGTTAACTAGCAATTGGCTGTTCTACAATAATCATTAACTCATTGCCAATCAGATTTCAATCAGCGAACGCGAATCATTTACACTTCAGCAAGCAGCCCTGTAACAGTTTCACCCCAGCTACCGCCTTACCCATGGCAGAAACAGGTTGGACGACCCAAGCTGATGGCTGAGTCAAAACTCAGCTGTGGTGCACATCATTGTTCAAAGAATGCCAGGTATCTCATCAACATCCCCCTTCTGTCACAATGTCGAGAGAAGGAATGCCAGTTATGTGCCGCAGGACAGGCTGAACTACGTGAGCGTCTGTGTGGTCACTGTCAGGTATTGTGATGCAGCGTAGATAAACGGGGTGAAAGGATCCAGCAGAGCTAGGGAAGGGCGTTTGTGATCAAGGGTGTGGAATGGGAATTTGTGCAGCTCATTGCGCAACACAACCAAGCAGACACAGTTTGCCCATCCCTATACTGTAGAACACTCTAGAACTGACTGTCTGATGATTGATTACAATCAAAACCTTGTAAAGCTCACTAGTTAAGATAAAGATTATACTTACAACAGGTACTTAAGATATTTAACCTATGAGCTAAGTGCCTATAGACAAAACATCAGAAATGTGCTTTTTGATAGTCAATATAAAAATAAGTCAATGGCAAAATGGGTTATAAAAATGTTTATTGAAAATATTTGAATATTTGAAAAACTGCAAAATATAAAATCTCTGAATTTTGTTAACAATGCCTTCAATTAAACACAATTTTCAATGCCAGCTGTATCTACATCTTTCCAAGACAAAAAACAAAAAACAGCCCTGACAAGCTGAATACAATGCATATAACTATTTACAGAAGGCATGAAAAGGTGCATTGCTAATATACGGCATTTACTGGCGTAAACATAGGTAATCCAGGACATCAGTCAAAAGGCTCAAAGGGAACTTTCACAGATTAGGGTTTTAGACATTCACATAGCATTCCACCAAATTGATTCTGGATTTACATATGCACTGCAGCCAAAACGTGTTTACATTTTACTGCAGTTGAGCAGTTCCTGTAAATTATGTTCTATGAATACCTGCCCAAAGAATATAAATGTCAGTTAGGTGACTCAGCAGTCAGCATCTTAGAAAGAAAAGAAAAAAAAAAAGAAAAAAAAAAACACTGCTAACTTTTAAGTTACACTGCTCAAGATCAGTATTGGCCCAAATAAACTGTAGATCAGCACTTCTGTAAGTCTACACCCACACTGTCGGTGTAGCTGAAATCCATAACGACACTAGGCTCCTCTCCTCAGATGTGGATAGCTGGCCACAGTTTGTGCAATAGCCTCCTGCAAGTTCACCC
The DNA here is from genome assembly GCA_037974385.1 of Arnoldichthys spilopterus. NCBI lineage: Eukaryota > Metazoa > Chordata > Actinopteri > Characiformes > Lepidarchidae > Arnoldichthys > Arnoldichthys spilopterus. The sequence continues at coordinate 19,070,781 of JBBPDA010000034.1, read as the reverse complement.
GTGGCTGGTAGCCCATGTCCTGTTTGGCCCGTGCACAGCTATAGTAGTGGTGGGTTCCTGCTAGGGCTACACGCATGGGGGTGAAGGTGGGTTTTATGGTCACCAAGGGGCGCAACAGCAAGGAAAGCAGCCAAAGAAAAAGGGCTATTCCATAAACCAGCATATAAGGCAGATGGTAGCGAGGGGCATCATAGCCCAGACCTACCAGTACCTGAGACATGAAGTCCCAAAAGCGGATTGGCTCATCGTTGGTTATGTGGTAAGCCTGTGGGGAAGCAGAATTGAAGAGACAATGGGTTTAGGAATGCACTTATCCCATTTTTTTCTGATGTCTGAACTCAGAATACAGGCGGATAGTAAGTACCCCTCATACAGGTGCACCGTCAAAGCACTAATGTTTTATAAAGGCATCATAGTTTGATGCCTCCTTAATGTTGGAGTAGGAATTTGTGCAGCTCATTGCACAAAACAAGCAGGAAGATACAGTTTGCCCGTCCCTATACTGTAGAACATGATTATATTCATATTCCACTTAATTTTTTATTGTACTCAAGACTGTACTTACAACAGTAACTTCTTCAGATACTCAACAAACTTTTCTTGCAAAGACTTTATACCCATCATGATCCCCTCACCTGTTACCAGTTCACCTGCTTATTGCTGAATTTTTCATAACTTGGAACAAAATTGACTGGTACTCTATCATAAAAACATATTTAGGCTGAAAATGTGGCCTTAAAAAGTTATGGCTCATTTTCTATGTTTTATCCCTCAAACCCCCCCCCCCCCCCCAAAAAAAAATGCTAATCCTAACAAATAAATAGAAATTATGCACTAAAATAAAAAAAAGCCCAGGTAGATAATGTGGACTGTGTGTTTCCATTCTACAGACCCCATTCCTAGAAAAGATATTTTTCAAAATGCAAAACAAAAAGCTGTAATACATTAATATACATAAACCTTTAATTAACTGATTAAAAAGAAAAGAAACTGTTTTCAATAGCTTTGCTGAGGAACTTAAATGTATTTTGTAAAATATACACAAATTTAGAATTCAATGGATGCAACACACTCAACAAACGTTGGGACAGATTTAAAATAATATTGAAGAGTGCTGAAATAGGGACAGCAAGCTGTAATGCTCAATATTCTGACATGTTCCTATCGTACCACCATTCATTTTTTCAGTGATTTGCGCGACAGTAGCTGTTCTCTGTGATTGAACCAGACAGGCTTGCTTTCCCCTTGCACAGCAATGAGCGATTCACTTCACCAGTCAGTTGTTTGTTGTGGCTGATTGGTGTGTATACACACCCACAGGAAACACATAGATAATGATGTATTTACATACAAACACAGACAGACAGACACACACACATATATACCTTTCCACAAAGTGGGGAGTCTGGCTTGAGATGCTCTGCAGCTAGGATATGACCATGTACTACATTCTCTACAAATGTAAAGTCCACCAAGTTTGATCCATCTCTGCAAACACACAAAACATGTTGTCTCCAGATGAAAATATTCATCTATAAAATGTGAAATCTAATGGATGACAGTAGTCAAATTAGTTCTCACCACATTGATCTGATCTTTTCCTTCAATCCAAAATAATGGAATCAGTTTCTGTTATGTCCTGACTTGGCCCCTTACTTTTTAGCAAATAATCCCAAGCCAAATTTGATCTTGTTAAGTAAATGGAGGTGACAAGGAAATGTGATGTGATTTACTTTCAAAATCTTTCTAAATCAGATTTGATTCTATCTAAACAACTATTTTTGCATTATAACACAGGCTGTTTCTGTTTGTGCTGTGCCCTGGCAAAGATTAAATATGGTACGTCTTACATAAAAACGTTTATTTATAAGCCATGAATGATTAACTGCTCATGTCTAACCACTGGGCATATTAAGATCAATTACTTGTACTTGATCAGAAAAATGAAGACAAAATCCTTTTCTGTTGGTAGGTGTATGGCAATATCCCTGATCACGCTAAACGTTCAGTTATTTGATTAAAGTACCAACATCCCTGAGGGAAGTCCGCCACCTAGTGGTTAAAAGGTTTATTGCACAAACTAATAGGCAGTTCATAAGCACTAAAAAATGATTTAAAATAAATAAATAAAGCAGTTAAAAAACTGTTAATTGTAATATTATACATTGTAATAATATGTTAAAAAACAGAAACAAAACCAAAAGCATAATATTAACCACAACATAGACCAGGTATTATTATGTAGGAAAATAAAATAAATAGTTTTGTTAGTTAGCTCTCAGTGTATGAAAGCCTGTCTAGAAGAGAAACCTAAACACACCAGACAGGCAATTCCTTTGAGCAGTCTTGCTCTACTGTTAATTCAAATGCTTCCTTAGCATTGCAAAACACAATAGAGGCGAATTTAAACACATGGCCATTGGTTTCTGACAAAACATTAATCTTAATTAAAAATCTAAACTTATATTCGCTCTTTTCAGCAGATAAAAACAAAGCTAAAAAATATCAACACAGTCTTAAAACTAACTGAACCTAAAGTAAAATGAAAAATAAAATGTATGAAGATATCTATATAATATTTGAATAGCAAACAAAGAAAAAGCAACTAGAGTACAAGTTTACGAAGATTTTATAATGTGAATGAGAGTATAAAAGATATAAAAGAGTACCATAATGTAAACTTTACGACAGAATGAGAAATTAGCCTGTTTTGATGGCTTTTCATTTGGTCAGTTAGAGAGGACTTAAGGCTTCTGGTTACTGGAGCTTTGAAGCTTTCTCCATTCACTCTCACCTACCCAATGATGAACTTCATCTTGCCTCGGCGGGCTGTATCTACAAGAATGGGCACAAGCTGGGGATCCCGTGGGCCAAAGATACCATGAGGGCGAATGGCCACAGTTAAGAAACCTTTGTTTTGACTGCAGGCCTCCAAGACTATCTACTATGCAAGTGGAAAGAGGAAGAGAAATTATTCATTTTCCAGACAATTGTGGATTTGGCCTCTCCAAATCCTAGCCCATGAGAGCATCATGCACAGTTTCACGTTTTCCCTGCAGGCAAGTCCAGCCCAAGCACCGCATTATTTTATTAAAGCCAGTAAAGTCTTTAAAGCTTTTTTTATTCAAATTCAAATAAATTTTTTACATATTCATTCAACATTGCTATTGAACTGCATCATGCTTGTAATCTACATCAGCAACTGTTCATAAGCAAATTAGTGAAGTGAAAGTGACTATTTGTCATTGTAAAAATGACAAGTGCACCACAATGAAATGTGACCTCTGCACTTATCACATCACACATGCACATGTGGAGCAGTTATTAGAACCGCCCAGGGAGCAGTATAGCAGGATGGTACCTTGCTCAAGGGTACCTCAGTGGTACTTGGGATGAGACTTAAACCTGCAACCTTCTGTTTGCAAGGTCAAGGTCTAACCACTAGGCCACCACTGCCCACACAATTAACTCCTTGAATAAAGTGTGGGCACTTTAAAAGAGTCACTAAGCATACTGACCTTCTCTTGTTGTATTTTGGTCTTTGTATAATAATCAATGGGCTTTTTCGCATAAGGCAAATCCTCTTTTCCATTTTTGATGTCTGTTCCCTCAAACACCACACTAGCGCTGCTGGTTAGGACTAGTTTCTGCAAAACACATAACAAGGAAAATTCCATGAGCGATTTCCACTCACCAATTCCTCTAACCATACAGACCATATGTGTATTCTGATAGAAGTGTTCAACAACTAGTAAAAAAGATAAAAAATAGAAACGGTCAGAACCCTTTTGGATCACCAGAGGAGGTCCTAGTGCTTACCTGCACTCCAGCCTCTTGACAGGCTTGAATGACAGTATGCGTGCCCTCAATGTTGACCTTCTGGAATAGAGCTTGGTCATCACTGGAAGGGGCAGGAGAAGCACAATGAAACACGAGGGAAACATCCTTCAAAGCTGTGAGTAAAGCCTGGGGGGGAAAGAAGAAAGCTATAAAAATAAAACACCAAATGTGCAATGACAAAGGGGCTACATGCTACATTTTATGCCCACTTATGACCTTTGTTCTTTCACATACCTAAACATTTGAGGAAGAATGTAGGATCTTTGGGACAGGCCCTAACTTTAGTGTGAATGTGTTGAGCTGAACTGCTTAATACATAAACTTAATACATGGACATGCACTGGTTTTTGTGACTTTCAAAATATGTAGCTTGGTTTTCATACATGGTCTGGGTAGTGAGTGGTGTTTTGAAACGTCAGTATTGTTGATATAGTACATTAAACTCCTTTATTTCACAAAACTAGGTTTCCCACGATTCAAGCCCCTTACCTTTTTATCACACAGATCTCCTTGGTGAAATGTGACACCAGGAAGCTCGTAGCTCTGTCTGATGTCAAATACAGCCACCGAGTAGCCCCTGTCCACCAAACTCTCAACAAGGTGCCTGCCCAAAAAACCAGAGCCTCCTATAACTGCACATCGCTTACTGCTCTGGGGAGAGTGAACATGGACCCAGTGGTTGAGAACTAGACGGTCATATATGTATGTGGCGCTATGTCTGTGACTTACTGAAACCAGAATACACTTTAGATAAACATTTTAAAAGAAAGGCTACTAAAATAGTGCTACACTTACCGGCCGGACACGCGTCGCCATAACCAATGTTCCCTCCAAAACAGAGAAGACCACGGACAAGTAAGGCTTAAAGTCGACTGCTCAGTGTCATGCAGGTTACAAAGATGACATTACTGAGGCTACTACAATAAAGTGAACGAACTCAAAGCACCTAAAAGAAAGCAAGAAATTGGGAAAAGTAAAACACCTTCTTATATACAGAATCCCGACTTACCTGTGTAATTCAGACCTGTAGCATTGTTAACTCTTGTGAGAGGCACTATCAGCAGAGAGTGGGGAGCGTTGCTATTGGTTGTGTTCATTCTCAGCTGTCAGGGTAAAACACGTCTCTGACCAATAACAAAAAGTGACGTCACATTACACCATTGTACGAACAAATCGGTGAACGGCATGATCACATTGCCCGCCTCTGTGTGAGATGTCGAACAGCAGAAAAGGCGTCGCTTCCGGTTTGTTCTGACTTCTGGCACACTCGCTTTATTTGTCGAGAGAAAAACTTTGCTCTTTTAGAGCGTAAGTCTGTGCGGCTGATTATATAGTGGCCTATATAATATATTTGGGACGTTTTACTTAATACGGCAAATACAACTGAAAACTGACATCATTTCCAAATGATGAATCATTTGTGACAAATCTCTTTATGTCTTGAATTTGAGAGAAGAGTGGGCGATTTTTAGATATTAGTCAATATACTGTATATAATTCTTTCATAATTTCATGTACTTTTTAAATCACAGTTCCTTATTAAAATAATCGGATCACAAAGACCATCACAACAAAGGATCTTTTTTTTTCTTTGTCCTTTTTTGTCACTCGAAGCGCACAGAGAGCGCGTTCAAGGCGTCGCGTGCACGCAATCGCCATGGCAACCACTGTGCATGCCGCACCCAATGAAAACGCTACTTGTTTAATGTGGATCCGATCCGATAACGTGTAAAACTCACAACGCAGACAGTACGATCTGCTACGAAATACTAACGGTCTGCAGTGTAGCGAATGTCATGCTATTCATTAACCTCCTGAGAAGGTGGTCTTGAAAACCGCAAAGACCAATCAGCGCTGGCGAAGCCCACCCATCCAACCGGAGCCCACGGTGCCGTGAAAACAGGGAGGAGGAGGGCGATGCTGCGAGCGCGGTGTCGTGCGGCTCTGTGATGTAGCTTAACATATTTAACATATCTGTAAAATCTCTACACATCCGGTTCCCACCAGAGAAGCCAGCGCTTTGCCATCACATACTTTCACAGGATTGGGAAGCGCCGCTGCTCGTTTGCGCTCGTGTTGTCACGGTCGTAATGGTGAGTCACTACGCTGTCAGTGCTAACTGCGATCTTGGAAGTGCACACGGGCAGACAGTGAAACGGTTGGACCAGACCGACGGAGGGATGCTCGTCACAGTTCTGTTCGGGTTGACTAAGCTTTCTGTAGACTTGATCTGCTCATTGAGCATATAATCAGATGAAAGAACGTGGTTTGATGGGTGGTTTCTACTTTTACACTGCTTATTTTCTTCTAGGCCACTAGCGCCAAGAGGCCATCGCTTGGGGCCGTGGCTCCTCGTAAGAAAACCAGTCCCAAGCCTGAGCTGACAGAGGAAATGAGGCAGGAGATACGAGAAGCCTTTGAGCTGTTCGACACCGACGGTTCTGGCTACATTGAGGTGAAGGAGCTGAAGGTGAGTATTTTCCATAAGCCGCTGTGCAATGAGACAAATACAGGCATGCGTTTGTGTTAATGGAGTTTTTTACGATGCAGGTGGCCATGAGGGCCCTTGGGTTTGAGCCTAAAAAGGAGGAAATCAAGAAAATGATCTCAGAGGTGGATAAGGATGGCACTGGCAAGATCTCTTTCAATGACTTCCTCACGATCATGACCCAAAAGATGGTGAGATACACATTCTGATCATGAAATAAAAACTATTATTATTGCCCAACCTGTTTGCTTACATATCAGTGGTCTTTTTAAGGCTGAAAAGGATTCAAAAGAGGAAATTCTGAAGGCCTTTAGACTGTTTGATGATGACGAGACTGGCAAGATATCATTCCGTAACCTGAAGCGAGTTGCCAAAGAGCTGGGGGAGAACCTCACTGATGAGGAGCTTCAGGTGAGAACTTCAAGCTGGTAGTAGCCCACACTTCACCATGCACATGTGTAAGCCTGTCTGACATGCAGTATTGGATGATTGCTGATTCATAGCTTAGTGTAAAAATGCAGGTCTTTCCATGTTATGTAATATTGTCTGTGCTCTATGGTTAGGAAATGATTGACGAAGCAGATCGGGATGGTGATGGAGAAGTGAATCAGCAGGAGTTTCTTCGTATCATGAAAAAGACCTGTTTGTACTGAATAAGGAATATGACATTAAGAAAAGAAATGGTGATCATATCAACAGTACTTTAATCTAACAATTAGTTTGTAAAGATTTTTTACACTGGACTATACAATGCACATTTCCATATAAGATTAATCAAGGGTGACTATCCCAAAAGCACGAGTACAACAGAGGGAAGAGTGAGTAGCATTTTAAACTCTCCAGTACAGTGGTCACTAGCCGTGGTTCTGGAGATCTTTCTGCAGATCCGGGTTCCACATCTCCAGTCCTGGAGGGAAGGTGTTCAGCACTGTTTGGTGATTTCACTGCTTTAAGATCTGGTTAAACTCAAATGTTAATTGCTGTGTTTAGGGTGTGTGTTTCAGGAGGGAAATCACCAACCCTCAAGTTCTTAAGTTGGGGAACCCTCCTGTAGATCATCTTAATCTGCCACAACTGTTTCATCTCCAGAAGTCCTTGACTGGCTTTTTGCCTTTTTGTGAAAGGCAATGTTTCCTAACTGTGGTCCTGAAAGCACATGCACTTGCACATTTTGTTTTTACTGTTTTTAGCAGTGACCATGCTAAACTGTGCAGTAAAGTGTGCATAAGACCAGGGTTGGAAAACACTGCTTTAAAGAAGCGGTTCCCAACAAAGGTCCTGGGGGTGCCCACTGCCCTACACATTTTGGTGTTTTACATACTCCTAACACACATGGTCCATCTAAACAGTTAATTTTTTACAAGCCTTTCCTAAGTTGAAGTGAGTGTTTAAGAGCAGAATAGCACAACATTTTGTAGAACAGGGGGTACTCCATGACCAGGGTTGGAAACCTGTGCTCAGTGGTCACCAACATTCTTTTTGGAGATTTGCGTTTATGCATAGTTTAGTTCCAACCTGCATCTAACATGCTGCTTTTCGCCATTCACTAATGAATCTGATCCAGCCAATCAAGGACGTCTGAAGACTTTAGTTAGCTGGAGAAGGTGTGGCAGATGGATTATAAGTCAGCTGTGGTTGAATCTTTAATTGTTCAGTAAAAGTGCTCTAGTGTTTCCTTTCTTGTCTCTTTTAGCGTAGTATACACTGGACCACCCTTTACCAAAGGAAAGGAGATTGTGCCATCAAACAGTTCATTAAAATACAGAATTCAGCCATACACAAAAACAATTAGCATGTTCAGTAATAATGCAAGGTGTGGTTTTATAACCTTGTTACACAATTCAATGAATGTCAGAAACCTCTTATGAAGGATGTTTGCATTTATACAGAACAGACATTTAGCCAATTGTTAAGAAACAATAATAACATCAAATATTATCCAAAATGTGCATTTAGAGGTTCATTATCTGAACACTATGGCAGACCCACATCAGTAATATCTGCCAATGTGTAATTACATAGCCTAGTGTCTGTGCAATTGGATTCTCCTGGCACTGTTTTTTAAGTCCTTATGATTTCCGTCTTTACACCTTTTCTTGACCTCAAAACAACTCAACCTTTTCCTTCAAAGGAAAGTACATAGGCAGTTTTATTATTCAACCACATCTTTAGGCTCGACATGAAGGTAGACATCCAGAACCAGTGTTATGAACACTAGAATGTGTCAATCTATTTTCCTAAAATAATTTTCATTGTTATTACATACATTCATTGTCTTGGGACCAACTTCTGTTAGAGCGTCTGTTTGTTTGTGATAAGCGTTACCCTCCACAGTGCCTAAAATGGCCTTTGGTGATGCATAGTAAGTTTTGACCTTAGTGTCAGCTCTGTCTGAGAGTTTTGATATATCTATTTTTTCCCCTTTACGCAAATATTTAGCCTGACTGTGCTGCTTGCTACTCCTCTGGCCATACTTTCAGGGAGTTCTTTGTGTGTGTAATACTTGTGCTGACCTTGTTCTGTGCCTGAGCTTTTAAAAGAGGCAATTGTAACACCCTCTTTCTTAGATCCACAGCAGTTCTGTAAAGCGATCTTGTGGTCGTATTTTCCATTTTGTATCGGATGTCTTGTTTATACTATCTATTCTTTAAACACTCTTATGTGTTTTGTACGAACCAAAACCAATATGACCGTTTAAAGCATAAATAAAATATATGAAGCAGTTGTTCTTGTTACTGGAGAGCTTGCGTGCATGTAGATCAGCCTATTTTCCAATAAGCAGGGAATAATCACTGGAGGTGTTTATACCCTGACTACCACTTAAACCTTTCTTGTAGTTAAACTCCACTTTTATTCTTTCACTTGAAAGCACCTGTTTACTTCATGCACTCCAATTATAGATCCTAAGCTGACACTTGCAAGGCAAATCATGACATGACAGCAAGTGATTGAGTGATATGAATAATGGAATATTGTTTACAAACTTTCCATAATTAGCAGTACAGATGAAGGTGATTACACACGTGGACAAAATTGTTGGTACCCTTCAGTCAATGAAAGAAAAACTCACAATGTTCACAGAAATAACTTTA
>JBBPDA010000034.1:19036473-19053691 GCA_037974385.1 Arnoldichthys spilopterus | reverse complement strand
TGTGTATATGTGTGTGTGTATGTGTGTGTGTGTTTCAAGACTAAACAATTAAACGTAGCAAATTTCACTAACACTAATAGTAATAGTAACACTAATAGCTATTAGCACTTATATATTATAAACATTATGAAATGAAATGATAAAATGTATCATTGAGGAACATGACAAAAAAAGATTATTATTTTAATGTCTCGCCTTAGAAATCGACGTCCAACATTTTCTGCTGAGGCTGTGCGCGCTCCCGCGAAGTGCATGCAGATGTCGGCAGAGATGTAGAACACGGCATAACACCGGCCGTATTTTCTTAAAGCTACAGGCCTCGTTCTGGTTTCCCCAGTCTTATATTTTAATGTTATTAAAGATGTTAAAGTTTAAAGTCTGACAGGCAGAGCGCATGCCTGAGCTCTACACAGTTTGCAGGGAATGGATGTTAGATTTGTTTTCTGGTATGTTTAATTAAATCATAAGCTATGGCTGCACGATATACAGTTTTTGAACTGTTCTAATCTTTGGAATATTATTATACAAAGACTGCAGTAAAAACTCACACCAATAACACTGTCTTCGTTTGTTTTGAATTGTAGACCGCTGTGCTCGAGTCTTTCCCAGCAGGAACCCGAAAACTGGTCCCTGGTGACTCTAAACCCACATGGGGTCACACGTGCTGTTGTGGCTTAAACCTAAGTACAACAAAGCTTAGAAGAAACAGTAAACAAGATGAAATGGTGCAGCGGTAAGTTTACAATGAATCTGTACTAATGCCAGGGCATTTTGGGTGTGGGCAACTTGTGGGCTTAACCCTGACGTTGACTGGCAGCTACACTGAAGTAGTGACATCAGAACTGGAGCAATAGGATGAAACTACAACTCTCGACTCATGATAGGAAATAAATTCATTTTACACAAGAAGCAAAAATGTTCCATTTGTTCATGATTTTATTTTGACATTTTTTGCCTTAATAAGCAATGTGCAAGTTGGGTATCTGTAGTTATTGTGTGTATGCTGTAGTCTGCTTGGTTACTTTGGCGTTTAAATAAGCAATGTGCAATGATGCAGAGCCCCAGTCCATCAGTCATGGCATTACAATTATGTTCCTCTTCCAATGCTTAAATGTTTAGCAAATGCCTCATGGCTATGGCTATTGGTTGAACGGGAAGTTTGATTGGTCAGCGTTAAAAACCAAAGAATTTCAATGACCGATGAATTAAACACAAAGTAACTTTAAAGTAAGGGAATGACAAAACCTTTTTTCCTCTCTCCACTCCTTCACTTTTGCTAGATTGTGAAACACTGTGTAAGCACTCTATGGGTCAAGTAAAGTTTGAAGTTGTGAGCTGGGTGAGTATGTGGGCCAGTGGCGCAATGAATACCATGTCTGATAGAAGATCAGAAGATTCTAGGTTTCACTCCTGGCTGGCTCGGTTCACTTTGTGGGCAGTAGTGGCCTAGTGGTTAGGACGCTGCCTTTGGGACTGGAAGGTCACAGGTTCGAGTCCTGGCCCAGGCACTACTGAGGTGACCTTGAGCAAGGTACCGTTCCACTACACTGCTCCCTGGGCATTGTTGGTAGCTGCCCGCTGCTCCACGTGATGGGTTAAATGCAGAGGTCACATTTCGTTGTAGTGCTTGAGTGTGTTCACAATGACAGTCACTTTCACTATTTAGACCATATTTCTTTAAATCAGGGGTGTCAAACTCCAGTCCTGGAGGGCCAGTGTCCGTAACAGTTGTGATTTCCCTGCTCAAACACACCTGATTCAACTCACATGCTAAGTGCCAGGTTTAGTGAGCGTGTTTGAGGAGGGATGCCACGAAGTTTCAATTTTTTTGCCCCTTTTTTAATGACCGACCCATGGCTTGTAAACGGAGACAGGTCACAGGCCTGCTACTTAGCATCAAAAGGCAAACTGAACACACTTCACAATCTAATGGCTTCATTTCATTTTTCTTCGACTACTTTAAAGGAAGATCTTACTGAAGTCTTCTCATCTTGCACTTTTGCAAATCAAAAATGTAAATTTGTGTCAAATTAAAAGACAACCTGGTCAGAAACAAGACCAGACAACCTGCACAAAGAAATACTTCTCAAACTTGTATTCATTGTTTTTAATAGTGCCTAACCACTTTATTAAGAAGCTGAAAATATGTATGAAAAACAGAACTGTAGCCAACTACTTGCAGCTCATTTTGAAGGTTTGCCACATTTCTTTATTTCGGTTTATGCAAGAGCCTTGTAGATCTTTACTGACAGGACATAAATAAAATGATCAATAGGAAGACAGTGTACAAAATGAAGACAGCTTAGAAAATACTTACCTACACCTTTCCTGGTAAAAATAATAAAACAAATTAGCAAGAGGGGTCAATACTCTTTTGCAGGTCATTTTTCACTGTCTATTGAAAAGCTCTTCAGTCTAACTTGTCCATACAGACATTTTGAGCATATTTCATGAAATGGTACATCTGAGAGTTTAATGACATGGAAAAAAAACCCAAAAAACCAAAAAGATGTTGGCATTGGTGGAGAAAAATGTGATCATTCCAATCCACATCTATTCCACATATTTAGGGTCATGATGAACAGGCTAATAGACAAAAAAAGCAAACCTGGTAACCAAAAAAAGCCCTAATGTTCAAGTTAGCATGTTTTAGCCAATCATTCATTTTAGTAACATATCAAAGCCCTCTGACCCTTGAAAAAACCCTTCATCTAAAGACATGTAGATCACAATTTGTCATAAGGGGACTCTAAAGTCCCTTTCAGATTCCACACACAAGCAGAAGAGAGAAGCAGCTGGAGTGAAGCCAGCATAAACAGGACTTTTGTAGGAAGGAGTCTCAGTGAAGGAGCTCAAGCTTTACGCTCTCCTCGCTGGCTCAAATGAACGGAAGCTGTGGCAGGATGGTCAGATCACTGTGATGGTGCTCATCTGCAGGCTCTATAGAGTCTCTGACACCGAAGAAAACTGGAGCGAGGGGAGTGCAAGGGAGTTTGGTAGCTGATTCAGGGAAAAGGTCTTGGGCAGATGGGGAGGTGACGGTATGTGACTGCAAGACAGTTCAGGTGCTTTCACTGCTTTCAAGTGTCTGCATCTTGACCAGATGATCGGGCTTAGCTCCACTGGCGTGGTGCTCCCACATCTGCAGGTAGAGACGTTCCAACTCCACCGTGTACTGCTTGGTGTTGAAGAGTGGGCTGCAGATACGCTGCTTCCATACGCGTGAACGAATCTTCTTCAAGCTGCAGAAGGAATTTTTTTTTGTTATTTTTCTTAAGTACACATTGGTATCCTTAGAGGTGTGAGAAAATAAGAAAGTAACTGGCAAGATGACTTACAACTCCATGTCAGTGCCAAGCTTAACAGCAACATCTTCATACTCCTGGCGACTCTGGGCAATGAGCTCAGGACAGCCAAGGCAAGTGAGCTGAGAGGCAGCCACTCTGGAGGCAAGCGTCTCACCTGCAAAAGTATTAAATTGTCGCATGCTTCAGTTTTTTTTTTATTTTTTTCAGAAGGGGCAGCAGGTATTCTTGTGTTAATAACCCCTGCAAAGTGTGCTTCTTACCTGGCATTGTAACCATGGGGGTGCCAGCCCAGAGGACATCCATACCAGTGGTGTGGCCATTGCAGAGTGGTGTGTCAAGGCACATGTCAGCCAGCTGACCACGCCTCACATGCTCCTCTTTAGGGGCCACAGGGGAAAAGATAATGCGGCTGGCAGGAAGGCCCATATTCTGGGCATACTGCTGAATATTGGGCTCACCCACAGCTGGGAAGCGCAGCAGCCAAAGCACACTGTTGGGCACACGTTTCAGTATCTGGAACAGAAGAAAAATAATTCTAAGGAGATGCACTAAACAATGAGGCCTACGGTGAGGCCTTTCTCCACAAAAGAAATTAATATCCATTTTTATTTTTGTTGATTAATCATCGAATAAGCTATTTTTACTTGTGGCTTTATTCAAGTAGAACACCTGTATTTCGTATTAAAGGTAAAATGTTTGCTTGTTCCAATATGCGGGCTGGGGGTTCAACAATTTTCACATCTCATACGATTATTGGCGGGCAATGGAGGCCTAATGGTTAGGACGCTGCCTTTGGGACCTGAAAGTTGCAGGTTCAAATTCAGGACCGGGCACTACTAAGGTACCCTTGAGCAAGGTACTGTTCCGCTACACTGCTCCCCAGGGCGCTGTTAATAGCTGCCCACTGCTCCATGTGTGCACGTGTGAGGAGTTAAATCAGGGGTTCTCAAATCTGGACCTTGAATCCAGATTCCACTCCTGGATTTTGGAATCACCAGTAGTTATTGAACTGTTGATATAATTGACTGGCCGCCTAGTCACATCTACTGGTGATAACATCCAGGACCGAAATCTGGATTCAAGATCTGGATTTGAGAACCCCGAGTTAAATGCAAAGGCCACATTACGTTGTGGTGCTTGAGTGTGTTCACAATGACAAATAGTAAACTTTCACATTAGGCATATGAGACTGTATGTAGTATACCATGGTACCATCAGGGCCTGTGCAGTATTGCTATGCAATATTGGTTTGCCACCAGCACACTGCTTAGTGCAAATTTATCACCCAGAAAAAAAAGTTGTTAATAATGGCTAAACATTGCATTGGGGCAAACTGTGCATTGCAAAGGAGAACAAAATACAATAAAGGCTAAATCTGTTTACATTTGAACATCTTTAAACTATGAATAACTGACATTTCAGTATTGGGAGTCATATTCGGACATCTGAATCTGAAAAGTATTGTCAAAAACACTGCTAATGCTTACATTAGCCCACATCTGCAGAGTTGGGGGGTCGATCTTGTAGAGCTGGTTGAAGTTACAATAAACAATGGAGTCTTCTGGAAGGCCATACTGAGAACGGGTGGTCACCACAATCGTTCTAGGAACCTCTTCTCCTGTGGCAGCCTTGTTATTGATCTATTTGAGGAAGGGGAAGATTGGACAATTGTGTCAAAACACATACCCATAGGTACCCCCCTTAAAGAAGCGGAAGGTCGTGTGGTTTTTGGTATGGACAGCATATTACAAAGCTACAAAAACACAAAAGACAAACGTGTTGCATTGTCTGACGTATACACACACAAACGAGAGACACTGGCTGTTGTCAAAATGGTTTTAGGAGCATTAACACCACCCTTTGACAATAGTAAAGCATTACAACAATGTGCTGATCAAAATAAAGTAAAAAAAAAATAAAAAAACATTTAAAGATATTCTCATGACTGACTATCCCCCCCCCCCCCCCCCAAAAAAAGTGTGCCACCTGCAGCTGTGCAGAACACCCACATGAATGGATTTTGCTATAGCACATTCCGCCTCAGAGCGTGCTCTTCTAAACCATCTAAAAAGGTCATACCTGCAGGGCTATAGTCCCAGATACTACAAGCTCCTCGACAGAAAAAATCTGAAAAAAACAACATGTAGTGATATTCCACGCCTGTCCATTACAAATGAAGTAATTGTTTTTAAAGATTGGTCAGTTTTCTCCTTGATCTTGCATGTGCAATTCAAGCACCAATTAAGAAGACAATTCAATCTGGGGGGAGTAGATATGAATTACTTTCAGCATAACCCTGTGAAAAAATTATGCACCTCCTTGCATTGGCAAAACCCATTGATCAGAAAGGCACAGGCAATGCTTCTTGCCACACTACTGTTAAACACTGATATCAGCATGTGACAGTCACTTAGGACAAAAAGCAGCAAATTAAGTACATTTATTTTAAACACAACCAACCGTTCAATTTACTGCCAACCTGATTAAACACAGAACCAATGAGAGCTACAGCAATAATAACAGACAAAGACAAAACACAGCCAGGGAATAAAAAAAAACAAATAAAGTCACACCCATGCAAGAAAGCAAGCAAACAAGCTTAGCTAACAGATTTGGAAGACCAGTGCTTTGGTGTGTTGAAGGTGTTTTTTAAAGTCTGGGTATTTAACAGACAGTACCTGAGTGGTAGCCAGGCCATTGCTGACAGTAAAACCATTGATCGTGACCTGGATCTGCCCCTGGTTGATCATGTTGATAATGGCTTCTGCTGCGGTGTTCATTGGGATGACTGGCATGGAGAGAGCTCCATGACCGTCTGTGGCCTCCTGACCATCACACTCCATCTAGAAAGAGATCAATTTTAGGCGAGAGGCAGGGGAAAAGGAGCAGAAAGACCCATATATCCATGTAAATGTGTCAAAAACATAAGTGTTTAAAGTGTCCTGGGATACTTGACTTACCTTGATGACTTTGACATCTGGCAGACTATCCAGGAAAGCCTTAAGATCTATACCGTTCAGCACGATGCGATTGTCGAAAATATGTCCATTGGACTTAAAGTCAATCACTGCCTTTTTCTGGAGAGTACAAAAGCACATGTTAAAAAAGCCTGCAACATGGTAGAATGCAACATAGAATAGAAATGTGTCAATCATGGTTCAAATGACCCATTCTTGAAATAAGAGAAGAGATTATTGTAGTGAAGTTGGGAAAATGCGGAAGATTTTAATTATGTAATATGGTATTTTGCATTTCAATTAATGGCCATTATGGAGTGTGTTGATGTTTGTGGTAAAATGCAGTAGTGGCCTAGTGGTTAGGACATTGTGCTTGGGAACTGAAGGTCACAGGTTCAAGGCCTGGCCCGGGCACTACTGAGGTACCCTTGAGCAAGGTACCGGCCCGCTACACTGCTCCATGTCTTGGAAGTCGCTTTGGATAAAAGCATCAGCCAAATGAGTAAATGTAATGTAAATGTAAAATAGATAGATAACTGAATTTTGTTGTTTATTTTTTTAGAAGTTTTAATTTTGTAAATATTATATAAAGATTTAAAAACAAACCATTTTTAAGACAGAAAATCCATGTCAGAAACTTCAACAAGACTGGACATTCTCCCAGATAGGTACTGGCTGCTGAGTTTTGTTGGCTATTGGCAGCCATTTTGTCCAGCCAGATGGAACTTACAGGAGATATGAACACATGTAGCCAAGTATAAACAAACTAAATTTTTAATTCTAGATTAAGCAATTGAGGTCTTGACTCAGTTTCAGCACACCCAATGAATTTCATGAAATCTGGCATGCATCTAAAGATGTGGTAGAAACGCAGGGTGTGAAACTGTGTGAAGGTTAAAAATCACCAGATATTGCCACCGGGAATGTACTGGCTCCTAAATATTGAATGGCCATTGGCAGCCATTTTGTTGGAAGGAGCCAAATGGAACTTTAGATGTGAGCAAATGCAGCCAAGCTAAGCAGACCAAAGATGAAACTCAAGTGTTTAAGATAATTAAACTATTGAAAGGTGTCAGCTGCAATGCAATCACACAAAATGTCCAGAGACTCTGGATGCCTCAAAGAATGGGGCAGTGATCCAGCGTGTCTCATTTTGTAAAGCCTGAATTTTCATAAAATATTAGTGGTGCCTGCAAGGTGCTAGTTTTTTTTAATTTCTGGCAACTGTTGTGCCAGAAATTAAAAAATTTGTTGACCTCTAATCGGCCAAAAATAACTTTGTGCCCATTCCACTTTGGGACCGATGATGGAATATGCCCACCTAGGGAGACAAATCTCATCAGCCATCTGGGGGCTACAATCATGCCAAGTTTCATGCCAACTGATGAAGCATATGATATTGTAGACCAAAAAAAAAAGGGAGGATACAACAATGGCTGTTGTAATTACAGCAGCCTAACAAACAAATATACAGTCTTACCTTGAGGTGGGGGAACATGTTGGCATGGTCTCCAATAAAGAATGTATTAGGCATGTAGGCCAGCTTTTCAGAGTACTGTTCAGTCAGCTCAGCTGGGGAAGTTTCCTTATCTGAAATGATGTAGTCCATGAAAGGAGCTCCACTGGTGCCTGGGTATCCAAGCCACATAGCCTGAAGAGAAGGCACTCATGTTATACAGCTGTATTTACTACATACATACAGGTCATTTCAGTGTTAATGATCAGCTGCATACTTGAATGGGAGCTGGACGAAGAGCAAATAGCTCATTGCGAGCTCCTTTGGTATAGCCATTCATGTTCACAAGGATGTGAACTCCATCTTGGTGGATCCTGTCTGCAGCCTTTCCATTGCAAGGAATCTGTGCAAAAATAGTAAAAGGAAAATGAATATAGAGACTGACAAGGAAACAGGACCAAAGGCATTCTATTTTTATTTCCAGCATGTTCTCACCTGTGAAAGATCAGTAAAGTGATGAGCCTCAGCCATCACTTTCACTCGGAAGTTGGTACTGTCATCAGGACTGAGGGCATAACAGAACACCTAAAAACAGAATAGAACCAGAAAAGTGTATAAAGCTTTGGTTTAAGCTTCAAGTTACTAGAAACTTGTGTGTGTGTTCACTTAAACTCACCTCAAACTTTTCAGAGTCATGCATGCCTGGAATGGACTGCATGAGGTGGGAAGTGGGGTGGTTGCCAAAGTCTGAGCTGACGTAGCCAACCCGCAAACGTCCTCCACTGGCTTTAAGGTCCTTGGGATGCTCATAGGAAGGTTTATGAAGAGCATTGATCTGTAGCACAAATAGCAAGACTGTTAAACATGTTTGTTAGGTTGTCACAAGCAAATGCCTTAACTAACTACACACATCATCATCTCTACTGAAACAGCCCAACAACATACCAGTCAAACAAGCTTAACAGCTTGAAAAGTCAACGTGCAAAAAGATTTTTCGGCTGGAAACATTTGCCTAAGAAAAGTGTCCTGCTAATTATCAATATGGTTTAAGATACAGTGAGACATACTGTTGTAAAATTTTAACCAGATCACATGATTCTAGCACTTCTACTACTGTGATGGTTTGTAAATACAGATCTTGTTCTCTAATAAATTTAATAAAAACAGCAAAAGCATTTAGATTGGGTGTTTTTCTTTGGTAACAGTAAGTCACTGTATCCTAAACCACACTGACAGCTTACCGACCTCAGTGACGCATTAGATGAAGCTTAAGCAAATAGATTTGCATAAGTATTGCCCTTAATGTTTGTTTAGCAATGTAAGCCTCAAGGATTCTATTCGATCAAAATACAACTTAGAAACCAAACACGTCTTAGTTGATCTATGACATCCAAGTACATAAGAACTGCATTAATTTGAAATGTAATAGAACCATTCCTTTAACTGACAGAATTATACAAAGCAATAATGTACCTTGTCTAAACAGAGGTTGCCGTGCCTCTCAGCAATGGCCTTGCGAAAGCCATGGGAAAGTGGATACAACATGCTATGGTGGGGGTGTACTGAGGGCAGTCGGTTCTTTTCCAGCTGGTCAGCCACAATGGTCACCAATTTCTTCATGCGCTCATCATAATCTGTCCAGTCGCACACAATCTAAAAAGGAAAGTTGGTTATAGCATCACAAACGCACATCAGTTACAAGTGCTTTAATTTCAAACAAGGCAACATGACTAAAGACCATCAAATTAACACCTATTACTTAGCGATGTCCAACAAATGGCTACGTTGTGGATCCTATGAGACTTAAGTCACAATAATGTTATCTACAAAATGCAGGGGAAAAAATAGACATCATCAATCATACCTGTAGACAGTGTGCAAGATTGCAGTAGGCATCAGGGAAATCAGGCTTTAGCTTCAGAGCAGTGCGGTAAGATGCAATTGCTTCTGGAATATTCCCAGAGTCCTATGGTGTATGGTGCAGACATTTAGTCAACAAATTCAATATAAAATTTTAAGAAAACAAACTATCTGAAGGATACCAATGGTAAATACCTTGTGAATGGAAGCCAGGTTACTGTGAGCATCTGCAAAAGCAGGGTTGATCTGAATGGCGCGTGTGTAGCATTGTAGTGCCCCTTGCACATCCTGCATTTCTTTCAGGGTGTTTCCCATATTAGAGTAAGCATCTGCAAATGTGGGACTGATCCTGCACAGAGACGTTTAAAGAGAAAGTAGTATTAAACTTTTATAGAGAGTTAATGTTGAATCACACATCAGAATTTATCTTGAAAAAGTCAAAAGGAGAAAACTGTATCATGCCTTATAGCTTCTTTGTAGTGCATGAGAGCTTCCTGCAGCTTGCCCTGCTGCTGAAGAACACTGGCAAGGTTGGAATGGGCTGCAGCAAACTCTGGGAACACCTGTCAAACACATAGCAGTGTGTTGTGCTTTCTCAGATAACATAAGAAGGAAGAGTTTAGCAATCAGTTATCCACAGAATGAAGATGATTACCTCTAAAGCCTTCCTGTAGAGCTGAACTGCCTCTTCTATATTGCCTTGCTCCCGTTTGATGTTGGCCAGGTTGTTGAGAGAGTCTGCATGAGTGGGGCACAGACGAAGTGCAGTATTGTAGCATTCCTCGGCCTCCGATACCTGACAGAAAACAGAGTTAGCATCAGCTATAGGGAGACTACAGGATGAAAAACACTGCTAAAACCAACAGACAACTTATGAGTAGGTTATTTGTATAGTACAGCAACCCATTACAAATACACTTTGACAGACTCTCACAAAGATACCAGTAAGCTCCTGAAGGTAATTAAATTCCTTACATTGCCCTTTTCCTTCAATGCATTGGCAAGATTGCAGTAAGCATCGGGAAAGTGAGGCTGCAGCTCAATGGCACGTCGGTAGGTGTCAATAGCAAGGTCAATCAGTCCCTGTTCATAGTAGACGCAGGCCAGGTTGCCATGGACCACAGCATGGTTTGGGCTCAGACTGAGGGCTCGCAGATAACCAGCAACAGCTCTGTAATGAACATTTCTGATTATGACTCAAAACCCCTGGAGGTACAAAATTCATGTTAAATCGATGATAAATTTAGAAAGAACTGAAAAATGGTGAATGTTCCAACCTGTCAAAGATTCGGGCTTCTTTTAGAACATTGCCCAAGTTGATATAAGCGTCCAAAAAGTTGGGATCCAGTGTCACTGCCTGCAAAAAAAAAAAAAAGTAAACAGACAAATAATGAAGTAAGACTGCATCACACAGAGTTGCTTCATCAGACATATGCAATTCACTTCTAAGCACACTTGCCTTCTCAAAATGATGAATGGCCAACCAGATCTCTCCCTGGGCATTGAACACACAGCCCAGGTTGCTCCACGCCACAGCAAAGTTTGGCTGAGTCTCGATTGCCTTCAGGTAGCAAGCCTTTAACGGGTTACAATGAAAACAACAGGAAGAAGAGGGGCAGAGAGGAGCAATAGAGCAGATAGGGGAGATGGGGGTTGTAAAAGAAAATAAAAGATTGAATAAAAAGAAAGAAAACAAAAAGGGCAGAGAAAAATAGAGTTAGAATCCACTCTCCAAAAAGCAAAAAGTGAGTCTACAGCGTGGGCTCGCAAGCGCACCATTCTGCCGCGCTAAGCTGCACGCTTTTTCCTGCGCTGCGCAAATCTGACCAGCACCTACACTCCAACTGACATTGTTCAGTTATGGTCTCACCAGTGAAAAAGGTTATGAGACATAAAATAACCAAACTTTAAAATGTAACTTTATTCCAGTAATCAGACAAAACAGCCAATTTTGCATAAAAAACAAGGTCTTAATAGGTTTAACCAGATTACAGTTCACAACCTTAAATGCCTGTGGACCTGTAGATGGAGGTCCCTGTAATGCAAGCGCAAAAAGCCACACGGGCGGCCATTGTGTTTCGCCACGCCGCGGTCGCTGCTTGCGCCATGTCTGCTTTTCGCGTTCGCCAGCGCTTACCCCAGCTCAGAGCAGAGACCACAGACCTAAAACCAAGTACTCCTGATCCCACTAGACTGGCACACTCTCTGAAGCCACCACCATTCAGGAACACAACAAAGAGATGCCAAGGGCAAGTTTTACTGGGGAGGGAGATATGGTGAGCATAATACAGCCAGTTTATTTTATAAATAATGCCAATAGTGTCCTGTTTTTGGTTGGGGATCTGCTGGGTGCCATGCTAGCATGGTGGGTAGGCAGGTCTGCAGTCTGCAGGCTGGGTGGGGAGGGGAAAGGGAGCAACTGTTGCGCGCGCCTTGGGTCGCATTGGAGTTGTCGCATTTTGTCGCTGCGCAGCCCCTGCGTCGCTGCAGACTCACAGCGCATCATCTGCTCAGCAGAACGCTGCAACTCCAAATAAAGAGGAAAAAATGATAAACCAAAGCAACAGGAAAAAACAATTAACAAGTAAGAGTTAGATGGTTCTTACTGTGTTTTTGTTTGCTTACTGGATCCAATCCATGTTTCTTTTAATTTACTTGGTTGGGCGATGTTAAAATTTTTTTATAGAGGAATTGTAAATAATACTTTTTTCCTTTTTAGTTTTCTTTTGTTCTTCAAATGTAGCCACAAGACAGAAGAACTCAGGCATGAAGAAGAATTATTATTTTTTTGTTTCTTTTGTTGGCAGTTACAAACCCGTTACCATATTTTTGGACTTTGTCTGGGGGGGCGGCCGCAGCTGGAAGAAGAGGAGAGGACTGATGCTGCCCTAGTGTTCCTTTCCGCCGGACCGCACCTACGCTGGAATAGTGTCACCCACCTGAAACCTTCTAAATAACAATATCAGTGGTGGAAAAAACCAAAAGAGACAAAATAAGAAAACAAGACCGTTAGTAAAAGTTCGTAATCAACACATTTGCTTCATATGGATAAAAACTCTATTCACAGAATCAAAAACAAAAAAAATATGAAGATAACATCCTACTCAATTTTCACTCATGCAATGTACAGGATTTCAATTCCAAAAGTGAAAAAAAGCTTATAGGGGAATGAGAGAGAAGAAAGGCTTTGTTTTATGTTTCTTATAGAAATGTAATTAATCCTGTTTCAAATGTAAATAAAGGAGGGAGGCTAACTGGCTTGATCTTCCCCAAATGAACTGAACACATTTCTTTGGGGATAATATTAATTATAACATTAATCATAATGGGAAAGACAAAAGTGAGAAAGTAATCATTAATTCTTTTCCTTCCATTTAACTTAAATTCTTAGTTAACATGGTTTAATACACGGTTTGCGTTATGCTGTCCTGCTTTCTTGAATCCTGGCCAATGGGTAAAGAAAAAAGTTTGTGGTTTAATGATTTGTATCTAGAAGCCTCCACAGCTCTGAAATAAAGAGGTCAATGCTTGTGCTGCGCATGTGTATTTCTTTCTCTCTATCAACGCTTCTGACGCGTGCAGTGGAGTGCAGATAGTGAGCTGCCTGCCTGGCACAGCCCAGGGCGAACATCACAGTGCTGACAATGTGTAACACCCAAAACCTCCCAATGCCAGTTGGTCATTCTGCAGTAAAAGTTGGGGGCAGACATAAAACTAAAACACTGAGCTAGTGAGGAATTCAAAGGGTCTGCTTATTTGCTAGAGCATTGTGGAGCCCTTGAAAAGCATCAGTAAGCTTAGCTGGAGGGTCAGGCAGGCAGCTCTTAGCGCGCACACTCCACGGGCCCTGAGCAAGCGCGCGGGGGGTCAGAGCGACAGAGCCAACATGACGGGTGCTGGCACCCCAGTGCTCCTCCCCACTCCTCCCCCCTGAGGCACAAATAAGAGGGCTTCTAACCGGCAAAATCTCTCTCTGCAATTTCTTCCGAATCTCCCACAGAGCCACCATCAAGAGGCTGTGGCCAACTTGTGTGACAGTCGGCAAGTACCAGGGCCCATGTAACTGGTAGGTAGAAAATGCAAATCTGCAGTGTTAGCCTAAAGAATGTTTCACAGCCTTCGAAAATATGTGAATGCTTACTCGGTAAATAAAAATACGATACGGAAACACGTCTGGGTTAGAAGCCATCTTATTTTTGGCATAGCAAAGATCACTAACTTCATATCAGTCCATTGTGTTTCTTTCAAGACCGAGCCAGCATAATCCCTCCGTAACACTAAAAGAACAACATGCCAGAACAGCAGTGTGTAAAGATTTTCCCTTTGGTGAGACACAGAAGGCCCCAGCCTTTCTTCCTGTGGAGGGGCACTGACAAAGAGGCCAGGCCAGGATGGAGCACAGAGTATAAACAGAGAGAAGCAGAAGGAGTGAGAGAGGGCAGGAGAAGGCAATGGATAGAAGAGGGAGGGCATTCTAATCTAGACATTGTCCAATTGAAAAGACAAAAAATAAAAACTGAAAAACAAAATCTAAATAAGCAGGGGCAGGAGGTATGGAGCTCCTTATGACTGTCATGAAAGTGGGTGGGACCATAATTGTAGAAAAATAAGGGAAACAATCCAAACAGTTCCCACTTACAAAAATGTTTAAATCAAAGCACTCTAATGTTTTTTTTTTTTACCCCACTGGTAGTATTTCTGCCATGTGAAACTAATAGGACCATCTGAAAACTCTGAGCTATGTATATGGAAGGGCTAAGACTATGTGTGTTGAGCAGCAGAGTGAGTGGTGGCAGGGGCTGGACAGGTGGGCCGGAATAAGGGTGGGAATAAGAAATGAATCTGGAATACCACACTCAAGAGAGCAGAAAAAGAAGTGCTGCGTGGAGAAGGAAGCACTCACTCCAAAAGAACAGTTAAGATAGGGAAAAAAAATATCTAAAGCAAAAATAAACAAAAAACAGAAATAAACGAAGAAAAAAAAAACACAAAGACATGCACAGGCTGACATGTCAAAACAGACCTTTGCTTCCTCCAGACGCCCTAGAGCCTTTAGAAGGTTTCCCAAGTCACTGCGCACACAATAGAGATCCTGCAATGAGAAACACAAATTCTGAATTAACCATCAGTCTAACCACAGCACTCAAAAAGATAAGTCAACTACCAAGTAAGTGACATTTGTATCGCAATTACTTACAGGATTGTACTGGAGAGCGGACACATACGCCTGCACAGCACCCTCCATGTCCCCTGCAGCAACCAAAGCAGCAGCCAGGTTGATGTAGCCATCAATGAAGTCTGGCTTGAGGCGGAGCGCATGCCGGTAGTGTTCAATAGCCTCTTGCAGTTGACCACGCTCTTTGTAGACGTTGCCCAGGTTGGAATAGGCCTCAGCCAGCATGGGATTCTGCTTGATGGCCAGAGTGCTGAAATGCGCTGACCTGTATCCAAACGCAGGGGCCCAAAAAAGATATTTGTTAATTTTCCAACAGAATTGTGTCAAATAAATGGCAGAATCTAGTTATTCTAGTTGACAAATTTAACTCATTAATTTGGCATTTTAGATAATAGATCATTCTGTAAAAAACACTTAAGTCAATGGGAATCTGGAATGGATCTTACTCATCTTAGGGGTTCTCCTTTTCCTTAAGCTATATGCTAACACTACTAACAGAAATGTTGACTCATCTCTGCTGTGATAAGATTCTTGCTTTGTTTTTTTGCCCCTTTATGTTTAAACTGCCAGTGTCACCAGTGCATTTTGCATGATCCCTCATGAACATTTCTAATACAAGACACAGATAAAGCTAGGTGACCCAGTTTTAAAGAATGTCAATTGAATACATTCAAGAAACATGCACAACAACGCCTCCAATAGGTACTATCCAAAGCCCTGCAGCAGGTGTCATTTATGTACAGACAATTTAACAAAACCACTCTTTGTAGCAAATCAAAAAACAACTCTAACTTTAAACCGCCACCACAGCTTAGTGGAAGAAAGATCAGAATGACAAGAATTTGAGCTCCTTGTATCTGCCCACATGTCCCTAACAAAAAGAATTAGCCAGGCCCACTGTGCTTCAGGGAGCCCACTAAAAGGCACACGCCTTCCTGAACCACCTCACCTGTCAAGCCTGCGGCACTGGAAGTGGATGGAAGAGAGCAGCAGCAGGACGCCAGTATTGTCCGGTTCCTGCCTCCATAGCTGCATGCAGTGGCGCTCTGCTGCCTCAAAATCACCTGACTGATACTCGCGGTGTGCCAGCTCAGCCAACCCTTGGAAGGAAAGCATATGTTTTGTTGGTTCTGTGGCACCAACACAACCCAAAGGAGGAGGAGGGGGGGAAACAACATGTTAGAAGAAATGGAAATGAGGCAAAAATAAAAAATGACAAGAACAGAGATGATGAATTTTTTTACTCTATCATGCTGAGTAGACACCAGAGTGTCTTACAGAAAAAGAAAATTCTGCATGAATGAAGTTTCTCATAATGCAAGATAGGGGTGTAACAAGGAATCTATCTGTGTGCGCATTCCACAATTAATATAACTGTGTTTTGTACATTTGCTAATGACTACACTACTGTATGTGATCTTTAATAATAAAATGTACAAACTATAATTTGTTTGTATGTGTACATTTATGGAAATGCAGTAGAACGTGTGAAATTTCATCACCATATACTGACTGCGGACGCTAGTATCGAACCTAGTTGCATCGCTGCAAATTTAAAGTTATTGCCAATGGACTGTATTGTTGGCTAAATTAATCAACGAAGGACCAAACTGTGATGGAACTTGTGATTTACACCCCTACATGAACACATATGAGACAGCATACACAAAAAAAGCTCAATCAAAACATGCAAACAAGAAAAAGTTACAGCTAAAATAATCAAAAACGGAAATACAACTCAAAGGACGAGTTCAAATTAACGTCAAGTTAACAGCAGTCTTATAAAGAGCAAGCGATTTATCAAACCACCTCATGCTGCTATTAATGCAAAAATCTTTGTTGATTAAGCTGTGCTGCTAAACTAGTCCCTTAAATGAAAAAATGCAGATGTGGGGAAGAGGAAATGACAATGACAAGACAGTGGTGTCTCCAAATAAAACTGCACTGATTAACAGACGATTAATGAATCCATGAATTAACATGGTCAAACATTAATTCACAAAAAGATGTGAAGACAAGTAAGAAATGTGAGAAAGGTGTTGCTGCAATTAGATGCACTTAATCCTTCTACTGATGCAGCAGTGTTTCTCACGTTCTGGAACACGGACAACCTTTTATTTACCAAGTTTGCTGGCTTGGCATTTTCTCTTAAAATCATGAAAACTGGCAAGAGCAGGGCAAACGACACGTATTAACTGTAGGCACGCCATATATTTCATGATAAATATTCTTCCACAATTCAGATTTTCATGTACAGAAGTTTGCAGAAAAGGTGCGTCAAACAAGCCAAACACAGTAAAACGAGGTCTTGCTTGAATGGAGGAGTGTTCGCAGCTCTGAAGGTTGTGTTTTTGTTGTCAAATCAATCTATGTGGCACAAAAACGGGCTCTATATCGAAAATTGAATATAACCTTAAAAATGCGTGTGTGTTTATATATATATATATATATATATATATAT
>JBBPDA010000034.1:19012083-19030023 GCA_037974385.1 Arnoldichthys spilopterus | reverse complement strand
GCCTGGGCCAGGACTCGAACCTGAGACCTTCAGGTCTCAAAGGCAGTGTCCTAACCACTAGACCACCACTGCCCACATGAAGTACTTCAGTACAGAGACTCCTGTGTTTGCTGTGAAATTTGTTTGCGTTACTACATGCTCCAACACAACCCTTTCACCACTCTCAGAATGTTGTGCTATGCCATTGTGCAGGTGATAATATAAAAAGAAATTTGCTGAACCAGCATTGTTTCACTAAACAAGAAACTTAAGCTGTGTTTGAAAGTGTGGCCAGTTCACTATAAAGTGTGCTACTTTGTAGTTTCCCCCAATTTGTAGAAGTGTCCGAAATATCTAGTATGTTAAAGCCCACTATGCACTGCAATAACTAGTGCACAACCAGTGTACTCTAGTGGACTGAAGGAACCCATAATGAATCACATTGTTTGGTTTAAGGATCCACACACAATTTCTCTGCAGAGGTTTTCTGAGCAGAGCGACCCCTTTAACATCTGTTGCCACAAAATATGGAGTAAGACTGTGTAGCCTAGTCCCAAATTGGTTACTGTCATGAATTCTGTTCTTAATAACAGTGCTCTATGTAGTGATTCAGATTTTTGAATGTAGGGAAAAGTGATTAAGGGAAGTGCAATTAATATGTACATGCCATTTTAAAAGATTGAAGTTCCAAAAGCTCTAATAATAAGTATATGTTATAATTCTAAAATGCTCTAAACTGACCCTCAGAACCAGTTGGGATAGCACATATCTAAAAGATTACAGTACTGGTTTAGAGAAAGCCTAAAGGAGTCTGAAAACAATGCCAGCTCACTGCACCAGAACCCACTGTTTAAGGGAAAGGGGTTTATAATGTTATTTTACCAAAAAACAAATTGCATTTTTTTTTAACAAAAGCAATCATCATATACTACACTCAACTTTTTTAATTTCCATGAAATGGGCCACCAGTATGCCTCATTTTAACCTTGACTCACTTTATTTGCTATATTCCAAACAGACACTCCTCCCACTGTCTCTTTTTAGCATCAACAGACAGGTGTGGCTTGTCAACAACAGGATGACAGGCCTCAACACCTCCCATGTTGCCTGCTGATTTCCTCTCTCTTTGACCTACCAGAGCATCCCTGTTAGGCTGTTGGGGGGGGACCAGCCCTGCCTCGTCTGTTTCTAGTTGAAAAGCATCAAGAACAATGTTGACATAGCACCACACGAGTTGAGCTAGAGGAGCAATCAGTCAAGTAGGGATCTATGCTCACAGTGATAACCTTAAGCTATAGGGTGTTGAACTTTGGCCCCAGTTTCGGCTCATCTGGTGGGAATATGGCCATCAGAACCATACTGAGCTGTTTTCTTGAACTAGATGAGCTTTAGCCAGAGTCAGAGCCTTGCTAATCTTCTGCGTATTTGGTTTCACTGAGCCAGCCCTGAGTTTTCACATCAGACAGCCAAGAGAGTGTAGCGTACACACATGAGATGTAAACAGGGGCACATGGCTTTGTTTAAACTGATACCAGCTGGCACATCTTTGCTTAAAACTGATACAGTGCTACAGTGTGCAAGCCACACATTAACCTCTTCTCTTCTGACAATGATGCTCCATATTTTTCAATGTCTCCATTTCTATTCAGAGACTGCAAAAATTGTTCCCAGAGTGCCCAGACTTTAAGGAATTTCGGTTCATGAAAATAATCTTCAGACTATTTTATATCTTTTAAAAACATGCATCTCCAATGTGCAGGTCCATCTCTGAACTATTGGGGCATGTTAGCGACATTCCACATAGGGGTCTCTGTTTTTTAGTTTTTTTAAGTTTTTTTAGAGGACATAAAAAGACATCTTTGAGGCTTATACCTCTTGTCACTGTTGGAACAAAATCTTATTAATGCAATATGTTGAAATCAGAGTTTATGCAAAATGATTCTGGACCATTTCAGTTGGTCATATATACAGTGTAAACAGCAGCTTGCATTTACAAATAATGCAAGATTTAGTTCTGTCAATGAAACTATGCAAATTTACATATATATATTTACATATACCCCTAAAAGTTCTAAATGTTAAATTTAGGGACCTATGATTTATTTGCAATAATTTAACCAGCCGTCACTGGATAAATAACTTTTTGTTGACTTTCTAAGCAAAAATACACATTATCTATGAAGGACACTCTTCTGCACATTTTATTGCACAATTACTATTTACGTGCTA
Organism: Arnoldichthys spilopterus; assembly: GCA_037974385.1. Lineage (NCBI taxonomy): Eukaryota > Metazoa > Chordata > Actinopteri > Characiformes > Lepidarchidae > Arnoldichthys > Arnoldichthys spilopterus. The sequence continues at coordinate 19,027,815 of JBBPDA010000034.1, read as the reverse complement.
AATGAAACATTTTTACTATTTAAACAATAAAACGCAATTGTGTGCAAAAATTATGGCACTTTTTATATACGTATATATGTTTTTTAATAAATTCAGCTAGGCAAATAAACTTAAAAAAAGTGTTTAAACATTTGCATACAACATGTAAAATTCACAGAAGTTTTATGGTAGACTTAAACAACACTGTAGGTTTACAAATGTGTGCTCAGTTGCCAGTTAATATTTACATATTGCATAATTTTAGGTGAATACTGTGATATTGATTGTTTCTATCCATTTTCAGGTCCATGTGTCACCTTAGCTCCCACAAGAGAAGTAGAGTGTTTTAGGTGCTTTCTATCCATCCCCCTGTCTGACAAAGAGAAACAGTGCAGAGTGTAAGGGGGAGTCAGTGTGTTTGAATATTCAGGGGGGTCAGGATGAATGAGTGGGCTTAAGCTGCAGGAGGGTCTCTGTTCCAGTTTCCCCGTTTTATCATATTTTCCACCGTCAGAGGCCGCACAAGCAGTAGACTAAAAACAGATAGGAATGTCATGTGTGTTTGGACTGAAAGCACCCCGGCAGGCGAAAGAGAGATTGTGTTCTGTCTGTTTTTTTCAGAATGTGTGTGAGGGCAAGGGGTTTTAACTTCATTCTGCATACCAGACGATTACATTTCTAAAGGATTCTTGGCTTTGACATATGGCTTGAAGAAATATGTTTCTTAACGTGCATTATGAAACATCTGTGGTGGTTCTTTCAACTTCACACTCACACATCTCAATTACAAAAAAATGTTTAAAGAACTATACAGTGAAAAGTTCTTTAGGGAACCAAATCAGTTTTTTCAATTGCATCCATCCAAACAACTCTTTTTGGCACATTTCCTTTTAAGAACATACCTTTCTTTGAAACTTTCTACACATTTTCCTATAGCTCATATAGCTTTTATTGTAGTCTTATTTCTCCTCATTTTCTCCTTAATTCCTAAATGGGATGTTGCTGTTTAGGGTGGAAATATTGCACAAATTCTCTTGTTCTTGTATTTTTTCACGTTCTTAATTCTTGAATTTGAATCATGAGGTTAGAGATGATAATAGTTGGTAATAAGTGTAATTCGGGCTGGCTGGTGTCTTCATTGAGAAAGGCTTTTTGTCAATAAACAGAGACTGGTCTCTTCTTTACTCAGCCTTGGACAAAGCAACCTAGCAACAGCATGTCCCGTTTTCTTGCTTCAACCCACATCACTGTGCTGGCTGGTCATCACTACCCTGCCCACAGTGGTCACCCCTCCCATTGAGCATTTTTCTCTCTTTCTGGCCATGCCAAACATGCTGGAGTTCTTTTTTCTTGTTGTTGGTGAGAAAGTGAGTGTACACGCTCTCACAAAGCAGAATAACTTGACCCAAACCCCACACTCAACACTAGTCATTGATTTTATTGACTTAAGCAACAGAACACTATTATGAACCCATTTCCTTTCCTTATGTCCCTCTTTCCAGCACCCAAACGTGAAATTGTGTCACTGGATGTGGTCTTAAAGTGTTTCAGATTTATGAGAGCATTTTTTTTAAAAAAAACAGTGATTACTGTAGGGTGGAAAATATAAATGAAGCCTGGGGTCAGTGGCTGTGTCTAGAGATCTGGGGGACAAATATTTTTATATCCAAACAGCAGTATTTCACATAAATATGTTTATAAATGTTCAATCCTGTTTCCAAAAAAGTTGGAACACTGTGTAGAATGAAAATAAAACAGGCATGACTGCATATGAAACCTCCATCATTCTGGTGGACACAGCCAGTGTCTTGCTCGCGTCCCTAGCGATGGCCTATTTAAGACCAGTGTCATTTGTGTCACCATGTGTCCGATATGCCAATGCAAGTGTTGCAGTCAGAGAGGGTGGCTTGTTTAACCAACATCTTGGTGGCCCAGGCAAAAGGCAGGCTGTATTGTTATGTAACAGTTTAGCACTAATGAATAGGAGCCTTGGGCAAGGCCTGCTGAATGGCCAGCCTTGAAGCAGAACCAGGGGAGACTGAGTTTGGGCAGGGATGTGTTGGGGGGTGGAAGGGGTAATCCCAGAAACAATCCCTTTAGGGTCTGCCTTACATCTCTTGCATGTCTTTCATTCTCACTTAAGCATGGTGGCAGTACCACAGTAGGGAAAGGGTGAACCAAGGGCCTTCGCAGTTTTGTAGGATTGTCTGTAAGAAAGCCTGCATTCTGAAGGGAATTCCAAACTCTGCTGGCCCCTCAGCCCCTGGGACCCACACAATTCCCTGCTGTGGTCCAATACCCAGATACCCACCCCAGAATGCCCCCCCACCCCACCACCACCCCCACCCACCATAGAAAGCATCTTGCCAATGGGTCCATAAAGGATGACATCACTACTTGGCATTCGGGAGCTGTTGATGGGAAAGGGGGAGTAATGAGTTCGAAAAGGCCAACGCAATAGAGTGTGCGTGTGAATGAGCGTGTGTGAATAAGTGTGTTAGCTGAGGCAACAGAGTAGACGTGAATGAGGGGGCCAGGCATTTACGCGATGATGATCACGTAGAGTTTTTCCCCCACCTCTAAAATTAGGACCTCATTTTGTTTTGTTATGGTCTTGTAGGATAAAAAGACAGCAACGTGTCTTACTTGTCTAACATGTTTAAAGGGTTTGACCAAATGGAATTGAGAAAATATTTTACAAAGACTGTAAACTACACATCATTTTGACAGAGGTCACACAAATGCTTCAAATATCCAGAGGATCAATGTTACTAATCTTAGGTGTGGGAAATTTTTAACAGTCTGAACAAAACTTATTTAAATATCCCAACCAGAATATTTTAATTATATTTATATTATTTTATTTTATATTACAGGAACCACATACTTCATTTGTCTGGCATATTGTTTTTTTTTCCTGCGGTTGACATTTGTGTTTTTATTCATCAAAAACAGTCATAGTTTATCTTTGGTTTTTCCAGCATTCTTTCTACCTATAAAATTATAAATATTCTGCCTCTAAGACTGATATACATTGATCAGCCATAACATTAACACCACCTGCCTGATATTGAGTCTCATACAGCTCGCTCTTATGCGGCCAAAGCAGCTCTGTCTGTGGTGCGCTGTGTGTTCTGACCATTTTCTATCAGAATCAGCATTCATCTTTTAAACCACTCTTCCATGGGATTAGCTAGCCTTCACCCCTTACATGCATCAGTGAGTTTTGGGTGCCCATGACCTGATTCACCAGTTGTCCTTCCTTAGATCACTTTTGGTAAGCACTTAGTAATGCATAATTGGAATATTATACCACAATTGAAGCATTATGCATTATTCAGAAAGCAGTTTGGACTCAGACACTCTTTGTAACTTCAACAGGGACAGAGAAAGCTAAACTGACATCTTCATGAATTTAAAACAGGACAACTCAGGTTAGTAGGATGCATAAGCCTCATGGTCTAACTCTCATTGTATTATTCCTTCTTTCAGCAAAAACATTTTAAAGCACTTGACTTTATCAGGTTGGTTGGGAAACTTTACGTTTGGGTTATATCTCTGTTGTTGCGTTGTGTTCAAAAAGTAGTTTTTGGGATGGGAAGGGGGTGTGGCTATTGTAGAGCAAGTCCCCATGGACTGTATACATGACCGCACTACCAAAGCCCTCCTTTCCTTTTTTCTATATACGTAGACCATTTAGTGATGTTCCATTGTGTGTCGGATGCGCTTTGTCAGCTCCTTTAAAGAACTTCCTTTACGAGACACTGGCCTTTGAATATTAACCGTGTGATCACTCTTGCCACACAAGGAGCCTCCTTCGAGCCCTCAGTTCAAATAGGCACGTTTTGGCCAAGCACTCAGCTCAGGCTATTGTGCTCCTACTGAAGCATGCATAGTTAATTATAAAGGAGCCCTTGAGTTTACTCAATGGTCTGCAGCAAGCTTTAGTTTTTATACTTCTACATGTGCAAAAATAACAAATGCTAAAAATATCACAAGCAAAATAATAAAATATAAAGTTGTTGTTTTTTTCACAAAATCTTTAAAAAAAATTAAAAAGGTGTTTTTCTGTGAAGTGTTCTTGCAAACCTAGGCAATGAAATGACCATGGCTGCTCATGCAGGAAGGAGACTTTCACTAATGCTTGGGCAACCCAATAATCCCTTTTATTGAGTTTCAGGAAATCCTAATTAGAATGGGAAATGTCTTGTCAGAGCCAGATGTGCAAAAGCAAATAGATCAGAGACAAATTGACTAGCTGTCCCTCTCCAGGGTGCACACACGCCTGCATATAATAACTGGCAAAACAAAACCTCGTACCCCCAAAATGGTTACTTTTAAGGATGAAAAATATTTCCAAGTCTCCATAGGGATTAATATAAGATGATTTTGTTCCAGGTGGGCCATTTTGGACTGTTTCCATTTTGTTTCATGAAAGAAGAAACAGCTCTGGTTCTCTGAATAACCTTTTAATGTGTGGTTTTTAAAAGAATCAGTTCACCTTTACATAATGCACAGGTTGTATAAGAATTCTTATTATTCCTATAATGATACATTTGAGCCTAGAATGACTAAATTCATTTTTTGAGAGGGCAGACGGTTCTTGCAAACGATTTATAAATATATTTATAAAATGAATTAATTAATACATAGAGAAAGTGAAAGCTGTCATATCACCTCCATTTCTCTTTGTGACTGCTGCTGTTGTGTGACTATTACAGGCTAACAAGTAAATGCTTGCCTTGGCAATCTACTGTGCAGTGGGCTCTTCCCAGGGTCGCCTGGTCATAGACTACTCCTTCATTATTTATAAAAGTGTGGATACGGTGCCTGTACAGCACAATGGGGCGGAGAATAGGAACTCTCTCTTTATCAGCAGACTGGCTCTGGGCCAAGAACAGCTTAGCAGAATAACAGCCGAATATGAAAAAACTGCTAAACTGAGGGATTGGCAGGCTCTGAAGTCTTCTGACGTCCCATTCATTTAGATCCCTACTTCAGCTGTGGTGGTTTATTTGACCAACTGTCTGTCCACTGTTCTGGTATTTGGTGCCTCCCTATATGTTTGTGTCAATGTCTAAAGGCCTGTCTGCAAACCCACCAGTAACTGTTTCCATATATAACATTCAGTATTACACTGTTCATTATACAATCATGTGACAAAATAAGTACACTCCATGAAAATTGTTGATTTTCTCTTCATATCTGAACAATTAACATTTTGCAATCTTTAATATGGTGTCTACAGATAAAACTGATAAACCAGAACAAAACAACAATTAAAAGTATCTTTTTCAATAGTTAATTCAATAAAAATATCAGCAGATGTAATACTTCTCTGTGGAGAAAGTATTACCACCTCTTTAACAGAAACAACGCTTTGTAGGCATAAATGTTTTTTTGTGAAATTGGCTTGCTAACATTTTTGACCACTCTTCCATGCAAAATTCCTTCATGCAGAATTATGAGCTGAATTAAAGACTGCAAACTGCTCGTTCCTGAGGCAGCAAAGCAGCCCCAAACCATAACACTTCAAACACCATGCTTCAGTAAATGTTGTTGTACTTGATGTACTTCACAAGCATAATGTGTACATCCCACAGATGTTCAATTGGATTGAGATCTGGGGAATTTGGAGGCCAAGTCAAAACCTCAAACTCTGTCATGTTCCTCAAACTATTCCTGAACATTTTTCTCAGTGTGGCAGGGCAACTATCCTGCTGAAAGAGGCCACTGCCATTAGGGAATAATGCTGCCATGAAGGGGTATACTTGTTCTGCAACAATGTTTACGGAGTAAGCTGAGATGCACTCTGTGTGACACCTTTCAGTCAGAAATGGCATTAAGTTTTTTCAGATGTTTGTGCTACAGCTCTTGTAAGAGACACTCTGGCTGGTACTATGGAAGTTACCACTGCATACTGGGAACACTCCACAAGACCTACCATTCTGACCCAGTCGTCTAGCCATTACAGTTTTGTTAGTCACTCAGATCATTATGCTCGTCCATTTTTCCTGCTTCAAACACATCAACTTTTAAAACTGTTCTCGCTGTCTGAAACAACCCTGTTTCTAAAAAAGTGGGGAGGCTTTGTAAAATGTAACTGCTTTGTAAAATTTTGAATTTTATGCTAGCAACAAATTAAGCATGCGCTGATGGCTAATCTGTATTTTACCTACTGTTTTTTTTTACCATGGATAAACATATAATGACAGAAAAAACAGGTGTGAGTGTGTGTGATTGGTTGTCGGTCTATGTGTTGTCCTGTCCTGGATGTACCCTGCCTTGAGCCAATAGTCAGCTCTGATTGACTTCAGCTTCTCCATGACCCAAAGTTGAAGAAGCAGTTTAGAAAATGTATGGATGGATAATATGTCTGACACATTAAAAAAATATAAGGAGAACAAATACTTTTCATATAGCATGTATTCATACCATAGTCTCCCTGCTTTCTTCAAAAGATGTGAAAACTTGTGGAAAAGCTGGAAAGCTTTGTTCAGACAAACAAATGGAATTTGATTTTATTTTATCATGTCTGATTTGAACAGGAAAGAGCTTTAGCATCTGAATGGCAAACATTTAAATCTGGTTTTATCTCAGTTTTATCTGGTTGGATTCATGCCTCATTTGTATGTGCTTTTTGGCCAGCATTGGCTCTCTGGACATGTGCATAGTTTGACCAGTAGGATTTTACATGATTTTTTTGTTCTTTTTTGCTGTTTGGCAGTACCTAATATCAGAATGTGGCACAAAAAAATTAAGCTGAAATCTCATTATTTTTAAAATTATTTTTATTTCAATTTCATTATTTTTGTAGCACATTATGGAGAGTGTAAAGAGGCATTTGAGGACCTACTGTACACCTTAAATAAGTTATAATATATAATATATATATAATTATATATACTACTTTTAGAGAGCATATTTGTTCGGTTTCATAACTTAACCTCTTTAATATGAAAAATGGATTCAAATGTCTTGAGTCAAGGGTGAATGAAATCAATGCAACTTGAAAATGTGGTAGCTATGTTGCCTAAGGTGTCGAAGATGCACCCTTGAGGGTACCAGTAACAGTGATTCATTGCATAAAATGTACCTATACTTCTGATGGTGAGAAATTTACAGTTTTTTAAATGTACAAATATTTACTTTACAAACAAATTATAAAGTTTCTTATGTTTTAAAAAACCTTCACATAATGTACCAATTAAAGGTTTTTCCTGTGTATCATGAAACTGTCTGACCAATTTTGTTCACTTTTAGAGTGGACACTCACTTTGTTTGAGCAACACATCCAGTTCGTTCTGCTGTGTGAACAAAGGTTATGGGAATTTGTCCCAGATTGTGCCATATGTGGCCAGTGGTCAATGTTAAGGAGGGTCGTAAAAAAGCACATAACTGTCAGATCAATACTCATATCTTACCACCTATTGATCTCATTAAAGAAATGCTTGACAGCAATTTTTTCGGAGTGTTTTTTGTTGTTGTTGTGCCCAATGAAGCTACTTAACTGGAATAACTTGTTGTATAGTTAGCAATAGGCAATCACCTTTTCTTCCCTCCCCCTTCATCTCTCTGTTTTTTTTTACTCTTTTTTGCATGAATGTTGTGCTGCAGTGGGTCTAAGGGGCGTTAATGGGCTCACCTTTATATAACCCTCCTAGCACTTCAAAGTGAGATTAAGATTTCAAAAGGGCTGCCTTGGCATAATCCACTGCCCCTGACCCTGACGAGCAGCCTCTCAGTGCTAAGCCACTGGCCACTTAGGCCCTGTGTGCGTAATTGGAGGTGGGAAAAAGGGGTTCTTCTCTGAAAACATTCTCACGCTTAAATGGTTTCTGATCCAATCAGACATTTGCACAGTCCATCCATGCATCAGTCCATCCTTGACTGCAAACTAACATCTGTCAATTACTTGACCCACAACTTGCTACTAAGCAAGTTGACTTAACTACTAAGCACTGCTTGGAAGCGAGTGGTCAAGAATAGATGCTATCTGAGGACAGTTTCACTGTTAAACCATCATGGTTTCATTACGAGTTACAGAAGGTTAAATCTGGCTTTGTCGAAGCAATTCAGGATTAGTTGTTTGATTCTGAAACTCTTTTACAAAGAAACTTGCCACATGGAACCAAAGGAACTTTGTGATACCCTGGAAGAACCATTTTTTTCATTTCATAAAGAACTGGTGCTATCCAAGCACTTTTAGTCCCACAAGGTACAACTAATGTAAATGTGCCATAAAATGTAAAATAATGTCCATAAGGCTCTATTGTGCACCTTAAATAAATTTTAAAGGTGCACTACTTTCAGAGAGCATATTTGTACTGTTTAATAACCTCTTTAAGTAGAAAAATTAAATGAAGTCAAGACATGGTGTATGAAATCAATTCAGCTAGTAAATGTGGTTTAGTTATGGTACAGTTATGTTCCCTAAGATATTGAAGATATACTCTTAAGGGTAACAGTGTTTGCTTGCATTAAATATATCTTTTTTTTCTGACAGTGTTTTTGTAAATAAAATGTGTATATATATATTTATCGTTTGAGTTACCAGTTCATAATTACCAATTAAAACTTTCCCCAGGAGTGTCCACTACTGACTTTTCACTCATGATCTGATAGGGCCAACGCTTAGAGGGTTGTGCAAGTTTGAAGCTCATTCTTTTGTCCACTGGGATAAAAAAAAATAAAGGATCCGCAACACCTGATTATGACTCAGTGTCCCGTAAATGACTTTGGGGTCTTTAAGTATAACCATGTGCCATACATAAGGAAATGTTCTTTCGCTGGCAGCGAACTGGAATCGTCCACTTTATTTCAAAAGATCAGCCCAAACCACTGCTGCCCTGTGGCTGTAGGTCAAGCTGTACTGAAGACTTCTTGCTCCAGACTCCGGCATTTCCTTACATTCTGAGTGCAGTAGGCAGAGTGAGACGCTTAGCATAAAGCAACATTTCCTGATACAAATTTGTTTTGGCACTGTCCCCTAATATGGCTCTCATGGACCAGAGCCATAGAACTGAAAGCTATGGGGCATAACCTTGCTGTGTTAACAGCGACGTGCATGAGCTGGTTGTCCTAAGAACGAAGCTGGCATGACGTTGCTTGCACCTCTGGAGTCTCAGATGAAAGGCCTGTGTCATGACTCAACACTTGCACTGCCACATGATAGCTTCGCTTGTCTACACGTAGCTTGACTTCAGGGGTCTTGGCTTTCCTGGCTTTTTTTTCTCATGGAAAATCTGGAGCTTAAACACTCTTCATTCAGTTTCCCAGGATCAGTCATGTTTGATACTCACCTGACTCTCGTCGCAGCCCAGATCAAGGCCTTCAGCACCAGAAAAGCCAGGTTTACATTGATAAAGCTGAAAAGGAGACTCCTGGCCCACTGAGTGAAAGCTAATGATCTTCTCATTGTCGTTTCTCCATGGACAAAGTCCAGCCTGTTCTGTCGTACACAGGCCATTCAAAGTTAACACAGATGTATGCTGATTAGTAAGAGTGATAAACTATCATTATCATTGCGGGGTCACGAATGAACATGGAGATAAATTTGTGTTGCAGAGTGACACTCTTTGAGGCATGATTGGGGTCAAGAAGATTTAAATGGTGCACGCTGTTTAATAATGCTTAAGAGCACAAACTGCCTTTCCTTGTTGGTATGTGTTCTTGGCTCTAAAAAACAAGTAAACACATTTGGATTGAAAGCTAAGCTGGCTGAATCTTTTGAAAAGGAACAAATAAACATGTACATTTGTGCCATTTTGCTACTAATGTTCATTTTATGACAATGTTCTAATTTACTGTAATGAATTCAAAATTAACTGAAAAACAAATACACCCATCTATTCACTGACTAAGGGCTATTGGTTGAAAGCAACAATCATACTTCCCTGTTCATATAGAAGATAAATGCTTTGTGTTAAGAACACACAGGGTAAGATCAATGAAAGAGAAAGTATGTAAGGTAAGAGTATTATTCTGAGAGCTTTCAACATAAAGTCAAAATCAACTAGCAGATCTTAGAAATTAGGCCAAATGAAAGAAATAATCCTCTTGTTTGTATTAAGTTCACATACATAGAACAAAATATCATCCCATTTCAGATCAGTCACATCCTGGACTGAGGGATACCTGTTTATGTGTGTGTGTGTGTGTGTGTGAAACCATGGAAAATATCCCCAATGTCTACACCATGATGGAAAACACCATAATGTAGGACATCTGCCTTGTATCTTTGGTCAAAACACTATTTGTTTAATTGACTTTTTACTTTTTGAATTATAATTAATTAATTAGAAAATGCGAATTGGATTACAATTTTAAATTGCTACTAATGATTATTGGAAAAAAATTTAAAATCAGTCTTAAAGTTAAGGTTTGAAGTAGGCCTAGGGCAGGAGCATTTAACTACTTTAAAGGTGCATTTCAGCTCTACAAGTAGTTTTTTTTACATGGTTTGTCAAGTTACGTCATATTCTACAGCACAGCACTGCACCCCTAAGCCTCATAGGGTTCCTGCAGGTTTCAACAAGTCAAATTTAAGACTTTTTAAGACCTTTTTAAGACCGTTATGAATTAAATTAAAAACCCATTGAGCAAGGTACCACACATGTAGCAGTGGGCAGCTATCAACAGCACCCGCTGAGCAATACCTTGCTCAAGGGAACCTCAGTGGTACCCAGGTCAGGACTTCAAATACCCCCCACACCAAAAAGTGATGTAAGTAGCATCAATTTCACAGTGACATTTAAGACCAAAACATAAGCCATTTAAGACCTAGAGCATAAAATCCTAATGTTTTTAACACTTTTTAAGACTTTTTAAGAAACCCTGTCATGGTTTTGGCTGTACTGACACTACCATACACAGCATGCATTATAGAAATACATCGTTACAACCATTGGAAGTACTTAGACATTTGCGAAGAGACTAATGAATAGACGTGATGTTCGTCTTTCTGGCAGTGTGTCTTCTATATTACATTAGCCAGCTACCTGGGGTCAAACAGACTGCCCTGAAAAATCTGCCCCAGCGTAGTTTTTTAAACGTTCCTCCCACCTTCATGATAAATCACCTGTAGCGGGGGTTTCCTGCTCTTTAAACTGGGAAATTACTGCGACGTCCCTGTAAGATGCGAGTAAGTATGATTGCAACAGACGCAAGTACAGCTGAAGTATAAGTAAAAAGCAGGACACAGCACATACAGCAAAGCCAACTGCATGTGTCTGTGCGCATTGTGCGCGTGCGCGAGTCTCCAGCGCGCACCGAAGGTCTCCGTGCTCTCGGTGGGATACCTTGGTGAGTCTCACACAGTCCAATGCAGAGAGAGGTACGGCTCTCAGGGGTGGATAAAGCTGTACGCCTTTAGGAATTTTCTACACGAGAGCAGAATGCGCGTGGCTCTTCAGATCAACCAGTGAGTGCTTTATTTTGAAATGTTTGTGTTTTCGAATCTTTCTGAAAGTTTAACTTTAAAGGTTTTTTTCCTTTCTTAGTAGCTCTAGTCTGTCAGATGCGTTCAGCTGTTGGCTTCGGCTTTTTCTCGTCCAGAAAGTTCTCAGACATTTGTTATTCAGGAAACTGAACTCAGTATTTGGCGTCTTGATACTTTCTTTATTACAGATTACTTGGACAATGTGAAGGCGACAGGTTCTGGCATTGTGTATGGACTGTATGGACTCAAAAAAATAACCTTACAGCTTAACGAAAGAGCAGCGCACTGTTTCTTCAAACTGCTGTCAAACTTTTATCCACTCGGTGTTCTTTTTACCATATGTGTGATTTTTCTGAAAGATGGAAAGTGACTTCCCAATTTTTAGGCACCAAATAATTGATATAAAACTGAAACTTTCTTTGAAATGGTCGTTATGCTATTTCTGAGTGTAAAATGCAACTTTTTTTAATCCAACGCTGTTTACACGAAATGGCGCCCCCCGGTGGTGTCTGCGTGAGTAGTTTGGAAAAGCCTATTCAAAAATGTCCACCAGTCCAGCCATTCTAACAATAAGTAGTTCTATTGATATTCCCTCAGATGCACTAAACATAGGAAACATTAGTCAAAATGACCATTATCACCAGGAAAGTTTGAGGGGATTTTGTTTCTGTCATTACTGTGTGTGGAAGCTGTGCTTTGTTTCAGTGTGTGACCATTTCCTTTGTACAGCTGCAGGAATCAATAGATTTTATTCCCACCATTTTTGTTCTGAGCTCGTTCCCATCCAAGCTATTGTTTTTCAAATAAGCCCTGGAATTTTTTATCCCTGCCAGTGAATCTCTAAAACTGTGTTGGTAGATCGCTTTCTTTTCCCCCTTTCCCCCTTTCACATTAATTAAAGAGCAGAGCTGAGAGAAAGCACCAGCTTTGGTACATCCAAGCAGGACTAAACACGCCACTGAAATGGGAGAGCATGGGGCCAGAACGGTCGCCAGCATGTTGTACATTCCCCAGCACCTTGAACTTCTCCAAAAGTTTAACCTCAAGTGAAGGGGAGACAGGGGGAGCTTGATCTTCTGTGTGCCTAGAGTACGCCTACTTATTACAGGTTCTCTCATCCTAATTAGAGAAGAAGAGTTGCCAGGTGTTGGAGCACTCGTCACGGCAGTAAACAACCCAAATGGCATGCTGACCTTTACTTAGAAAGCACACAGGCGGAGAGCATGATGTCATCGCTACTCTGTTCCAGCCTTTGTCTGCTGGTAGTGGTAGTTCATTACAAATTGGCTGTAAACAAATCCCTGCTTGGTTTTAAGGTTTGTTCATATAGAAGAATGACTATAGACAGAAGGGAAATGGCTCGGTTGGACAAGCGTTTTTCTTGGCACTAGAAAATTGGAACCATTCTTCTCCCACTGGCCATCAGTCTAGTATGAAAGGTTCCAGTTTTATAGGCTGTGGTGTCTGCTCATGACTGGTACCAACAGGACCTAATGGCAATCAAGGGTATTGGAGTTTAGTGAATTCTTTGGTCTTCCATGTGAAAATAAGCGCACTGATTTAATACAACACAATTTGATATGTCTTCTTTGCCGCTGTTCTCAATCTCATGCTCTCTTGGCCTTCCAGATAAGCATCAGAAACTCAATAGGAGACAGCCTTGGAGAGAGGGCCGTGTAGAGTTAGTGTGAGGACACTGGCTGCTTTGTGAGCCTCTGTAGCCGTACCCGACCTCTATGCGCATCTGCCTTCGTGTGGACCCCAAGGAGTCTCTGGCCTTTCATGGAAGGCTGCTTGGCAGCATCAGCAGTCAGGCACCGGAAGTGACAACCATGAATGCCGCTCCCGCCCCGCCGCCGCCACCGATCCCTCCACCTCCACCTCCTCCTCCTCCTCCTCCACCCCCACCAGCCCCGGTCACATCCCTCAGCCGCCTGGACTCTGCTCGTCGGCAACGGCTCCGCAACCTCAACTGGGAGCGGATCCCCAAGGAGCGCGTGGAAGGCCGCAAGAGCGTGTGGAGCTTTTCCTTAGCCACCGAAGATGACTTTCCCATCGACCTCCACTCTCTGGATGAACTTTTTGGCCAGAAAGAGGCTCATAAGCCAGACAGAGGGGACAGCTTCAGACGTAGTTTGCGCCGCTGCAGATCCCCACAGGAGGCCTGTGCTGACAAGGTGAAAGAACCTGTCTTTGCTGTTTCAGAAAGTCATAATTAGGGTTGCTGAAAAATAATACATATGCCACTACTATATTTTGCACACCTATTAATATTAAATATGCAAACAAGCCCTCTAACAAATTAGTTGTACTTTAAGCATTTTGCCCAACCTCAGATGTTTCAAATGGGTTTTGATGGAAGTATTGATGAATCATGGCATTCAGTTGATCAGACAAACCAACATTTGTTAAAAAAAAAAAAGTGAGACCCATTACAGTATTTAGCAGTATAATCACAATACAGTACATGTAGCCCTATTCAGAGTCCATCAGCTGCCGTGAGATCATGAGGGATTATCCAGTTTAGCCATTACATCTTATATGTTGCGAATTAGAGTAAGATTAAGAGTCAGTGAAATCTGAGGAGAATTACAGCTTGTGGTCTTTCGTTGGGCTCCTCGCATATCAATAGACAGTTTATCTCTGTGACCTTTTCAGTAAAGACACGAGCTGCCTGATGACATAGTATTTTAAATGTCTAAAGTCGTGGATAAGTGTAGTGTGTAAATACATCACAGTAACAAAAGAACTTGGATACGAATCGGATTAACCAGGAAAAAGTGACGCAGGGGGACTGACGTATTAGACAAGCTGCATGATAAGTCATTCATTTCCTAACAACCATCTTCTTGTGCTTTTCATTTACAGATTTCCTTGCTTGACTCAAAGCGCAGCATGAATGTTGGGATATTTCTGCGGCAGTTCAAAACGTAAGGACAAGGTTTACTTTTCACACTTTCTCACTACAATAAGCACTCTGGGCTTGTGAATACAAACTTTGAATGCAATGCTGGTGATGTTATTTTTGCCAGGAGAAAGAGGAAACAGAGGTGTCTTATATTGCCTTATAAAAGGAAGTACTCAATCCTTTCCTTGATGGTCAGCAAAGTTGTCTGTTTATTTTGAGTGATAGAATTGCCCTCTTGAGGAGCGTGGGGGTGTGAAAACAAGGGGGGTAGAGGGGAAGACGTGGACAGCTGTTGAGGGAAAATGCTTGAAAATTTGATGGTCAGTATGGAGGTTGAAGGTCACACCTGCTTTGGACCCCAAACACACCGTCTGAAGGGACTGCTTCCCGCAGAGAGAGTAGGCAGAAACCTGTAACTTGTTCCTGGTTCGATTGTTATTGGCTTTAATTTTATAGTTCAGTTGTTCGCATAAACTCCAAACCAAATTTCCAGATTTTTCTTACACTTGACTACAATTCTCAGCAAATTTATCTGCACTGGGACAAGTTCAGAATCAGCACTTTCCTGCATCATGTTTACACTAATAGGTTGCAAGTTTTTTATTTAAAGTGGTCATGGTTATAATGCCACTAATATGACTTGCTGTTGTGGCATATTGTCTTAACACCAAGTTATAAGTGCTCTTACTTCTTAAGGGGGTAATATGCAGGCGTTTTTTGTTAGCTTATTAAATGATTCAAGTATGTATTGTGATTACATAGAAGGGCTTGACTGATTTATCCAATATCCTATAATATTGGCTTATACTGACAATTTTATTGCTTCTTGCAATATAACAATAACTTAATTTGGTTACTTAATCACGACGATTTGATCACGTGATCACCAGAGAAGAGAACAAAACCGTAAGTGGTTGTTCCACAAGGAAACCCAAGATGAGACACTCCCTGTTTAACTCTGATGTCAGTAAATTTTAAACACAATACACCATCATGGTTAGTTTTACAAAAACAGATCAAAAGAAAACTTGACCCTAACCCTAACCTAACCTTTACCATGACAATAATATGATATAACACAAACACTAATGACAAAAAGTGATTATGGGTCACTCACCCCCCTCAGTGCTACAATATTTAGTAAAGTGAAAGTAAAGTGAAAGTGACTTATTTGTCATTGTGAAAACACTCAGTTCCACAAAGTGCACCACAACGAAATGTGACCTCTGCATTTAACTCACCACATGTGCACATGTGGAGCAGTGTCACGTTTCTTGGGTAATTCAGGAAGTAGACGCAGCTTCTTGAGTGAAAGAACGATTTAAACTATTTATTTTAACGTGAAAAATAAAAAAACACAACAAAGCACGACGTAGAAAACTGAACATACAAAACACGGCTCTCT
>JBBPDA010000034.1:18950006-18994919 GCA_037974385.1 Arnoldichthys spilopterus | reverse complement strand
TATATGTGTGGTTTATGTCTTCCATGTTTTAATTATTATTTGTTCATAATATATGTGATATTTGTTGTAGTCTCCTAAAGTCAGTAGGTCATATGACGTTTATAAGTGGGCTTTTATTTTGACAACGTTATAATCGCTATTGTGCGGCTGGAGTCGCTGCACTAGGGTGCAGTGGCGCGGTTTATCTAAACTGGGAGCAGCACTTCGTCTCAGCAGCAGCTTTCTAAGCTTAAAAATCTAATAAAATGCCACATAACCACAGATACAGACGTGATGATGAATACAGGGCTGATGAAAACCGGTAAGCAATTCTTGAAAAGATTAAATTGTACATGATGTAGATAAATATAACAGTTTCTCCTCGTTAGTTGCCGTTTTGTTTGCTAACTTGGCTAACATTTCTCCCGCGAGATCAAAACCGCGGGTTTGTTAGCTGGTTAGCCGGTTTCGCGGGTTTGGCAGCCGGGATACTTTACCGATTCTCTGTTTAATTCCTGTCTTTTCTGTTGCAAGGGTCAGTTAGCCAACAGTAAAGTTAAAAAATTTAGCCTATGGTTTTAGCTACGTAGTCTTAACTGATTGTAAATAAGAAGTAGCTTTTTCATGTCAAGAGTTAGCTAAGTTGTTTGTTCATTGTCCTGGCTGTGCCGTCTATTCCTTGTCCCATGTACTGCACTATCAAATACACAACAACAGAACGATTGTAACTGGTTGGTTAATCCACGAATTTGTACTGAAATAATGCAATTGGAAGACTAAATGCACAGTAAGCATATTTATCCAAAAGATAATCAATGTAAAGAAAAAAATGTGGCTAGATTAGTATTTACATGTCCATGTAGTTACATTTACATTTATTCATTTGGCTGACGCTTTTAACCAAAGCGACTTCCAGGACAGAGGAAACAATCAAGCGTTCGTATTGCATAGATCAACACTGAGAGTGGTGTCACACGGAGACCAACGCATTGCTCGTGGTTGTAAAATAAATAGACGCAATTTCTTTAACACATACATACGCCAAGTGCTTTAACAACTACAGAGGGCAACTACTGCAATAAGTAGTTCCTTATTACAAAGTAATGCTGTTCATGTGAGTGGTTCAGTCTAGCAGTCCCTTCATTTTGGCACCAGTGCTGTAAATTTTATTGTTGTTCGTGGAAAGAATGTTCGTTAACTTGACCAGAAATAGACTATACTTTTTGTTACTGGATAATGTCCAATACTGAGAATAAAAATAGTCTCTTTTTTGTCACGTTAACTAGGTTGCTGCTCACCAACAATTGAATTAGCTGTTGCTTTAAGCTAAGTTGCAAAGACATTACATGCTAAGGAAAACCTTTTTTCCTTATTCCTTATTTTTCCGTATTCTTGTGTTCATGAATCCATTTGGTTATATGGTTCATTTTTGTCATGATCATAATTGTCTGGTGGTATTTTGGTTATGACCTGTCCGATTGATGTTTTCTGAATGCATTTGGCTTTTCACACCTATCCTAATTTCTCAGGAACAAAGGGTCTTCAAGATGGTCCCAAAGCAGAAAACGTGGTGCTGATGGAAGTGTGAGAGGACCTCCCAGAGAATCTGAATCAACAAATGGCACAAATAGAAGACACCATAGATCACCAAGGCTGGAGAGGTAAAGTTTTTTTTTGTTTTGTTTTTGTGTTTCTGGAAGGTGGTCACCTTCACATCACAAGATTTATGGTGTTTTTAATCAGTTCAACATTAAGCTGTTATGTCACGAGTTTTTCAAATAAGGGATGTTTCAGAGCAGCTGTTCTGCTTTAAGTCAGTTTCTCTGGCCTGTCAAATGCAAAGTCTCACTTTTGTACCAGCTGATGCATTAAATACAGAGCAGCAAGTTAAATTATGGTGTGTGTTTTTATTCCCTATGTCTAGTTTTACAACGCCAGAGAGTGAAGGACCCGTATCAAGAATAAGAGACTGGGGAGAGGAGGTAGAGGCTGATGAAATGCGCACTAATGTCCGTCGTGACATGCAACGGTCAGTTGCCTCTCTTTATCATTATTCTAAAACAAGTATCAGCCAGAGCTTAGAAGAAAATTGCTTTTGTTTTTGGGTCATTCAATACAATTTCTCATAGGATCTCCCTGTTCATAAGGAATAAAAGAAATTAAAAAACCTATATTGAATTAATGAGTCCTTGTTAATTTGTTCTAACTGTACTCCAACTATTTATTTTACTTGTGAATTTTTGAAATTGGCATTAAGGTTAAGATGAATCATTTTTACATTTTCATTGTTTGTGTATTTTTAGCAACTGATTCAAAAAGGTAAAAAATAAAAAATAAATAAATATGATATACCCAGATGAGAAATCTTCAAAAATGTAATTTTTCTGAGCAAATAATAATAAAAAAGGTAGTTTTCATATTCTTGAAAACAAATTTTGATTTAGTGTAGTATTAATATAGTGTAGTATATAATATCACAACTAGAAGAGCTTTTGGAAGTTGTACCTCTAAAAGATATTCTGATTGTTCACTTGTTGCTAAATGGATAAAATGAACAGTCCGTTCTTAGAATTAATTTGTTGGAAGAAAACTGGGCAAATTTCAAGGGCCAATCTGTGATGGCTAGAGTCAGAACATCTCAAATGATAGATCTTGGGCTCTTCTCAATATGTACTTCAGTAGTAGTCCAAGGAGGACAACCAGTAAACTGGCGATAGGGTAATGCACAGCCAAGTCTTAGCAATTTGCATAGGGAGCGAAGGCTAGCCTGTCTGATCCAAACCCAGAGACGAGTTACTGTAGCACAAAACGTTAATGATAGAATGCTATGCAGGCAATGATAGAAGGGTGAACACACAGTGCAACACCGCTGTTTTGCCAACATGAGGGCAACTTCCACACTAGAAGGCAGGTAGATTTAATGCTCTAGCTGATTTGTGTATATTAATACTACACAATTAAAATTTGGTTGTAAATAAGTGAAAAGTTGTGGAGATTATTTCTGTAAACTTCATTAATATAAGATATATTAATTTGGTTACTGTAAAACATTCACCAACAATTATTTACATGATTTTGTTAGATATGCAGTACACATTTCCGCCCATTGCAGTGAAAAATAAGCAATTGTGGCTTATAATACACATACAAAAAAATCACAGAAATTATATAGAGCTAGAAGATTTTGCAAGTGATGTGAATTTGACATCAGATGTTTTAAAATGAATGACATGAACTGGGAAAGATCCTGAATTCTAGGTGAGGTGGCATGGAATGACCCTTTTTTCTTATTTCATTTAAGATTGAATGTATACACATCTAATAAGATCTGTTAATGGATGATTTCTCCATTGTTGCAGTTACAGGCGGAGGATACTGGCTGGAGAGTTTGCTCAAAGAGAGAGAAAAACCTCATCTGGAAGGTTTGTTACAGCTACAAATTAACAGTTTTGCATAGTTTTTCAGTGATCCAGCATTAATCTTTTCTCTTCTGACTGCAGTTCAGACTCCAGAGATTCCAGGGACTCCCCTGCACCTGGTGACCTTGAGACTGATGAGACTGTGTTATTGAGGAGACAGAAGCAGATTAACTATGGCAAAAACACTCTTGCTTATGACCGATACATTAAAGAAGTTCCCAAGTAAGTGGAATCCAAGGTTATTTTGCACTTTTGTTGGCCTAATAAAGTTTTATCTTCAGTCATTTCAAAACCTCGTAACAATTTGTTTATTTTATTGTACTTACTTGTTGACCTATTATGCTAGCTGCCCTTTACATTGTGAACATTTTGACAAAACACCTTTGGTAATAGTCTAAAAAATACATTAAAGAGCATTTTTCCCCAACTTTACCATTCTTAAAATGTGTTATGACAACAGTGATGCAGATAATATGTATTTGTTTATTCCGAAACGGTTTATAATGTTAATCCTTATTGACTGTAAGAAAATAAATTACTTTTAAATTGTCTAATTCTAGGCACATGAGACAGCCAGGAATCCATCCTAAAACACCTAACAAATTTAAGAAATATAGTCGTCGCTCCTGGGACCAGCAGATAAAGCTGTGGAAAGTCAAACTTCATGCGTGGGATCCCCCAGCTGAAGAGGGCAGTGACCTGCAAGCAGTGTATGTTTTGTGTTTTTGCGCATGTGTGTTTGTGGTGGGAAGTGGACACCATTTTATTATTTATCTTCAAAATGCAAATACATCAGGCATATGGATTTGTCAGTAACATAAGGCATGATATTTATACACAGGCTTATATTTTTGAGAGTTGCATTTGTGTAGCAAAATGTGGCAGATATTGTTTAAATGCAGTATGTAATGCAGAATAATACTGTGCAATGTGCATAATCTTCACAGGTTGCTTTTTCATCTGTTCCATGTTCACCTTTCACATGTGCATGATAGATTATTTGAAAGAAAAATAATATTGCACACTACGATGAAGGTATAACTATGTAGTTAGCCAGTTAGCTAGATGAATATGTTCTGACCCTCATATTGTTGAGCATTTTAACAATTACATGGCCATGTTAGAAGTGGTGAGTTTATCACCTTCCTATTCTATGAAAGAACTACAATTAGAAAAATGAATTTTAATCGGTCATGTGTTTTCTTCTGTTTGCCTTCCTCAGAGAGGACATCGACTTGGGCGAGATCATGGATTTTGATTTTGATTTGGATGTAGATTGTGCAGTAGATCCTGAATCTGAACCACAACTTCCAAAATCCTGTAGTGCTTCGTCATCCTTGCCTCAGGTGAGAATTTGGTGATTGTGGATTATTATACTGTATGATTTTAATATGGTTCATATAATTAAAGAATTCTTTGGTGTTCTACATGCTTTTTGATTTTTTTTGTAGTCTGTAGTATTTAAACATGTCGCATTGCAGCATGCAGTATGGCTGCCACAAAAATATTAACTTTTTTGTAGATGGTGTCCGTTGAACACCCCCTGTGGACAGAATTTCACAAGGTTAATGTGCTTCCAAAGATGATGCAATATGTATAATTTTATAAATCTAAATTGTTGCTAATGTGACTGTCATAGGACTCATGCACAGGAACTCCTAACAAGATGATGAAGATGGATGAGACCGAGATGGCTTGACCGCTTTAACTGCTGCTCTTTCTGAATTGTCTGTTGTGACGCACTGTTTTTGTTGTTTTTGATGAATTTTTTTTTTTTTTTTACAGTTTTGGGTGCCTTTTTTTCCTCTAGACCTGCCCATTCTTACTCATTGTTGGTTCCTTTTTTTCTGTTAACGAAACATTATTTCAAGGAACAAGTTCAGTTTTTACTTAAATAAAAAGATACACATCCCAGTTGTGTTTTTTTAATAAGTTTTCGCATCAATTTCAATCCAAATTTCAATTGTGTACTTAGTATTGTGTAATCATTTTAAATGCATTGCTTCTGTGTTTTTCCTTTCTGTACAGAGTACCTTTTTGTTAAATGTTCACTCAGGAGTTTTAATAGGACTGTTTTGAAATAAATAAATTAAACATAAAAGACCAAATGGCTGTGTTTTGGTTTTGCATTGTACATAACTGTATGGCACTTTTTAAAACCTCTGCTAAAGCAATACAAAGTTATGTTTTGTTGTGAAGTCGTGTATACTTGTTCATAGAAAGGATATATAGCTAGGTGAACCTTTCACCCTTAACATTTATCACCTGCCTAACGTGTAGGTCCCCCTCATGCAGCCAAAACTGCTGTGTGTTCTGACACCTTTCCACCATTGTTGCCATTAACATTTTGTGCAACAGGAGCTTCTCTTTGGGATGGAACTAGACAGACTAGCCTTTACTCCCTGCTTGCATCAGTTAACCTTGAGTGCTCATGACCCTGTTACCAATTTACCAGGTGTCCTTCTTTGGATTACTTTTGGTAGGTACTAACTCCTGCATACCTGGATCACTACACAACTACATCTGGAGATGCTCTGACTTGCTGAGAATTTTCAAAGTGCGCCGATTGTTCCTACTTCCAAAACATGACTGACTGTTCACTTACTGCCTAATATATCCCACCCCTGACATGTGCCAGTGTAATAACTAGTGTCCTTCACTTTACCTGTCAGCGGTTATGATGTTAACTGATCGGTGTATTTACTGTTTATAGCAGTAAAATAATATTAATTTAATGTAGTTATTTGTTTAATTGTCTGGTCCTGTGCACGAAAACAGCCCATGTGGTTGTAAATCTGTCCAATCTGATCTTGAAGCTTGGAGTCTGAGCAGCGCAAGCGCGTCTCTCATTGGTCTATTCCGGCTCGTGCTAGGACAACAGGCTCAGCTAATTTTAGTGTCCGTGTTTGCTCGCTGTGTGAGGGGGATGGATTAGTGAGGCTGCGCTAAACATAGGTCCTAAAAACAGGTATTGGGCTCAAATCTTAAGCAAGAGTTTCCGCGTTGATTGTGCGTCGACCTGTGAATAGCTGTACGGATTGTCGTGATTAGCTGATCCAGGTCATAGATCTGATAGCGCTTCGAGCTAACGCAGCGTTACCTGGACGAATCTGGCAACACGATGCGATTTGGTTAGTCGAACAGACCGCTAACAAATTTCTGTTCATTTATTGGAAGAAAGCGAAGGACTGATGGTAAAATTCACTTATGGACATTTTCGACGTTTAGGCGACTTTACAGTTAGCTTAGCTAATACTTGGAGATTTGAGCTGCGAAGTTCGCCGGGTAGTTAACAACAGTATGATGTGTGTACTCATATTCTCTGAAATCGCCCAAACAGAAGTGAAATCAGAATCTTATGTACTTACATAGACAACACATAACCAATACCTGTCTAGCTAGTGTACTTAGATTACAGAAAATATTTAAAATACAACTTTTATTCAGTTTTGACAAACTAAAGTATTGTTAATAAAGTAAAAGTCCTGAACGTGTATTCGCGATGACGCCTGTGTATCTGGGGCAGTGTTAATGAAGGATAAGTGAAGTTTCTTACTCGATCTACCATTACAGAAGAAATGGAGTATGAATGATCAGACAGCTGAACTAGTGGGCTGGAGTTAGGATGGCTCAGACGCCTGGTAGCCCACAGGAAGCACAAAGCGGGGCCGAGCCAAACAAGGGACAATCAGATCCTCATACTTCAGGTATTTGTCTATTTGTATATATTGTAGAGCTTAACTATTACTACTGTAGGTCTGTACTTCTAGCTAGGATTCAACACTAATGTCCATTGTTTTTTTTAGCCATTTTCATGTGTTCACAATGACAATCATCATTTTTATTTATTTATTTATGAATCATTGTTTCTCAGTGGCTTTACTACCATATAATGTTGTTTGTGATGCATCTGACGTGTGCTAGGATTTCATTTTAGGCCACACCGACTAACCATATGCATTTAAGTTTTGAATGTGTCAGTAAATTTAAAATATCATTCATGACTACTTACATATCACAGATATGAGCATCTTTTCTGTCCTTGTAGAAAGAGCAGAGCAGTCTACTGCAGCAGACTCTGAGCTCCCAGGAATTGAAGATGAACAGGTTTCCCATATTTTCATTTTTACCCATATTTACAAATGTTTAGAAGCCAGTGGCCTAAAGCTCCATTAAGTGGTCGATTCAAGCTGTGATTCAATTCAACCGGGTTCCTCTGCATTATAAATGAAAGCTGGGCTGACATCTTTTGTTTTCTCAGTTTTATAAAAACCTATTACAACTCGGAAGCTACAGCATCTCAACTACAAACCCTATTTCCAGAAAATGTGGGATATTTTCCAAAATTAAATAAAATCTTTGATATGTTAATTTGTATAAACAGGCAGCGGTACCACACAATGTGCTCAAAATTTCCAAGTGCAAAACTACAGTTAGGTTCCTCAGTTCCAAAACAATTAGAAAGTGTAATTAAAAGGAAAGGTGATGTCCCAACCTTTGTTGAGTATGTTGCAGCATCAGATTTTTGTCTATTTATAAAAGACAGTTAATTCAGCTCAGTAAAGCCAATGAACATATTTCTTTGTGATTCTGTCACCTAATTAAAGGTAAATTAACATATGAAATATCATTGTTTTTTATTGGATTGTGGAAAATATCCCAACTTTTCTGTCAATGGAATTTGTAGCTGAGGCTGTATGTTGGTCAATTGGTCCTGACCTTGTCACCTGAACAGACCATGGCCAATTGCGTTTTGTACATTTTAAATAGAATTTACAATAAACCTTGATGGACTTTTAAGACCATTCTAATGTCAATTATTTCAATGTATTATTTCAATATTGTTCTCATTTGTTTGTGTCATCGAAAAACTGTAATGACAGAGAAAGCCAGGCAACTGTTCAGAAACACTTCCTGAGGAGGATCACTCAAGGGACAAATATGATGGTAGGTTTTGGACAAGCTTGGATAAGAAGAGTCAGTGCATAAACTGTCTATTAATGCAACTTCCGTATGTAAATGCATAGCTTTGTTCTGTAGTTTAGTACCTTTAAACTGAGTGGGTTCACATGCTTAATGTCACTGTTGACTTTTTTTCGGTTGCTGAGAATTTGGAATGTCCACACAGCTAGCAGAGCTCTAGAGCATGTTTTAATATATTAAAAAAGTAAAAATTTTGATAAGCTGTTTAAGTGCAGATTTTCATGCTAATTTTGTTACTGCTGTTTTTTTATGCATGAAATTCAGCTTATTTGGTATATCTGCCAACTTCAAAACTGCGGAAACATAATTAATTTAAGAAGTTTTATTAAGTAAATAAGTAAGTTATTGTGTGTCCCCAGGGTCTCGATACCAGGGCCCATTTACCAAGTCTCTTCAGAAGGCAGAGGCTCTTTTTCGTATACGCTTCAACCCCAGTCTTAAGTGGCTCCTAAGACAGAAGAGTGAAGGTAGCTGCTGGGATTATGAAAATGAAGACAACTTTGTGGCGTGCCAGAATCTCACCTCTCGTTCCTCAATGCGCCTTCAACGACTTGAACAAAATTTAATGAGCCTTAGTTCTCAATGTCGTGTACTCCGTGGGTTAAGAGGCTGCTTGCGAGGATGCATTACGGGGCTTTCAACTTCGTGCGAGGCAGAGTTTTACCACCATCCTCAAGCAGCAGTCTTCAGCCAGCACTATGGACAACTTCAGTACCTTTTAGAACAACGGGCTCAGCTCTTGTTCCTCCATGAGTATGGTCGTCGTTGTCGCGTGGCCAAGTGCTTCGTGACACGGCTGGGTGATGTCTTAGACCGTGCCCGTCTTTTGCTTGCTGATGGAGGTCATGCAGCAGGGGAATCCAGTTCTAAGTGGAACTTGGGTCTTCGAGAATTGTGTCTGGAACTGCAGCTTCATGTCAGCCACTGGGATCTTCTGTGTGCCAGAGTGCGCTCAGACCCTTCTTTGCGACCTGTTCTTTTCAGTCACACAGAAATGCTGCGCTCCATTCGGAGAGTCCTGTGGGTGCTGGGCCTGCAGGCGTTGCTACTAGTGGAACACTGCATTCACACAACCCTACTAGTCCTTGCTGCTGCCCAGCTGGGGCGTGTACCCAGAGATGCTTTAGAGGACTTGCTGGCTGCTGTGGAACTTTATAACCACATTGTGGGAAACCAGAAGTCCCAGCAACGAACTGCAACCTGGAGTTCACAGATTTTATTCCATTCTGATTGGTCTCAGATCAGATCATGCCTACCCCAAAAAAGTGCCAGACCAGCTCCATTCCCAGTGGTCCACCTGATGACGATTCTGGCTCAGCGGCGAGCCCAGATTGCAGCAGAACAGCTTTACAGCTGGACTTGTCAGCAGAGTGACCTCATTTCTCTTGCGGGGCAAGCCAGTACTGAATGGACACACTTGACACTCTTTGAACCTCTTCAACCTTCATCATTTACTCCAACCTCAGCTGCAGCTGAGTTTCCACCTGATGCCATTACAGATGAGCCTCCCAAAAAGCCACTTCATAGTTTCTGGTCTTCCAATCTGCCTTTCTCTACATTTGTTCGCCGTGATCGAGAGTATCTAGAAATTCTTTTTCAAGTCTTAGTATCCTCAACAGACCTCTTAGCTCCACACATTCCCAAAAGACCTCCACTAGATAGGACTGACACAGCAGAAGGTGCTATGGATAGGAGCCAAAGAGCCAGTGAAGGAGAAGAACGACTTGCAGACAAACCCAGAATGGCCTCCAGTAGGCATAAGGCTATTCAGTGGATGGACCTGAGCAAGTCTGATGCATGTGTAGAGCTTTTCTCGCAATACAGGAACATGCTGTGGAGGAATTTTGACAAAATTGTTATTAGATACTTTTATTACCAGTCTCACAACAGAATTCTGGGAAATGTTAGCCAATGGAATTATCAGATGGTTTTCTTCTTGGTGAAATGGCTAAAGCATGCTTGTAAAGAAGGTAATTATGCTAATGTCTTTGTAACAATTAAATAGATTCTTCACACTCACACATTTAGAAAAATGTTTCTTCCAAAAATCATTAATTGAAACCTTTAGGGAACCAAATATGGTTCTTTGGCAACTTTATTTATAGAGTGTACAGTAGTGTTTGAACATTTGTGAAACCTTTGGAAATTTCTATATTTCTTACCTAAAACCTAAGATTTTCACACAAAACCTAAAAGTAGATAAAGTAACTAATTATAAACAAAAGAAAAAATATTACACTTGGACATTAATTTTTCAAGGAGAATGATCCAATATTCAGCAGCGGGCAGCTATCAACAGCACCCGGGGAGCAGTGTAGCGGGACGGTACCTTGCTCAAGGGTACCTCAGTGGTGCCCAGGCCAGGCCTCAAACCTGTGACCTTCAGGTCGCGAAGGCAGCGTCCTAACCACTAGGCCACCACTGCCATAATATATGAGCTTGGCAAAAATATATGTGCCTTTGCTTTCACTCTGGTGTGGCCCCCTTGTGCAGCAATAACTGCAACTAAACATTTCTGGGGACTGTTGATCAGTGCTGTACATCAACTTGGAGGAATTTTAGCCTATTGCTCCTTGAGAACAGATTGAACTCTGGGATGTTGGCGGGTTTCCACACACGAACTGCTCTCTTGTTCATGGTCTTTCCATAACATTTGTATTAGGTTATAGTCAGGACTTTGACTTGGCCTTTCAAAAACAAACTTTAACTTTATTCTTCTTTAGCCATTCTTTGGTAGAACAGCTTTTATGCTTAAGATTGTTGTCTTTGTGCATGACTCACTTTTTCATAAGATTCAGACATTTTCTTTTAGAGTTTTGCTGATATTAGTCAGGATTCATTGTTACGTAAATGATGGCAAGCCATTTTAGCCCATGTGCAGCAAACATGCCCAAACGATATCATCACCATGTATCACAGGTGGGATAAGATTTTGAGCTGGAATATAGTTTTTTGCTAACATTGCACTTCTCATTTTAGCCAATTTATTCTGTTCACAAAATGTTATTTTTCTGATAGCCATCTGGTTGTCCACATGATCTTTAGCAAAATGAGGATAAACATTTTTGAGAAAGTGAGTAAAGACTTTCTCATGCACACCATTGTTATTCAGTGTTCTTTTGATGGTGGACTTATGAAAATGAACTTTTGCCGGTTTGAAAGAGGCTTTTAGTTGCTTAGAAGTTCCTTTTTGACCACAGACTGTTAACGCCTTGCTCTTAAAGTGATCTTTATTGGTCCAACACTCCTGGAAAAGTCCAGCGATTGTCTTGAATTTCCTCTAGTTGTACACAATCTCTCTGATTTTGGACATGCAAAGTCCAATTTCTTTTAGATGGCTTTATAACCGTTTCCAGCCTGATAAGCATCAAAAACACTTTTTCTGAGGTCTTTAGAAATCTCCTTTTAAGTACCAAGATACACTTCCAAAGCAAGGTGATTTCTCCTTCAAACTGCTAATCCTTGAGGTTCACTTATTTTTGACACTTACAGATACATGGATAATTAGTACTTATACTTAGTAAATGAATGACAAAGTATAATATTTTTGTCTCATTACTTAATTTGTTTTTTTTTTAGGATTTGAAGTTTTAGGTCATATTTATGTAGAATGGTAGAACGTTCAAAAGGGTTCACAAACATTCAAACAATGCACCACTATATGCAATTATACCTCTAATGGGTCAAGATATTTTATAGCACAAAGCACAAGTAAAGAAAACTGAATCAAACCTTAGATTTGAAAATGTGTCTAACCTAAAATATGTCGATGTGTATTTTTGCTTTTTTTTCTGCACTGTTTAAGAACATGAGCACTGAAATTTTTGCTTTATAATTTTGTATTTTTAGAGCTCGTTCCAGAAGAATGTAAAGAGGTCTTGAATAAACTCTGCTCTCACATTTTATCTACTGCTGCCTTCATGCATTGGGATGAAAGTAAGTCAGATAACTAAAAGAAAATCTATTTCTGTGTTGGTAATTGTTAAAACTTCTTACATTTAAAATCACATATTAAATTTCAGTGGCATTAGCACTTTTGTTAAATATAAGCCCTTTTTAATACTACTTTGTACTATATGTATTATATTGTGTTGCTGACATAACTGGTGACAATGTTTAGTGCACAGTCTCATGCACTTTTATTAATTATGTCAGATCCTAACACTGAACTGATAAATATAATGCTTTGTTAAGCATTTTGTTGTTGTGTTTATCCCAGTGTATTAGTTGTTTGGGAGTTAGAAGTTTTGATTTTGTGTTTGTGTGTTTCAGTGATGTGTGCATCACTTGGTTTGGGGTTAAATGATAAGTGCTTACCAGGACCCATGCTTGAAAGCCCTGCTGTGAGGACTACCACCATGGACCTCACACTCCAACTGTTCCCTCCTCTACTTTCCATGCTGTTGCTCCTGCAAAGCCCTGACCAACACTCAGGTACTTATCTAACAATGTTCTTAATAGGTTATGGTTTTTGTCCTGACTCTTCTGCAGATGTTAATTGAAGTGAATGTGACTATTTGTCATTGTGAACACACTCAAGCACCACAACAAAATGTGTCCTCTGCATTTAACCCTTCACACGTGCACACATGGAGCAGAGGGCAGCTATCAGCAGCGCCCGGGAAGCAGTGTAGCGGGACGCTACCTTACTCAAGGTTACCTCAGTAGTGCCTTACTAAAACCTGTGACCTTCAGGTCCCAAGGCCAATGGCTTAACCACTAGGCCAACACTTCCCAGTCCTAGTGTTGTGAAGTTAATTTAGCTTAGAGTTTTTGAGAAGATGCTGTAAGCAGTTCTTCAAACTCTTGGAAGAAAAATGTATTAAATTACCAAAAAGTAGCTGTTAAGAATCTGTTAAGGAAATTGTATACGAATGTCAAAACTAACATTTCTAAATATGTTCCTACTGTTAAATTCAAGTTTTCTGTCATTGTTGCAGGCCTCTGTGTCATATTTTTTCATGTTTGTCTTTCTCATTTTTGTCTAGGTGAGAAGGAAACCAGGAGCCTCTGTTTACATCACTTAGGGTTGCTGCACAGGGCTGTGGCTACTGTCCAAACCTCTACATTCTGGGTTATGAGTAAAGCCTACCAGTTTCTAGCCTCCTGGTCACTTAATAAGTTCCTGCTTGTCACACAAGGAGACCTTAAGGTACAGAGGATGTTTTTTATATTACTGCACATACCAGGAATGCATGACAAAGACACTATCATATTGTGACTGTTATGCTACATAATACGATTACAGTATAACTTGGTACACTGCCCCTCAAATTGTGAACCCTTCATGTAACAGTGACAGGGCAGACCTTCGATCAAAACTATCAATGATGTTGGGTCAGGTTAATGCATTTGTCTGTTAAAACAACCACAAAACACTAATCTGGAGCGTGTTGTGATTGGTTGGAATCCTCCCAATAAACAATAGCATTGAGAGTGGCTGGTTAGACCTTTTGACCTTTGTAGCCTTCTGCAATGTCAGTATTGCACATGACCTAATCGTAAAAGCAATAAATGGAAAATAAATAATAAATGATGTATTTGATATATGGTGCAGCCCTAATGCAAAAATTATTTACATCATGTATGAAAAATGTGTATTTTGATGTTATTGTGTTTCAACATTTGAAAAGGCTCTCAGAGGAACAGTGGAGAACCTTGCCCAGCAGCTAGAAGTTGTGAGTGAAGGTGGTGAACATCCTCTTATTGTGCAACACCGACTCCAACTAACTCGAGCGGTCGCACAACTACAAGTGAGATATTCTCAAATTTCAAGGCACAGATTCTGCTGCAAGACTCTGTTTGGTCACTTTTATTTGGTCATTGACTTGCAATGCAGTCTTAGTGTTGTGAAGGGAATTTAGCTTTGAGTTTTTATTGAGAATATACTGTACTGAAGAAAAATGTATTAAAATACCAAGAAGTAGCTGTTAAGAAATCCAGTGACAAATATATATCATTTCTCCATAGGCCTTCTCTGAGCTTGTCCTTAGGATCTTTTCAATGGACTGCAAGAAAATGTCAGTGGAGATTTTTGAACAAACAATGCCATCAGCAAAGCACTGGAGAGTCAACTACAAAACAGGTTTGAATAGGCAGTTATTTGTAGTGTAAGTTTTGCATTCATTCATTTCCCTTGAACAGTACTTTTATTTCCAGCATGAAGCAACTGATATATGTGGTTTTTCTTAGAATTACCAAGCAGCCCAAGTGAGTATGCAGCCTCTGCAGCTCAAAGTGTGATTGGCCAGGTATTAGAAGGAGTGCAGCCTCTACCAGACGAGGCTCGCATTCCAGCCCTGACAGAGGCCATGACCGCTTTCATGGAGGCCTGGATGGAGCACATCCTCAAACAGAAAATCAAGTTTAGGTTGGTAGATACACATTGTGTATCATGATGAGAAGTGTCCACTTTACTCTGTGTTTTAACATTCTGTAGTTATAGTTATGGCTGATTCTCAGACATGGTGGCTTGGGAAAAAAAATTATATTTTCTTAGTTTTCAGTTTCATCTTACACCACCAAGTTTGCACTGGAGCCATTAGTTTTGTTTAATGAATGAGAACTGTAAACATAAACTGTACCACTTTTTATTGTACACACTGCATGCCTAAATCATTACATCAAATGTGTTTACTTCTTAATCACAACTGGACTTCCTCACATGATTTCTGACACATTATTGACATACTGTTATCTAAAGAATGGACAAAAGTATGTAGCATGTCTAAAAACAGTAGCAGTCGCCTTAAAGCCGGGGTTTTTGAGTTCAGTTTTATTAAAGAGAGAGAAGTTTTTTCAGTATGTTGAATGATCACTGTTATTTTTTATTTTTATTTAAACCTCTACCCTTTGTCCATCCCAGTATCCAGGGAGCTCTGCAGCTGAAGCAGGATTTTGACCTGATCCGAGACTTGATTCGCTCAGAGGAATACAGCCTTTCAGAGGAGCTACACCACAGACTCCTGTCTCTACGTGTTTTTCATCAAGTGGACAGCGCTATAGTGTGTCTGCTACAGCAACCTATGGCCAGGCCATATGTTCTCTCTAGAGGATGGGATCCTTTCAGACGCTGCTGTAAGTAAATTCAGAGAGAGAGGCTCAGTATACAAATGAATCTGTTCAAATGAGAAACATTCTTTTGACAGTCCTAGAGCTGTTATTCACTAATAAGACTTGACATGTCACAAGATAGGGGAGATTCAGGTCTGCTAATGCTTTTAGCTATATGAGGTGCTTTTCCATAACTTGATGCTGTTGGAGGCATATGTCTACTGGTCTAGCCATGCAGTTTTCTTAGTGATAATTCGCAAGGTAAATGTTTACATTGCTTGTTAGCTGTGTTAGTCTCATAGCCCCAGTGTAAAACTAAAGAAGCAAACCATCAACACTGAATATGTCTTGGTTGATCAAGTGGATCTGGGGTAAGGGGAAAATGGAGCACTCAATCTTGCAGCTAAAAATGTAGACCACATTGTCATGTTTTAGACCTGTGTGCTTTGTTTTCTAAGGTCCAAAAAGGGGCCAGGTGGTGGACCAGGCAACTGGCAGCCTAAATAATCTAGAGGCTATGGACATCCAGCCAGCATGCCACCAGGTCTTGACCCAGGCGGAAGGTTCTGTGACCCCAGAGCTGCTCTCCACAGCTCCTCCTGAGTCCTACTTGGCTGTGGCCCAGCAGGAGTGGCTGGACCTGCGCATCCACAGCGGCTCTCGCTGGAAACTCCCTGGCTTGCAGTGTTTCACTAAATCTGAGCCGTGAAACACTGCACTAAGAACAGAGACATTTGGATTAGTGTTATGTCATCCTGCCAGCACTTTGGACAACAATGTAGTTGATGTTAACTTCCCTGGAAATGTATACAGAAATGAAAATGCCAGTATAAGCACATTTAAGAGCACGGAGAACATTTCTGTACTAATATGGTAGACTCACATGACATGATGACCATTTGAATGGAATAATTTCATTTGTCAGGCCCTGTCCACACGTAGCCGGGCATTATTGAAAACGTAGCCTTTTGTATGCGTTTTGGCATTCCGTCCACACATAAATAGCTTTTCGAAAACGCCTTCCAAAAGGAAGATTTTCTTCAAAACTCTGAGACTTCATTTCCTAAGACGTCACACTGTGCACTGTTTGTTTATATGAGTGAGATGATTTTCTGCAATGGCAGATGCAGACAAAAAAAAGTGTTGCTCATAATTCTGCTATTAGGACTTTTACAGCTCATACATATACGGACAGTTACAGAAAATCACCATTTTTAAAAATACCCGACTACGTGTGGATGGGATCTCAGACAGTTGAAATATTGTGTTGCATACGTTTATCCCAAATGAATTTTGTAACATGAACTTACAATAATTTTATTTCTGGTGAAGTGAACTGTTTGGATCATGCACATAAAGAGTGGTCTTACAATACCACTGTAATATCTACTACTACATACCCTAATATACCCTACTACAATTCAACAGTATTTATTTGAAAGTATTACAACAGTGGGCAACTAGTTTACGTTCAGGAAATCTATCCACCTGCACCTGGTTCAGTTAAGACTTAAAATTCCTGATCCTGTTTATTATGGGTTATGGCTGAATCTTTGCCCTTTTCACTGTACAGTATAGTGCATTATTTTCGAAGCCTACCGTTTTGTAGTGGTGACTGCATATACGATAATATCCAGTGCACTTTTACAGTCCCACAATGCACCACAATAGGTAGGTACATAACTGCAATTGCAGACACATACTGTTGCTTCTTTCACAGCTTCTCTGAAGAGGGTGGTGTTTAACAGTGGAATTTTTTGGTCTTTATGAAATGGAGCATGATGAGATTGATGAGCAAACCCATGTAAAAAGTATGAAATCATTTGCATGATTAACAAATTGTTTTAATCTATATAATATTTCTGTGTGAGGAATTGTTATTTCAGACACAGTCATTGTTTTCCCAAGAACTGAGTTGTTGGATTGGCTGCACCAGATTGGGATTCAAATTAACACATGCATGTGGATTTTGTGGTGACCTTTGTTCTACCGTAAAAAAACAGACTATTTCCATTTTAAAATGTACACGCTATCATAAAAATCTATTGATTTTAAATGCCTTTTTGTTTAAGAATGTAAAACCAGGTGAGGGCCTTTATTTCAAAGGTCTTTATTTTTTGCAAAGATTTGTAACTATTTTAAAAGTTGTGTTTTTAAATAATTTTATACAATCATGTGTTTACCATGTACTGTTACATAATATTAACATGTATTTTTAACATGCATATTTAAATGTAATGGTGCTGTGGACGTATTTTTGTATTTATTTAAAAGCAGAAAAAATAGGGTTAGGTCAGATTCCTCATTCATTTAGATAATTTGCTCAAGGGGAAATGCCTGGACCTGTTGAATGTCTGTATATATTGTATAGAAACATTTATTAAAAAATTCCCTTTAGTTTACTTTTTTTTTTAGACTTGTTTCTACTTGTATCAGTCTTGAAAGAAATTGCAGTAACAGTTATTTCTAAGGGACAAAGAAAGGTTATAGCATTATCAGGTTAAATAAAAACTATCACTGTTATTGGTACATAAAAATGCACAAGCATCTTAACTGGACATCAGGGGGGAAATAAAGTACAGAAAAGTAAGATATGAGCTCCTTTATGCTTCTAAAATCTGCATGGTGGCTCAGTTTTATGATAGGTTTGAGATCCGGGTTAAGCATAAAATGTAATTTTTAAACGGTGAAATAGCGACATGTTTGTTTAGAAAAAAGATTTCTCTTAATCCAACGCAATAATATTTGTTTATAATAATTGTTTTTGCACAGATATTTACAGCAGCTTAGATTGTGTACACAGACTGAAGAGGGAAAGGGATGTAATACCTCACGCGCTCACTAGATGGCGGCAGGCGGCTGTGGGTTATGTGACCTCAGGACGAACTCCGATTAGGACTTTCTGCTTGTTTTGCGTTTCTTTAAGTGCAGTGTTTGGCCGTAGTGGTTGCATTTCTTAGTTTATAGACCTATGTACAGAGTTTATTTACAGACCGATTTCACACAGCACGAAACCTCTGGGATTTGCCATGTGAGTAACCTTGGCGGTTTGTTGTGGCAGTTAAAACCCCGAATACTACAAGTTTATACAAGGATTGCGTTTATATTAATAATAATCTGCGGCTTAATGTAACACACTGGTGAACACATAGAAATTGGTTTTCTATGAGAAATAGTTTTGTTAAATAATGCTAGTTAGCGACATTAACGCTAGAGAAGCTAATGTGAATCTACCATTAGTTGCAAAATTGTTTTGCTAAATGTGCCACCTCTACCCTGCATATACTATTACTATTACTAAACTTATTAATTTTATGTTTAACTGCCAGTCCATTCATGTTTTGCCTTTCTTTTTCAGACCTCATCTGTTCAAGGTTTGTGTCAGGATCTTCATTTTAGAAGTGACTGTGAACACACTCAAGCACCACAACGAAATGCAACCTCTGCATTTAACCCATCACACGTGCAGCAGCGGGAAGCTATCAACAGCGCTCGGGGAGCAGTGTAGCGGGACGGTACCTTGCTCAAGGGTACCTCAGCAGTGCCAGGACTCGAACCTGTGACCTTCAGGTCTCAAAGGCAGTGTCCTAACCACTAGGCCATCACAACACTAACAAGGTACCTGAAAGTTTATTCTAGTCTATTAATTCAAGTAGGTGACAAAAAAGTAGTAATTTTAGAAGGTTATGACATAAGTTTTTGTCACATTTGCGT
Organism: Arnoldichthys spilopterus; assembly: GCA_037974385.1. NCBI lineage: Eukaryota > Metazoa > Chordata > Actinopteri > Characiformes > Lepidarchidae > Arnoldichthys > Arnoldichthys spilopterus. The sequence goes on along the minus strand of JBBPDA010000034.1, from coordinate 18,975,771 downwards.
ATATGATATACAAACAAATACACACACATATATGCATCATGTAAAAAATGTACAAATAAATGTCTTCTAATGTTTTGAATCTGATGCCTGTAACACACTCACAAAAGTTGGGACAGGGCAAAGTTAGAATGAAAAGTTATTTTAAAGAATATTTAAGTTACACCTTTATGAAACATTCCACAATACGCAGGTGAACTGGTAACAGGTGAGGGGATAATAACTGGGTATAAAAGGAGCGTCCACCAAAGGCTTAAACTCTGCAAGCGAAGATGGGTTGCCGCTCAGAACTTTGTTCCATACTTCATAAGAAAAATATCAGTCTGTTTAAACAGACCATTTCTCAACTCAAGATTGCAAAAAAAAAAAATAGGTCTTTCACCATTTACATGGTACATAAAATTGTGAAAGGATTCTAAAAATGGTGGGAAATCTTAGGCTGTGTAAGGCAAGTCAGGAAACCACTGTTGGTTTAGGTATAGGTATGATATTTGAGCCTTGAGAAGGGACTGCATGAGAAACATCATGCTAATGTTAAAACTATAGCCATGTTGCCTCAGGAGCACTTCAGAAAACTGCTGTTGGTTAATGCAGATTGCCACTGCTTCAAGAAATGCAGTCTGAAACTTTATTACAAAAAAAATGTGCAAAAGCCAACATGTGTCATGGCATGGGGGAGCATCAGGGTGCATCAGTGTCCATGACAAAAGTGACTTGCCTGTGTGAAACTGAGGTGTATATTGAGATTTTAGAGAGACACAGGCTGCAATTAAGGTGGTCATTCATATGCACAGAGAGTGTGTGCTTGACCAGCCTGTCAGCAGTACATATCTGTTTACTATTGAAATTATATAGCACGTTATCAAGAGGAGAATCAGACAAAGGGGACCATGGACTGTTGAGCAGCTGAAGTCTTGCCCTCAAGGCAAACCTCAAACAGTTAGCATGCTCAGTTCCCAAATGAAAAAAAAGTGTAAAAAAAGTGTGTGGGTGTGTTGCAGGTATGAAATTCTATATTTGTTTATATTTGCAAAATACATTTAAGTTGATCAGTGAAAACACTACAGATCTTTTTGTTGTACTTTCATCAGCTAAATAGGGGTTCCAGTGACTTATGAAATCATCATCAGTTAAGTAAAAAATTATTGATATTAGGTTACTGTTTAAAGAGAACATAATCTTTTCATGTGAGAAATGTTTCTCAAAAAAGAAACATTGAGATCAATGAAGTATCAATTTTCAGTATTTGCACCTTCTGTGGTAAGCATTGGAGAAAGAGCGAAGTGGGACACAGTAGTGAGTTCACACACTGAAATGTTGATAGCATTAAATGAATTTATTCCCTGTGCTATATACCAAACTGATATTAATAATAATAACGGTAGTGTTAGCTACACTACACTGACCAAAATTTAGAAATGTTTCTCCTCTGTGCTTTTGAGCATTTCTAGGAATACAATAAAATAATATTTTATTTCATCAAAATATTAAAATACACACACACCCATATGTATTATCTATATATGCACATATATTTATATATATTATCAGAAAACAAAATTTTAAGTTATTTAGCACTGTTAATCTTTCTATAATAGATGCTATTAGATAATTTCCAAATACACTATGAAGAATGGGATGAACTGATTTAAATTAAATTAAATACTTAAAAATGTGAGACCTTTACTGTTAGTTAACTATAAAGGAGCCCTCAGGATCTGTCTTTAACCATACCTCAGCACAGACTTGGACTGCCTAACTTGTCAGGGTCCCCCCTATGCCCTGGCAATTAATTAATTTAAGTTGACCATTAAGGCAGCACAGAGAACTTATGATTAATTTTTCCAATATCAGTTGCTCCACAGAAGGCCTGTCGCACACCTGGAAAATGTATGATAATGTCCGATTGGCCGGGAGGGGTTCTTGGGCATTGTCAAGCTCTCCTCCCTTCGTGCACCCTGGCTGAGTTATAGCCACTGAGCCCACCTTACTGTTTGGTGGGGTGTAATTTGAATACAGATTAGTTGGCCCCAGTGTTCCAGTGCTTTGGCATTACCATTACCGGGGACAGTAATTTGACTGATGAACACACAGGTTATCACAAGGTCATCACCTTCATCGAGGCAGGAGGGGAAAGCGCGCAGGCGGACCCCCGTTTGGAGCCACCAGCTAAGTCTTTCGATAACATAATTAGTTCCTTTAATTAAGAGGTGAGCTAGCTGATTGAATAAATCCGCTCTTAATGGAGAATCTGATCACCCATTCCCATACCGCATGTGTAGATCTTTCACCTTTTCAGTCTCTTTCACTCCTCTCCCCTGGATTCCCAGTTTTTGGGATTATGTGAGAGCTATTAGTGACATCACATTATGCAAAATTTAAAAGGGCCTTTTAAAAAGAAGTTTGAGTTTTTCACAGTTTATTGACAGTCTGCCAACTGGAACATAAGGAAGCTGCATCCATGTTCAAATGCTCTGAAGATGTAAATTTATTACTAAGCATTGATTATCCAGAACTACTGAGTTTCGGAAGTCTACTCAATTTCACCTTCTAGCCAGATGTCACTGCCCTGTGTGTGGAGCCTTTCTCAATTGCTCATCAAGTGTTGCGCCATCTATATCTTCTCTAATCATTTCTGCATTTCATAGTCTTTCACACACCTCCTGACTCAGGTGATCTTTTAATCCTTTCAGGCCATTATGTGTGCTGTGGAGATTCCCACTCTCTCTCTTTTAATTATTTCATCAATGGTTTTATCAGTTTAAAGAATAATGTACCTGGCTCTTAACAATGTTCTGCGTTCCTTTGTTCTGTGCATTAACATTTTGCCGAACATTACACTTTTGAAAAGATAAAAGATCATTAAAATATTTTGAACATAGGCAATCTAGGCATCTAGAATGGGACTTTATCTTTTTGATATCCTTTCTATCCTTCTTACTTGGAGATAACAGCTTGTTATCTACTCCAAAATCCACCCCACATAATTAAACAGCAATGATCAACTGATAGAAATAAAAAAAAAAAGTGGCCTCCTTGAGAAGTCTGCCCTTCAGTGGCACTGAAGCGAGACATCCCCTCACTGTTTTCTGCTGTGTGGCTGAGTGAGCAAAACCTCCAAGCCCAAGTGACCTTTTTGCATCAATTACGCGATTAGAGCTCAAAATTGATATGCTCACCCTTTACATTTTGACCAATTGCTATTTAGCTTCAAATTGAGTAGCATGTCAGATGGCAAAATTGATCAACTGTACATTTCAAGTATTTACCAGTCGAAATCATTCAGATTATAGTGTATCATTGACACATTTTGGCATGCTGTCAAAGGTTGCCCTGCTTTCTTGTGAGATCTGTCGTCATAAGCACAAATGTGATTAATAAACAAAACATTTAATCATGCTGTATAAGAATATCATGAATTTAGAACATATTACAGATTTTAGGTTAGTTCAGTTACTTTTGATTCAAATAAGGGCGGTATAAGTTTTACAAGTACAAAGCTACTTTCTCTTAAATTCCTTAACTACTGGTATTATCTAATGCTGTGTCAGCTCTTTGATTACACAACATTTCCACTGTTATAAGATGCAAGTAACTAGCTTCATGGAAATGCACACAGGTAAGTGCTAGACATGAAGATGGAAAGACCTTGCTTCATGAGAGTTATGTCCCCTTTATTGTTCTCTGTAAAATGCACTTATGATTTATTTAACAGTCCTCTCATTGCATTGAAAATCTCATTTCAATCATAAATGGCAGAGCATGATTTAAGAATGCATTCTTTAATGGGCTTGCAGTGGTCAAATTTAAACTAACTCAATTAATCAGGAAAACACTCAATACACCCTGTCTGAAACTCACTTAAGCAAACAAAGGTCTTTTAATATAAATTTTCCACTGGATTTCTTTATTGATTTGGTGCAAAATGATTTGTGTGATACATTCTGTGCAATCAATAAAGGGCAAGTCAATAATGTATATAAAAAATCATGACTCCATGGATGAAGTGTCAACCAACTTGAGCTTAGCACTGACCTGGAGTGTATACTACATAAGAAAATATAGCCATAAAAATCCAGCTGGCACATAATTTCCTGAATGACCTGTTTGATGGGTCTGACCAATATAATGCCTTTATTGGTTAACTAATAATGCAGACTTTTTATAGCCATAATGCTCGTTATAAAACTGGAGCTACAATGGAAAATGTCAGGCATCCATCCACGATTTTGAGAGTCCAGGTCACAATGACAAAATGTATTTCTGTCAAATATCATCTTTCACTTTAGGAAAGCTTTGCAAAGTTTTGCATTTTCTCTGGTGTAACAGGGAACTATGAACGGTTTGTTCATGCTGTATCTAGGTCTGTCATGAGCATGAAACTTTAGCTTATGATTAATTGCCACATAAATGATAATGACTAACAATTTAATTGTCCTTTTTAAATGATTATTCACTATATAGGACTGATAAAGTACCGACCCAAAGAAGCCAAATTGAATGATTACTTTTCTTACTTTCTAGTTGTCAATACAGACATAACTTGAGCTCCCATAAAGAAGCATTACTCACTGTGGCCATTTAAGCCCTTTACTAACGAACGACAAATAAACATTTTCCCTCTCCCCTCTACGGAACACACTAAGCCAACTGAAGCATGTACTATTACTTTCATTGTGGTGACAGAAACAGTTGTCGCTACCCACTCTTCCACATCCCCTGCCTGATTTGCACCATGAATGCGCATCATTGTCCCGCTTGCATACACTACATTGGATTTTACGATGCTGCTCTATGAGTATCCACAAAAAAAGACTGCACAAAAGTATATAAAGAACATAAATACCACAACTGCCTTTTCACAATGTTGGATTGTACCAGACTGGTTTGAGAAACATTTAATATGATCTGGTCTAATATTAGCAAATCAGGAACATTAGCAGTTGCTTAGCCGTTTATCACAGAAACCTTTTCCTTGCTTTTCCATACTATAATATTGTTATTCCTTTTGCTAGTTTAATGCTACTTATTGTTAAATTCTACCTATAAGAGGGGTGAAAACATTAAGTTAAACCACATGGAGACGAGAGTTATACATACAAAACCTTTTTTAATACTATCATTTTGGTATGGTGAGAGGATATTTACAGTTGAATCTCTAATTGTTCCCTACTCCCTCTACATTGTACTTCATAGGTTAGGAAACTACTGTATGGCTTTTACACCCAAATACAATGAACAAATGTTAGTGTCATGGAGCTGTTTTTTAAGATAAGTGGCTTCCTGTTTGACAAAGGTGCTATTTGTGTGTAGAAGCCATTATTCTGATTATACCTAAAAAAAAACATGCTCTACATAAAAAAAAAAAGCAGTTGGAGATTTAAGAAGCATAGACACTCAGGGAGATCAAACCTTAAAATCATGTGTTTCCACTGAAAAACAAGTTGGCTAAAATAGTAATACTGAGCAAAATTAAAATGTAATCATTTCTGAGGAACATGACCAATATGTTTGGTATATATACCTCAGTGGATGTATTGCACGGTCCTAATATTAAACTTTAAACAGTAATCTATGTCTACCTCCAAACTGGCATACAAAGACTGCTCTTTAAATATATTTGTGTCACTTTATAAAAAAACATAAAAGCTTAAAAGCTCTCAAAAGACATGTCTTTATACCCACCTAAAGTGCAAGTGTTTACTGCTGTATGTTACAGTACCTGTTTATGGTACCTGTTACAGGTTGTCCTGTATACTTGTCGACCTGTATTATGTCTCTAGAACCTTGCGATCCTTACTTTGTTCAATGTGCTATATGTTGCACAGTGGTACTTGGAGAAAGTCTCATCTCACTATGTACATGTACACAGCTGCTAATGACATTACCTTAGACCTTTGACCATTTTGTTACTACTACTGTTGAAAACTCCTTATTTATGCACTACCAGCTCAAGCTGGTTAATGTAATGAGTTCTTCACATATGTGACAGTGTTGTGTATGTGTGGTAAAAATCATGCAATCGATGCATATCGGCTGACAACGACGGTAATTAAAAATACAACAAGCCTCTGTGGCCCACTGTTAACCGTAATCTGTGTGAGGGATGCCATGGCTCTGTCGCTCATCAATGTTTTTTTTTTTTTTTTTTTGGCTAATTGAGCATGTTGAAGCAGAATCAGTTGAGGAGAGCTAAAAAAGAAAGACTGCAAAACAAGAAAAACAGCACTCTCAAGATGACACACAAAGAATAGGCACATTTTTGAAAGTAGCAAAGTTTGATCTCTAGGAGTGACCATTTTGATTACTTTTGCTTCAAATTGCTTCAAAGTGCTGTTAAAATGTTTAGCAAATAATTTAGTAATCATATTCCAACTAGAAAATATCTAATATTGTTATGAATAACCATGAACGCATGAAGTTCTGAAGGTGCTCAGGCAACAAGATATGTTCTGTACTTTGTATGCTGCATTTTCACAGTTTTTGGCTTCCACTTTTTATCCCTGTTATAGATAAATACACAGATAAATTTGTGTTGGCTGTAAACTGTAGTCTTTTTGGTGCATTCAAGTGCAAATGTAAAGAGATGACAAAAGGTGACATTGAGCTGATGGAAGACAATCATCAGTTGGGCATAGCTGGTTCAGGTTTTTCAGTTTTGGCTTGATGTGTCCCAGGTCTAAAATTATTATTAACAAACATGGAATAAACAAATGTTGTTTCCCTTTAAAGGTTTTATTAACAAACTTTAAACATTCTTCTCTACTGCCTCTACAGCTGTTAACAAACATCAAAAAAACAACTTGACTGACCACTGTCACACTAAAAATGCTATTGAGAAACAAATAAACAAATGTGATTTAATGCTGCACTCTAAAGGTGCTATTAACAAACATCAAATAAAGATAGAGGGCTCACCACTGCTCTCTATTAGTGTTATAGGACCAGCCAGATGTTAGAACTTTTGTTGTTTTGCATGATGAATCTCCGTAAATGCATATTCTGCTCTTTTTTTCATGTGTTTGCCTCAGCCCAAGGGGTGAAATCACACTCATTTCACATTCTGTTTGTTATGATGTAAATATATGATTGTGAAAGCTAAGAACTGTGGAAAACAGCAGTGGTCAGTTCAAATAACTGCAATCGGGGCATTATATAACTATTTTGACAGGCCTGTTCTATAAAGTAAATTTAACAAACTAGTCTCTGTGTAGCCATTTTTTGTTGCAGAGTTTAGCTGTATTGAATGTCGCTGTGTGGTCTGAGGCAAGTGGAAGTCCCTTTTGGGGTCAAAGCCTGGCCACTGAGCCAGTTGAACTGTGCCTGCTTGGTTGGCTGTGCTGGGGTAAAGTAATGTCAATGTGAAGAGGATGATAAATTGCGTTTGTTTAAGCCATCATTACATTGCGCTTTTCTTTATGGAGGTCACTATTTAATAACACTTGAAGTTGATTGAGGAACGGGCGAGACCCACCAGGCGTCTCCACTGGTCAGCTGGGGTGACAGGCCATGACTGCAAACATGGAGATATTACAGAACCAAGACTGCTCCAGGATGTTGTCGTAATCTCACACAATCTGGTGCCTGCTCTAGTGTGTAATATCCTGCTGAAAACTTTCGCTGAGGGAGGCTTGTGGAAGTGTGTGTGTGAGTGTGTGTGTGTGTGTGTGTGTGTGTGTGTGTGTGTATGTTTTGGTCTTAGGAACAGATCCTGGGGCTAGTTGTTTAAAATTACAGCCGAACAGCACACTAAGTGAATAACCTTTTCAACCTGGCAGTTTATACACTTGTCAGGATTATTTGCTCCTGGCTCAAATGAATGCAACCATCACTGCCCTCAGCTTCACTTGGGGGTCCAGAAGGCTTAAGTTGTATTTTCTTCCTTGCACATAGTATTCATTTATTGCATAATATAATTAATTTCATAACGGTACTTTATGGAGAAACTAAGATTGGGATTTTTCTATCAGTAAGTAACTATATATTAGATTAAGCTACATGTAAGATTATGGATAATAATAGACTATATAAAACCATTAATTCACTATTCATTCTTAATTATAGGTTAAAGAAAGTCTTAAATAGTTTTAAAAACATTCTGGGTACAACCTTAAGTTAATAAATGTATAGCATGTTGCCACAAAATATTTTTTTATCATGGTTATTTAAAACAAAGTTTATTCATATAGTATAGTACCAATATTATTAGCCTGATTTTAATTACAGGAAGGGTTCAAAGGCTTTATGTAAAATTTCTGCCCTCGACTTGAGTTTAAAATTTGCATGTTGCAGGGTTGCATGTCTATTACATCCTGTAGACTCAAGTACAAACATGGTATACATTGGTACCAGAATCTGCACCTTCGTACATTCTACTGTATTAATGCAAAGACAAGTTAGGGGGCACCAGGAGACTAATAGAGGCATCTCCTCAGGAAACAGCTGTCAGTGGCCTGTCACTTGCTCTTGATTCCATCACCATCTAAACAGTGCACCTCTGCTGAGGACATATTCTCTGCCTGAGTGGAGGGTGATGGAGATCTAACCGAGTCATCAACCTCCCTAGAATGATGTGACCTGCAAGATATCCTGTAGTACTGCCACGAAAAGGGCCTCACATAATGGTCATCTGGCAGCTACAAAATAAACAAGGAGATATCAAGCTGTGTTAGGAGAGTGATTGGTTTGGTTTTAGTGCAGGAAAGTGATTTCCTTGAGCTGTCAGAAGAAATCAGTGTTAGTCCCTGACGACCCAACTGCCAACATGCCCTTTATGGTTTATGTGAAATAAAGTACTGAAAGATATTGGGATTACATTTTTACATTAATGAAATCAACACTCTGTGCATCACTCTACTTATAAGCCAGTGATATTTACAGGTTAAGCTCTGATACTGAATTATTACTTGTCATCGGTTCCAGAGTGTGGAAAGATATGGGTGTACTTAATTTATGTCTTCTCTTTCCTCATCATTTAATTAAATTATGTCAAAATTATCCTTGTTTCTTGGATATCCGAGGCAAAAAAACATGTGACAAATGAGAGTCCATAGAGCATTTGCTTCACATTCTTGTGTCACTTAATTTAATTGGTAATGCAAACAATTTCCCATGTACACTTTACTGTCGAGATTGTAGTTTGCTGTTAAGTAATGAAGACTGTATCTTCAAGCAAATTAGAGTCCCTGTGGGTCTCTGTCTGAAAAGAAATAAAACATATACCTTCTGTTGTTAACAGCTTAACCTGTGGAAGTTGTATGACAGCACATTCTGGTATAATAAATAGTTAGTATTTTAAGTCATATTAACTCAATTACAGCTGTATGTTTTACGTTTACTGGCTTCACATTTATCACAGTGCATTTATTGCCCTGGTGAGTGAGGTTATGTCAAACACAAGGCGGTGAAACTATGGCACTTCATTAAACTGCTCCCGTAGCAGGGTGCTCAATCCCGATACACGAGAGACTGCACGATTTTATCAAAAGCCCTGGAAATTGAAGCCATCACTATAAGGTGTCTGGGAATTAAAGGAGTTGAACCATCCTGGGAGATAGACCTCCTACAACATACATCTGTTTTTTTTTTTAAAGACATTATGCATTAAAGAAAAGGCATCCTATCTTGAAAGATACTGTTGAGTTTAGAAAAATCTGTTCTGAGAAATGTCTAGTCCAAAAAGGGTTGGAAGAAGCCTTACTGTGATAGTGTGTGTTTCTGCCCCCACTTTGTGCTCTGCTGTCTAGAGAGCAGACGTAGATCTGTAACCCTCATATTTATATAATCACGTTAGATAGCAAGTGCCCTGCTTAAGTATTATACCCCCTAAAGTCATCAGATTTGTGTGGACTACACTTTGATATTTTGTCCTGTCATATTGTCATCTTAAAAGACTAGCCTTCAAAATCAATAAATTTAAAGTGATATTGTTTTTATGTAAGAAAATATTCTATAAGTGAAAAATGCTGTTGGCATAAGTATTCAACCCCTGTGCTTTGGAAGTTCTAAGCATACACAGGTGAAAGATTGCCCTAACAAGGACACAGCTGGCTTAGAGTCTATCTGTAAATTCGCATTAAAACTATTCTGGTGAAAAGGTCTGGAAAATGAAGATAACCCAATGAGCACTGTTGCATCCGTTGTGAAAAACCCAGGAAGACACACAGAGGCCAGCAATCACTTTGAAGGAGATACGGAGTTCAGTGGCTGAGACTATAGTAAAGGTGCACTAGTCAACAATAACAAGGACCCTGCATACAATTAGCCTAAGGTTTGATGTCAGATTAAACAGAAATATAGATTTTTGATGAAAATTCTAAATGTCATCTGGTGGAAACCTTACACTGTCCATTCCTCAGCAAACCCCTCATTTATCTCAACAATGATGTATGGAAGTATCAGAATTATGTTTTGCTGGGGATTTTCCTCAGCACAGACGCGGCATCTTGTTGAAGGATGTGTGGATAGTGAAAAATATAGGGAGATACTACAAGATTACTTAGGGAAAAACTTTCATCAGCACAATGTTCCCAAGCTCCAGGCCAATGCAATACAGGAGTAGTTGAGCAACAAAAAGGTGAATTTTCGCCAATAGTCAAGTCAAAGTCACTGTTTTGTATTTAAGCTTGTTTGTACTGAAGATATTATACTGACTTCTTTTCTCTTACAGTATAAATATGGTTTGTTATTTTAACCTCAAAATACTTTGTATTAACAAGCAGTTTAACTGGGTTATCTAATTCAAATAAATTGTTTGAAATAAAGAATGTAAATTAATGTTTTAGTTTAAAATAACAAAAGCAACATTTTACATCAGTACAAACCACAAAAATACTTCAGATCGACTTCTGGCACAATTTCCATTTTACATTGTAGAAAATCAGCAAATATTGTTAATACCATGTATCATGTGTAAAAGAAAATGTATTAATTAAATTAAACTTTTTAAAATCTTAATTTGATTAAAATCTTTTAAGTAAATTTGTTTTTAATTAAAATATACTCACTATTGGAATTACAATTTAAATTATGATTGATAATAAATAGTGTATGGTAAGTTATGTGTTTAAAGTCAGCATGGATTAGAAATTATGATTTACCATTTACCTTCCATACTATGAGGGCTTTGCTGGGTGTTCATAAGTTTACTGTGTATTTTTGCTTTATGGTTGTTGAAGCCAAAGGTGAAACATGGTTATTGGTTAATATTATTTTTTCTGCTCATGTTAACCAGTCTGAAACAAACTGTTCAGCTGTGTAATAAAATTTTTCAATATGTATCTGACATTTTTACTTACATTTGGTCTGACTGAATAAATACAAGCACTTGCAAGTGCAAAAAGACATATAAAAGATAAAACAAACTTGTGAAGAGACACAATCAATCATTTCACCTCTGCAGTCTCACAGAAAGTATGCCATCAACAATTATATTTTTATAGTTTTCTTTCACTGTTGGGTAGCCTGGAAGTCACTAACTTTGCTTCTGGAGATTTTCTTTTCTACAGGTATTAGTTCTCACTCTTGTCCACCACACTTGAACTAGCTAATGATTGTCTTTAGAAGTCCTTGATTGGATCAGATGTGTGAGGTGATGGACTGAGAGTGAAACCTGTTGGAAGGTCCAATGGTGAACATGTCTCTGGTCAGTCCACTTAAAAAGTCTTAAAAAGACAGAGTTGAATGAAATGGATTAGTATAATATATGCTAAATTCTAGACTCCATTACTATATATAATTGCAGTAGATAACCAGGTGTTTGGTAGGATAAAGTTACTGTCCATCTCTTTTGTGAATTGAATGTATGGAACAATAGATATTTGTGTGCTGCTTTATATTGGGACAACCAATCCTTCCTTTGTGAAAATTACTAAACTTGTGGGTAATTGCTGACAGTCATTATTGATTGGTTTCTATCAATAATGTCTTATCCAACAGAGTTAAAGAGTTAAGAATTATACACTGATGTATAAAGGAAATCTCCAATCGTCCTAAACAAGGCAAAGTTATCCCTGACGTCTTGTCAGATAACAGGTTTTGACTTAGCAAACAGTAGAGCTGGATGACGTGTTGCATTCTAATTATATAATCATTTAATATCATTAGTTATACGATATAAAATATAAGATTCAAGAGGTTTATGTTTCACGTACATAGTTATACAAGTACAACATGTAGTGAAATGTTCATATTATAACCCAACACTCAGCACTCAACTAAATATCCTTATCCTCAATGTGACAAAGAGATGTGAAAAGAAAGTAAATGGCTCTCTTTCTGGTTCCCTGATTTTCAGGGATATCACAAGGTCATCGCAAATTAATAAAACAACAAACATAAACCCTTTTATTTATATCATCTCAAGCAATAAGGCTCCATTTTAATGCTCTATAATGTGTTGCTTGTCTTAGCTGAGAAGGTTACAGTGTACTCCATTGATTTAACTACCTGACCTAAATGAATACAACCATAACCCAGGACATACATGTAAATTGAGATCAACCCACTGATGCATAAAACTACCATGAGGAAAACAAATCTGCCTATAATGTTTCACTAGGATATGAGATCCTCTTTCCGGAACAATGGCAAGGAAAATTTTTTGAAATGGAAAGTATTATATTCCTCATCTAAATGAAGAATGTCCAGGGATGCATAGGTGGCAGCATCAATTCCTGTTTGAAAATATACATCAGAATATTTAGATTTATGGTTCATTATTAATTGCTGGGCTTAACTTATTCACATTTTATGGGGCGGAAAAATAATAACCCAATAAGTTCTTTCTGTCTGGGTAAGGTCAGACTGATGCAGAATTTTCCATTTGATTTTTAAGTAAGGATGAACATCCTGTAGTAAGTGTTTAAACATTTTAAGGACTGGTTGCTAGGAATGTTAAATATTTGTGAATTTTCAAATTTGGAACAAAACCTCATCTCTCCAAGATTATAACTTTTCAGAAGAAGGAAAAAACTGTTCATCAACATATTTTCATACACTACAAAGGTGAGATGGTGTTAAAAATTATTAAAATAAATAAATAAATATTTGGAGATACAATATGTTGGCTGTCTGCTCTTTGACATTCTTGTTCCTCAGGAGTTTGAATCACAGTTTTATCAAATGTGTAAAATGTATATATGCATCTATATATGTCTGGTTGCTTGGATACCAGTCATGTCAACAAAACTTTACTGAGTAATTTTGAATTTCATAAATTCATTTTGTACTCTCTGGACTATATATATACATAATATATATAATGTGGAATATATACATAAATGATTTCAGCATATTTTAATGCTAAACTATAACATAAATGGTGAACATTTTTGTGCATAAGCCTAGCTACTGTATGATGTGGGAGCCAGAACTGCTTTTCCTGAGAAGGTCATGAGTTATTCTCCTGTATTCTCTTTGGAATTTAATTGTTCAATCTCTCTTGCCCCCACCATTTTTAAACGGATTGGTAAAACTGTTAATTTGATCAATACTTAATTTTTTTCACCTGTCTCTTTTTTCTCTGCTAAGCAGTGATAAGCAGTAGTGGGGTGGCGGGCGGAGTGAATTGTCAGATTTTTTTTTTTTTTTTGCTCTCGGCGGGCCCCTCTGCCATTTGGAGTGATGTAATTTATACCACAGTAGTGGCTCCGCAATTACCCTGTCTATTGCTGTCGACAGTATCTCACTATCTTTTAAATGGATCCAGCTTGACTCGTCCAGCCAGGCAAACAGTACAAATGATGCCATTCCTCATGCTGCAAGTCCTAAAGAGATAAGTTCCTTAAAGAGCGGCCCATTTATCAGCTGATACAAGCAGGATACTTACAAGCCCACTCTATTGTTTAGGCGTTTTGACAGTGAGGCGTTTTTGGGGGTGGGGGCAAGCATCTTTTTTTTTGTAATCATCCCATTGGGGGTGTCAATAATAGGGCTGCAATGTTTGGTAAGGGAGGGGCTTTTGGCTGACGGGGACCTCTGGCCTTGTTTTTGTCCACTGCCTGGTTGTTGTTTTTTTCAAACATGTTACTAAATGAGAAATGTAAGTTGTAAACCAAAAGTAAAATAATAGATTTTTCTTTCACATAGTATCTGTCAAGTGCATGCATAGACCTCCAAAGCTTTGCATCATAATCAGTCTCATTATTATTAACAACATTTTTGTGAAGCTGATACATTTTGTTTTACATATTTTTTCCACAAATTTGTGATATTGTGTAGTCAAAAAAGTAATATTGGTGCATATAAACCCTGTTTCTGGAAAAGTTGGGACATTTTGTAAAATGGAATAAAATCTGTATTTTGTTGATTCTCTCGAACCTTTATTTAACTGTACAAAACAATTTCCAATGTTTTTACTGACCAACTTAAATTTAATTACTTATTAAATATTAAATATAATTAATTATTATTATTGCATTTTTTTTTGGGAACTGGGAGTACTAACTGTTGCAGTTTTACAAGTGAAATTTTTGCCCAATCTTGCTTGGTACAAGATTTGCTGCTTAACAGTTTGTCGTCCCTGTTCTCAGATTCTCCAATAGAAGACAGATCAGGACTCACAGACCAACGAAGCAAACACACTCAGAGTTTTGAAGCCCTACTGTTGTAGCACATATAGAATGACACCTGGCATTGTCTTGCTGAAATAAATATGGACTTTTTGGGAAAACACATCTCACTAATGCCAGCGTCTCTTAAAACTCCTAATATGCTTTCTGCATATGCACGCATATCATGCAGCGACACGAGAGTCTGTGTGCATGTGGGCGAGTTTCCCTGTGCATCACGCACATCCCGCACATGAGGTAATGCTCTAGATTAACGTCTTGATCAATATCGAAGCTGGTCAGATAAACTGGGAAAGATTACTTTCATGTAGAAACAAAAAATCTAATTTATTAATTTCACTTCTACTGAAAGCCATACTGTTAATGTCAGAGCTTATCAATACTCTTGTCTTTAAATATTTAGCCCCAGGGCCTGTTTAGTACCAGGTTTTGGTACCCATCCCTAGATGCACCCCATGCTGATGTTGGCTTTTGCACTTATTACTGATAACATGTTTTATCTCTGCTTTGGCGCTAGATGTTTATTTTGAAGCATGGACTTCAACAGAGATGGGTCTGGGCCAAGAGAACTCTGTGAGGTTTCTGCATTGAAACAAAGTTTGGCTTTTTCTTTGTGTTCAGTTTGCATTTCTCGATGCAGTAGTAGACTGTCATTGAAATTAAATTAAGTAAACATTAAAATTAAGTGACATTAAAGTACTCCCAAGCCTATTTGGCTATATTTGTCAGAATAGCATGACTGTTTGTCATGAAATTACTAGGGCTTAGAGGTCAGGCACATTCAGCAGGGTTTTCCAACCCTGCCCTACATGTTTCTGGATTCCCTAAAACTCACAATATTATGTATATTCTGTAAATGGTAAAATACCTTTAGTTCTTTGCAATCATGTGTTGAGAAACATTCTTTTTGAACTGACGGATAGTTCTCTTATGAAATTTGGCACAACATAGTATGTAATGACTCATCTATGATTGCAAAGAATGAGTCTTTGATAGATATTTGATCAAAATTTTTAAATATTAAATATTATCAAGTTGGGCAACAGAGCACTTAAAGTAATTTAACTTTTGTCAGTTAAGTAAATGTTAATGAGAACTAACATATCTCAGATTTTTGTTTTTATTGCATTTAACAAAATGTCCCAACTTTTCCTGGAAATGGGGTTTGTACTGGCTTTAAATAAAGACACGGGAAAGTAAATCAACGTTATTATACTTTACCTACCACATTTGACACAACTTGCTTGTATGGGGTGATTTGGTACATTTTACTGTCTTATAATATCAGTTAAATATGTGAGAGTGTGTAGGAGTGTTAACTTACATCAAACACTTACATGGCAGTATTTATATAGCAAACACATTAAAGTCTTACAGTTTAAATTACTGTTAAATTTAAGGGAAAATATAAGGAAAACAAACCGATTCAGCTTTACACTACAAAAGTGTAACACATTGTCAGATGTCTTTGATAGTAAGACTGTATATGCTATTGTGAGTCAGGTAATATCCTGCTAATTACTTAAATTTCACTTTTAAGAGACAATCTTCTGAATCTTTTTTTAATGCTCTATAGGGATACTGTGAGGCCTACCTCTTAATAAGTTTAAGGTCTGTTTATTTTACCATGACTTTGTGAATCTTACTGTAGACCACCAAAGTGTAAAAAGATGCTTTTAAAGAAGACATCTGGGTCACATTTACCACTTGTCATTAATTTGTATTACTCAAATTAATTACTGAGAAAAATTTCACAATCAGTTAACAATCATATGGCTCACCTCTAAGTGGAAACTATACATGAAAATTGAGGCAGATAAAGGTTTAATCAAGTTTGAAATGGAGAAACCATTTCCCCTTGAACAGAGAATTTAGCCTCTTAAAATCCTAGGGTTATTAAATTCTTAAGGCTTATTGAAAATGCAAAAGGTCTCAATCATTCTTAAGTTATAGAAGTGTGTAATAAAGGGCTAGACACACCAGAAGGTCCTGGTTTGTTAACGGGTTAAAATGATAAGATCGCTGATATGTGGTTTACTCCACTCTCAGTACAAGCATTTGTCTTATATTTGTGATTCAGTTCCTACATACTCTACATTTCTAGTTTTAATAAGGAGATCATGCTTTATATTTCTTGAGTTTGCAGCTAAGGTGACCTCTACTGGACTCTTTTGATTCCTAAAAACCTTAATGATCTTGCTCAGCACCAAGATTGCACACTGTTTGGGAGTGAGTTTCACCCATTTATCCTAGGAGATTTGCTTCAGGTTGATTTTGATTCAGACTTCAATTTTAATTTTAATTTTAAGAATCTTCAGTTGCTGCTGGGAAAAATTTCCCCCACATCAAGACACTGCCACCCCTGTTGGAATGATGTTTGTTGAGGAATAGGCAGCATTAGGTGTGTGCCATGCATGTGTTTTGAATTTTGGTTAAACGATTCATTTGTCTTATCTGACCATGAAATTTTATTCCATATTTTAGAGTCATTTTGATGCTTTCGGGCAAACATGCTTCTGGTCAAATGTGTTTTGATGCATTTTTTTCTTTAGTAATTGCTTTTTATTTGCCAGTCTTCCATACAAACCAGTTGATATTGTTGACTGGTGTTCACTCAAGTCTCATTCACTGAGCTCTGTAGCAACTTCAAAGTGATTGCTAGTCTCCCTCCCCTTCTTGGTTATTTCTTCACAATTACTTTCATCCACTGGGCACTCTCATAATGTAGTGTGACAGAAAAACTCTGTCATATATATATATATATATATATATATATATATATATATATTCAAATATGTATATATGTATATATGTAGAAAAAGTATAGAGCTTCATGAAGAGGAGAATCATACTACCATGGATGGTTGAGTAGCTCAAGTCTTGTATCAGGGAAGAATGGCCAAAAATTCCACTTGCCAAGCTGTAACAATCTCATTTTTTAAATGATTAAGCAGTGTAATTAAAAGCTGATGTAACAGTGGTAAACATGCCTCTGTCCCAACTTTTTTTAAGTGTGTTGCAGGCATCAAATTCTAAATTTAAGTTTACAAAGTTAGCACATTCTTGTTTTTACTGCATTTTATAAAAGATCCCAACTTTTAAATGCATCACCTGGAACAATATCCTGTGCATCCACTGTAAACTCCACAGTGTATGTTTTTTTTGTGGAATATTTTTAAATGGATATTATTCTCATTTTAAGGCCATTTTATGCCACTGATATGTATTTTTGGTCTTTTTTAATTTTCTTAAATAATTGCTTGTTTTTCCTTTTTATTTAAAACCTCAAACTAAAATCAAAGACCAAAAAATGCTCAGATCCATAGGGAGCATGACTGGCAGTATGGTCCTGGTGCCACTCCGATCAGGACTTTGATCACTCTGTCTACCTTTCTTGACAGACCTAAGCAAAGGTTTATTCATTCCCTTGTAAACAAACATGTACGTATGTAAACACAGTTTGCCAATATTAAGGTTAGAAAAAATGATCAAGGTCATGTACATCTATTGTGGCCTATGTCAATAACATAATTATCATAAGGCTAAATTGTTTATCTAAAAAAACAAGGAACTTCAAAATTATTTTAACCCCTTCAAATATTTGACCTATTGCATAATAAGATGTATCTTTCAGCAATGGAACAATGTATTCTTAGTTACATGAATAATGAACGACAATGTGACCTTACTGGTGTTACAACAGCATTTATGCCTATAATGAAATGATCACTGGTCTCTCTCTAAAGCATCTGATTTCTCCGGTGTGGACTATGGGCTTGACTGCCTTTTTTCAGCCTCTCTTTCCCCTGAGCTCAGTGGCTATAGTTTTTATTCCTCTTCAAATTAAACTATGGCCAGCAGGCATTTAATCCACAGATTAGGATATTTTTCATCGATAGCCTTTGATTCAGCTTGTCACCAAAGCACTTGCTGTTGTCTCCCATACTTTCAGTGGGTTTTAATATCTCCCTGAGTGAGAAAAGTGAATTCTGTAGCCGTCCGTCAGCGGATAGCCACAATGGCCTCTCTCCATTATAGTTAATCGAGTTTGTCCCTCCATGTCATCGAATGGGCTTTCTTATCGGAGTCAACAGGGATCTGAGAGTAGACTACCTCTGCTGCAGTCCCACCGTGTTAATCTCACATGTCAGTCTCACTTGTGAGACTGCAATGTGCTGCAACTTTACAGCTTCATAGTGGATGTCCAGTATGTTGTTTAAAGTCTGTATGAATAAATACTTGTATTTATTTATTTATTTATTTATATATATATGTGTGTGTGTGATATATATGTGTTGTGTTGAAAGAACTATATATAATGTTTTTGCTTGCTTATGTGCATTTGTGTTTTCAGTGTATTGGCCTTGTGTTTATCCATTATTATGTGTGTGGCCTTGTTCATTACTGGTTCCCAGGGGTGGGTGTCTGGAGCTTCCTGCTCAGATGATATGGCTCCTCTCCACAGCCCCAGTCTCCCTCCAACGGTAGTGTCCATAATTTGCATGCAGTGTTTGTCTTTGCTAATCACACCATGCTCTTCCAACAAGATTTGCAACATCAGAACATGGCTGTTCCTCTAATTAAGGTGCTAATTGAATTAAATGGCTCTGGTAATGAGCAGATGAGCAGCATAAAAAGCAAAGAGTCAGAACAGGCTAATTAACAAAAGAGCCTGGCTTAATTATAACACTTAAAATACATGCAGCTCTGCCCTCCCATATTGTTAATTGGTGCAGGGGGAAATTTATGATAATTGGCGTAATAATAATTGCGTGAGGAGACATATCTGAGCCTGCAGGCATAATTACAAAATACGGCGGACTATCATGAGCTGGTATTAATAAATATTTAGGATATTCCCCTATCTTTATGAGTTTCATGAAATGTATTTAGTCTTGATTCTGCAGCTGCAGTTAAGTTGGAATTTTATATATTATTTTTGATCAAGTTTTTTTTTGGTGAAGACATATTAGTTTGTCATTACAATAGTTTACTAGCCAATAGTTGTGTCTTTTTATTGGAAAAAAAAACATGGATGCCATCATTATTATTTTCTAGTGTTTTTGCTGTTCTACATTTATGCTGCATTAATAAGGTATCATCATAATGATATCATAGTTTGCTGGCCAAATAAGAACTGATCTTCTCCACTCACAGTCAGCTCACCTGAGCTAGGTGTTAAAGCCCACACACTTGGCCCGGTAATGTCCAATTGTATTTTCTACTACAACATAAAAATTCCTAATGCTCACAAAATACAGGATCATGGCTCATTTACAAATGTAATTTGGATTTAGGACAGTGCTCCAATCACCTTCTCATTTGAGCTCCAACTGCTCTCTCTCTTTCTCCATCTCTCCATCTCTCCTCCTTTCTCTCTCACACACACCCCTTTGGCTGATGGAGTGATTAGAGGTTATGAGAGCTGTTGGAGATTAGTCAAGCAGAGAGAGTGTAAATTGGCAAGGATGTTTTATCAGTGCATGTCACAATATATGAAAGCAGATGTGCGTGCTCTGAGCCGCTCTCCCACATTACACTCGCAGAATAATTGAGATCTTTTTTATTCCCACAGATTACCGCTCTCACTGATCCTGCTGTCACATCAAAGTGAGCACTTCATTCGCCTTGTATGCACGCCAGATCTATTTTGCTTTCATAATGGGCTGATATTACCGCTGCACAAAGAGGATGAAGACATCAGCGTGATAGATAGGCAAAAGATTAAATGGGATCTTTATGACTTCTTTGATCATCAGTTTTGACTGCATGATAAGATGAGCCAAGTTGGCCGCTGATTTGTTCTTTATTGGATGCAAGCATTAGCCAGGGGGAACCAAGCTTGCTCTGATGCTTCTCATTTAAGGTGGAACTTGACAGTCAGCTCTTGCTTATAAAGAAAAAAAAACCCACTACTTTTACTATATGATAGCAAATAGTTGGCCTCCACAAAGTAGAAGTTGGGTATAAAATAATGATGTTTTTTCTTTATGCATTGAGAAAATAAAGATTTTTTAATATTGGAGATAAGAAATTTCTATGATTACTTTGGACTATTGAGATTTATGATTTTTTTTATTCATTTATTTTTTTTAAATTAGAAAATAGAAAATATTGTACATCCTTATTTTCAGTAAGCTAAACGTTGGATTTACATACCAAAGGATTTTTTACAATTATAACCGAATTATAAAAGACACATAATTACAGCACAGTTTCTATAAGGCGAGTCTGTGCATTATACTCAATAAATTCAAACAAGCGCATCTACCCAAACCCTTTTTCAGACAAAGGCACAGATGCTCTCAAACATCTACTGGCTTCCACCTTAAAATAGGCAGATTAAACGAGATTTCTTTTTTCTGCTATGCAGATCAAGGCTTGGGCACCCAGCGCTGACAGATACTAATGTCTAAATCAGCGTCCCAGACCAAACTGGGCCGTTGCTCTTGTTCGCCGTCGAAATGTCACCTGTTCCCATCCACCGATTTGCATAATGCAAAGTTTCTCACTCGTAAAATACAGATTAAGAGGGGAGATGGGGAGCCATTCGTAAAGCGGAGAGTCATTTCAGAGCTCTAGCCCCCAGTGATTAACTCACTCACCACCATGGCCGCCAAAATGTTAATGCTATAGTATTAATTACATGCCTACACACCGGTCGGCCACACCATAATGACCTCTGCTTACTGGAGTGCATGAGTGCATGTGTCATAATCACGGTGTGAAACAGTGCTTCACATGTGAGTTCTACCTGCTCTGAATTGTGTTAGCTGTCATGAAAGTTCTTAAGCAGAAGGTGTTGTGAAGGCTGAATTATTCTTGAATGTTTTGTTGTTGCTGCTGCTGTTGTTGTTGTTGTTTAAGCAGTGTACATGGGAGGAATGATTCGCATATAATTATTTTCACCATTAATGTGAATTTTCTTCACTACCCATTCCTGCAAATCCAAGAAGTTTATAAAGGAGATCTATAATCTATAATCTATGGTTATTTATCTAAAACTCAGATTAACATAATAACTGAGATATAGAGGATGGGATGAGTGATAATGGAAAAATAAAATATCACAATACTTCAAGACATTTTCACAGTACACAATGAGCCACAATACATATTTTTGGACATTTGAGATGTTGGCACAAAGACAGGGCAGTAGAATCACATTTAAAAATACTATCAAAGAGTATGAGCACAAGTCATTGTTATTCAGTGTTTCATACACCATTTTAACCAGTTCTAGAATTCTAGTTGTGCCTTAGGCCAAATTCCTTTGCGAATGCTGTGTTCTCATTGCAAAGGTCCCTTCCCTCCTATCATTATGTGAGCTTCTAGTTCATCAGGGATAAAATTGGTTCTATGCCAGAAAGTAATATTCTGCATTCTCCAGTGGGTCAAATTTCTATTGGTTTTTCATTTGAAAAGTTGCAGTGGAACCTCATAGTGGAACCTCATAGTATTGTATGGCAAAGCAGAAACTGCAAATGCTGTGAAATAATTATGAACTTGTTCAGTAAGACTTATTTCTCTAAAATGTCCACTTGAGTATTCACATAGATATTGATAAGACAGTGAATTGGAACTGGTGATAATTCAGACAATGTTGTTTTTAGAATAAAGCCCAAGATTTTTGCTGCAGCAGATCAGATTTATCAGATTTATTATCATCTCTCTGTTTCGTTCAGAAGTTAGAGAAATTATGCTGTCAGATCTAATCATTGTGTGAGCCTCTGAGGTACTTATGAGGCGTCGTCCCAAAAGTGCCGTAGTGGGACCTCACTTGTCTTCTTGACAGTCTAACAATGGCCTCATTCAGGACTCCCATGGTTGGCTCTCTACATACTAAATGCACAGAAAAGAGGGTGGAAGAGGTATCATGAGGAATTGAGCATGGCTTTGTGCTTGATAGTGCCCATTATGGACATTCTTCCTTGTGACTTAAGTGCAGCAGCGGTGGGCAGCTTAACGTGACTAACTTCAAGTGCTAAGTGACACCTGACCACAGACTTCTGAAATGTTAGCCTTATTAAAGCACAGGGACACCTACCGTCCCTGCTACTGCATGCAAGGATTGCTGCCGCTGCAGCGATAACGCTTGGTGACTGATAAAGTCGAGCAGTAATGGCTTTTTACTAATGAGAAAAGTGTCGCTGATTATGACGAATAGCCTTGGACCAACAGGCTAAGCTGCTACACAGGCCTCCAATTGTTAGCCAGGCGGGGTTTTGCATTTCATTATGGCTTCACTGATGTACAGCTTTTGCCTACACTGTGTTGTGTTCTCTAACAGCTAGCAACAATTTTTCCCACAATTTATTTAATCTGATTTTTTTGTTTTATATTTCAGATAAATATTGTCATTCAAGTTCTTTGTATGCCTGTTTTCAGTAGAGCTTATGTGCGTACTTGTTTTTAGTAGCTTCAGTTCCATGGAGTGTGTGGATACCTAGAAAATAAAAGTGAATCTCTGCAATTTTAAAGCATTGTATGATGCAAAAATAATTTATTGTGAAATAGTTATTTCAGTATATTGTATATGTGAGCTGGTAGAACAGTTGGCCCATGGTTTCCTGATCCCATTTAAACATTTTTGAATGATAAATCTATCTGAAATACAATCAAAAAAGTGTGCCTGCATACCTGTTTCAGTATGAATTAGAATAGTGTAAGTTGGAGGTTTCACCTCTTTAAACAAAATGGCCTTTGAGCATTACTTCACTGTATTAAGATCATTTAGCCTTTTTTGACCTCCTCTCTCTCCCTGAAGCTTGTGCTTAGCAGGCTTAGCATGAAATAATAAATAGCTCTTTAAAAATATGTGATAAATCAATTTATCACACACAGCCAAGCATCAATTAATCACGCATAGGTGTCACGGCTAGTTTTTGCAATATAAATCACATGTATGTGTTATCAGTTTGTAACTGATAATTATAATTTTAAAGTTTTATTTTAATTATTTGCTTAATAGGTATGAATGTATGAGCTGAGATTTTGATACTGAAAAACTTTTTAACCATTTAAAATATGTGAGAGAAAAAAAAGAGGTCTACTCTGAAAAGCCTGTGTACATATGTTGCAGATAGCTCCATTATGTTATTCTGTTGAACCCTTAATTAAATCATTTTGGAGGAATGGTTCCAAACAGACCCGGATCTGTACAGCTCCTATATTTTAAAATATTTTGGTGTTGTTAAACTTGGCTGTTAATATTTTTAGAATGCATGTCTTCTTATTCCTCTTTCTTGGTTTTGTAGCTAAATGCAATCTCAACTGGTCAAACATACCTGATTTTGTTTGTTTCATTTATTTGTTCTTTATTCTTTTTTCTTCCTTTCCTGAAAATGCAGCGAATCCAAAACCCATTTCCAGAAAAGTTGGGATTTTTTAAAAACAGGAGTTTGTGATTTAATAACTCACTTGAACATTAATTTAACTGATATAAGTTCTAATAGTTGATTTCCAGTGTTTTCATGGATCAACTTAAATGTATTTTGTAAATATATAAAAATTTTGAATTTGACGCCTGAAACACACTTAAAAAAAGCTGGGAAAGATGCGTGTTTACCACTGTGTTATATCACTTTTCCTTTTCATTACACTGTATAATGGTTTGGGAACTGAGGAGACTAACTGTTGCAGTATTGATACAATACTTGGTTATTGTCTAATTCTCCTCTTCATGATTGTCCATACGATTTCAACAGGAGACTTCTGGACTGCTGGTAGGCCAGACATACTCTTTACGAGAGCTCAGCAGTGCTTTTTATAGATATGAAGATTGCTTTTTCTTTGCATAAGTTTCAGGTTGTGTTTTTTGATGCAGCAACAGTGTTAAGTGACAACAGTTTTCTTAAATCCTTCCGAGCCCTTGTCACAGAAGCATAATGATTTCTCATGCAGTGCTATCTGACTTGTCATACAGGTACTTAGATTTCTCCAGAATCCCTGAATCTTTTCACAATATTATGTGGAATGTTTCAAAACACAATCATTTGAAAATTCTATAAATGTTTTACTTAAATTTTTCTCCATCCCAACTTTTAGCAGGCATCAAATTTTACATTTCTTTATATACACAAAATACATTTAAGTTGATCAATGAAAATATCTTTTCTTTTAAATTGTATAATTTAAATAAAAGTTCAAGAGAGTTAATAAATCACACAATCATATATTTATTGCATTTTATGAAAAATTCCAATCTTTACAGAAGTGTTTTTTTAAATATATTAAACAAGTTAAAATGCAAGTTTAAACAACCATGTTAATCCAAAAATGTAACAGGTGTATAACTGTGTCATTTAGCATTATGCTTAATCCAGTGATATCTATGCTCATGGCTTATTAAAGGGTGTTTGCTTATCACACATGACCATTTGGAGGTACCGTGACTATCTAGCCCACAGTGGTGCTTAAAAGTTTGTGAATCCTTTAGATGTTTTTGTATTTCTGCTTAAATATGACTTAAAACTTCATTAGATTTTTATACAATACCTAAAAGTAGACAAAACTGGAAAAAATATTACACTTGTGAAAAAATAAGTATGTTCCAAGAACATACCTAACCATTGATTTCACCCTCTACAGTCTACAGATAAAGGACATTATCTGAAATGTATTTCAGATTAGGTGACATTGATTAGAACTTGGACAGAACTTCGTCTTATTTAAACCTTAAATTTAGGGTCTGGTGTCCTCTTGAAGTGTTTGGTGTCATCATGCCATGACCTAAAGTATGCACTGAGGTCTTCAGGAAAAAGTTTGTGGATGCCTATGAGTCTGCCAAGGGATATAAAAAGACCTCTAAAGTGATATTAGAGAGGAGATCTTTTTATACAGAATCTTTAGGTTACCTTGTTGGTGTGAAAGTACATATGTCTACAGTCAGAAAAAGAATGGACAGACTGACCCACATAGGAGGTGTGTCATTAAAAAACTTTGCAAGATCACTTTCTGCCAAGAAAAGAACATTTAGGCAAAAACCAGGTCTAAAGTTGTTTATCCACAGTGAAAGTACATGTGTGGCATAGACCAAAGACAGCTTTTCAGGAAAGGACCCTTATACCATCTGTGAAAATCTGTGTTGAAAACTTTATTATTTTGGGGTTGCTTTGCTGCCTTAAGGACTTGGCAGCTTTGAGTCATTAGCTGTTTTCACACATGTAGCACACAGTTTTCATGTCGGATATTTATAT
>JBBPDA010000034.1:18910315-18945245 GCA_037974385.1 Arnoldichthys spilopterus | reverse complement strand
TATATATCTTTCAAGGACTGATTTAGTGTGTTTAAAAAACTCACTGGTGGGTGGCTATTCAGAGCAAGCTACTGTGCTGACAAGCAGCACATCATGAACGAGTGCTATGGCCGATGCTATCTCCCTGCTCTGATGTATGTAACGCATTGGTAGTGAGAGCTTTTGGAATGTGCCAGAGCTTCTGCAGAGTGTAAGGCTCTTACAAATGTGGAGTAGGACACAACATGCCGTCATGCAAGGCAGTTTATTCAGCAAGGCGACACTATTCATAATCTGTATCTCACATTCACATGCCTAGAGAGGGAAATCATTTTTATTTTTGCTTCTAAAATGATAAAGAACATGCAGAAGTGGTGAGAGCCAGCTGCTGTCCTACATTTGAATCAGTCTGGAATCACAAATCTATGGTCTCACTTAGACCACCAGACATATTGCCCCTTAAGAGATGATTTGTCATGCTTTAGGGGTCAAAAGCTCTTTGATCTGTGGGAAGTAGAAGAAATGTTCTAGAATTTATGTTTTGCTCCTGAAACTCATACATTTCCATCCATTGTGCAGTGCAACTATCCACTGATTGTTGACTAGTAATGCAAATAATATCAAGTCAGACACTTTATTTTAATTCATTTAAAAAAAAAAATTTAAGATAGCATTTCAAAGCAATATTTTGATAGTAGGGTGGATTCTTCACCTTTGTAATTGACATATCTTTAGGTGAATTGCCCACATTGTGTGCTTACATCTCCATTTTGGTCTTTTTTGTTGATTTCTGTCTCTCGATTTTGAAAGTATTTGTCTTACTGATGCAACCCTTGACTGTTTTAGTGCGGAATGTGATTTAAACACGTTGTGGATGGCTATGATTCAAAAACTTGGTTCTGCATCAGCACTGCGCCTTATCTGAAGGCTCTTCATGCACAGTTGCCCAAATGACAGTTTAATGGCCCACTGTAAAGGCTACTTATTTGATATCTGTATCCACTGGCTAATGATGATAGGGTTGGGGGGTTGAGGATAAGGTTAGTGGGCAGATAGATGCTGTATTCTAAATGGTCCCCAGTTTTATGTAATGTATATTTTCTCATGTAACATTACTGAGCTAGATTTCTCTGCAGATTGGCATAGTACAGTCTCTCTCCATTGTTATTATATTTAAAACGAAATAACTCTGTTTTTTTTGGGCATCAGAGTTGAATATATATTTTCCAAAAAGAATATCTGGTCTCTGATCAAATTTCCTACATTTATGTAATGAACAGCATGAATTTAAGACTTTAAAATGCAATAAAATTCAAAGTTAAATGTAATTATTAAAAGTAGGTTTAGAAATCTACTAGTGTTCTACTTCCTTGATGATGATCACCCTTGATGTTCTTTCATCATGGAAAAAATAAAGAGTTTTACATAAAAGTTATAAACGCATTGTTAGAGGACCATATTTAAATCTGTCACTTTGAAATGATCATATTTACTATCCATCTATCCTTTCTTTCCCCTTACATTTGTGCCTCCAAGACATTTTGAGTAGCCCCTAAATGTGCTCAGGTCAAGGACAGTCTCAGCATGTGCCGCTTTCAGTGAATTTAACAGACCTCTCCAATATCATGCTGCCATAACCAGCTAAGTCTGTGCGAAGTGACAAAAGCAAGCTGCACCCCAAGACATTTATGCCATCAGTACGGCCTGCTCCCTCTGTGCAGACCTAAGTGATATCCACATCATTGCTCAACACTGTAATTCAGCCCCAGGTCACTGACTAGCTGAACTGACCACATGCAGCACACATGGAGGGCCTTGCTCAAAAGTGGGCACCCAGTGGTCACCTCATCAGTGACTAATGCAATCCCTCACCTTCAGAGAGCAAAGGCCCAAAGTCTATGAATTATTACAATCCCAGTCAATCTTGGCACGCTGGCAGTGAGCCCTGGAGTGTGAAGGCTTTTGTCTGCTGTTTAAGTTACCATGGAAGATGAAATAGTCACAGCGCCACCGTGGCTTGGCCCGACGCTCTCTTATCGGCCCTGGCTTGTATCTTCTATCTTCAGAGAATGTTTTGTCTTTTTACTTGCTATCACTGTTGTATAAATGGAAAAAAAGGAATCTCATTTCTCTCGCTTGCCTTTTGGCGCGCCTTTTTTTGCCCGTGATGGAAGCGGTGCCATGAGCGGGCAAGCGGGCAGCACTGAGCCAGCACTTCGACACTGAATCACTCAACGTCCTCTCACTGCCAGTCACCTGACGCCATAGCACGGAATCGGAATTCTTCAGATGCAGAAGATGGCAAGGGCAGGAACTTTTTACATACGCCTTCTTGTTTTTTTTTTTAAGGGTTATGCCTTAGACTGTAATACTTTTATGCTGTGGCTTGCATAAATTGGCGCATAATATAAAGATAGAACAAGTCTCTCGTAACCAAAGACCGGTGTTTTTAATTGATTTAGCTTACCTGAATTATGTTGGATGCATAATGTGATGATGGAATCACACAACTCTTAATTTACCAAAGTTTGCTATTACTGAATTACTTGTGAAAACTACCAGACATATATTAGGGACTAATCAATGGCGTTACACCATACAGAATAATTTCTACCTGATGGATATATGTTTAAAGCAAAAATTAATTTAGCTTTTGTATGTACATACAGTTTGATGTATACAGCCCAGTACTTATAAGCAGATATGTACACACACACACACACACACACACACAAACACACTCTCTCTTTTTCTCTCTCTCACACACACACACATTCACACACACTTCCTTTGTCATTCCTACACACATATTCTTCATGTCGAATAATCTCAAATTGGATCTGCACTGTGATATTTTTTTTAATTATCTGTGAAGCCTGGTCCTTTTGAGCAAAATAATTCTAAAGTTATGAAGCAGAAATAATAGCCCACATGGCCCGTGAGGTTCTATATCTCTGTGGTTTTAACTTTATCTCTATCCGGTAAGTGCTCACTGCATCCTGATCTCCAGTACAAAGGGAGAAAGTTTGCCATTAATCTAACGCCGCCCAAGGCACTGTTTGCATGCACCCACTTTTGGAAGATGCATCACTCTGGTTAGTGTCAGGTTTGTAAAGAAACCTGGAGTTTCTTTTATTTTAGTCATTTCAGACGATGAACATGGAAGATAAATGTGTACTACACAGTTTACTTATAATTCCCTGCACATTTGTTTCTATATTTAGATAGTAGATAACACTTGCGATTTGGACTTCATTACAATCTTTTCCAGAAAAAGCATACAGTTTCTACACTTTGCTGCATCTGCATAGTTTTCCATCCCAGATTCATCCAAAAGTATGGCATTTATAGTATTTATATTATAGCTGTATGCATGTTGATGGTGCAGTTTCTAAAACTAGATAAGAGTCTTGTCCAAATGTTATTCACTGTTTTTTATGTTTGTGATATGAGATTAAATAACAAATAAAAGTTATTCTGGCTTGCTACAGAATATTCACATAACATTAAACAAGTATAGATTTAGCCAGAGGGCACTATTCTCTAGCTGTGAACAGCAGCATTAAGTTCAGTGATTTTATTAAGGTAATTGATTCATTGATCACAGAGCACTTAAATATAAATCAACACAGCCTGAGACAAAAACACCACACATATAGCAGGTAAAGCAGTTATAGATTCAGCAATTAAACTGAATGCAATTAAATATCATATTGGGACAATCAGAATATGACTTCCCTATGATATCTAAGCTATGATTTGGTGATCCATAAACAAGATAAGGTAATAATTAGTATAAGCACTATGCAGGAAAAATATGAATTGCTGATAATTGTTTTGACTCCTTAAAAGCTCAAGCATATTATACCCAAAGGCGTTTTATTCATTAACTATATGATAAGCAATGCAAACTAGCTGAGTTGAAGAACTGTAAAATAAATGTCTGGACCCACCACTTAAGTGTAGGCCAGAAGATAAAAGGAATTAAACTACAATGTCAATTTTGCTAACATTTAAGGATTTAGGAATGTTATAAGGCTTTAATTAGATCACATTTGAACACAGTTTTCCACACACCTTGTTCTGTGATGTTGACCAGTGATCTCTCTCTCTCTCTCTCTCTCTCTCTCTCTCTCTCTTTCTCTCTTTATCTCTCTCTTTCTCTCAGTTATATGTAATTTTGTTTAGGGTGGCATTATGGTGCAGTGGTAAGCACTGTCACCTCACAGCAAGAAGGTCCTGGGTTCAATCCACAGGTTGACCCATGGGTGCCTTTCTGTGCAGAGTTTACAAGCTCACCCCGTGTTTGTGTGTGTTTCCTCCCACTCTCCAAAGGCAATAGGTTGATTGAATATTTTAAATTGTCCATAGGTGTGAATGGTTATCAGTCTCTCTGTGCCCTACGATGGGTTGGCATCCTGTCCTGGATGTACTCTGCCTTAGGCCCATAGTCAGCTGGAATCGGCTCCAGCTCCCCCGTTACCCAAAATGATAATCGGTTTTGATAATGAATAAATATGTGTTATATGATCGTTATGTATCCTCTAATATGCTTTGTTTGGCATATTTCTTAATTAAAGAACTGAACCAAACGAGTAGCATAGATTTTCTAAAGTGCGTTTATAGAAGTCTTTTCTTATCAGCAAGACCTACATCTAATGGTACCTTACCTACCTCACTCAGACAGTAAAAATGGCCCAGTCAACTTTTTCAGCAAACATTAGAGGTCCACGGCTGATAAAGCCATTAACAGTTCACTTAGCTTAACACTTCAGTCTTTTCAGTTAATATACCATTTTGAAATTTAGAGTGCATTATCATTAAAAGCTCTTTAGCCTCCCATTAAGTATGAATTGCTCTTGAGGATTCTTAGTATCATGGATTACCAAGACAGTGTCTTCAAGCCTGCCCATGAGTGGTGGAATATGTTACTCAGAAATTACTGTATTTGCCAATTAAATCAAGCGTAATGGAGTGAAATGCACAGTATGAGTATTAGTGCTTAGGCATATTTGTAAAGGACTTCACTAGAAGCTTTTCTCTGTGTCCCAAAAGTTAATATACGTATACACAGATTTCAGTGAGGTGACCTGTCAGATAATTAGGTAAGAGTTAGAGTTTAATTTCTAGTTTAATTTAATTAGTCAAATATATGATTAATTCGATTTTGTTCTTACATTCAGGAACAATAGTTTAGCAGTAATGTGTAAAGCATGTCTAGTATATAAAGTTACAATAATTTAAATTTAGGATTTAATCTACATTCGTGATATTGTTTTATAACAGCTACGTTATTATGGGTATACATTTTTTTGCCTGCTATACTATGATTGGTGTAAAGTGTAATGTCTTTATTTATTTAAACCTTAACTCAGTCCCAGCACTGCATGTTAAAATGAACTATGAGCAGAATCTCATATTTTCTCTCAGCCTTTTCAGCTCATCACATCTTCAAATGATCCGTGATATCGGCAGCTTTATGCCTGCTGTGTACCTTGCCTTCTTATCTCCATATAGGGTTTTGGTCAATAAGCAATTAGCATTTTATGACAAACTGCTCACTAACATCAAGGGAGGCTGGCAGGTTGCCATCGGAGATGGGTTTTGTAGTGGGATTCCAGTCATGTCAGGGAGACAGAAGTCAATGTTTATTGCCATGGCAATTACATGCCCTCTAAATGTCCATAAAAAATAATTTAACATGAGAGGCAATTAGGCTGCTGTTTACTCACTTACAAAGGAGGCTAAATGAGTTGGTAAATACTAAAATCAAGAAAGCATATCTTTTATTAGCATTGTTCAGACCATGCTCTCAAACAGTGTTTTCTGTAGGACAGGATGTATTATTAGTCGTTAGTGGGTTTTGCCTGAGAAGATTTGTATTTTTGAGCAAAAACTCAAAAATGTACAAAAATAAATTCAGGCTAGCTGTCACTCACTGTCGACTTCAATAGAAACATCTAACATATACATATTTTCACTTGCTATTGTATGAGGTACACCTACCTAGACATCCAATAGTTTGAGGAATTTTTTTTTTACAAAGGTTAAATTTCAGTGGTCCACAATTAATGTAATTGTAGGTTTGTTGGACACAAAGGAGCATTTAGAAACATGTTAAAATCATCTGTATCAGCCATAGATATTGTTTTCACAACCACACATTAAAAAGGTGCGAAGCCCAGTCTTTACCCCCACTATTTTTGCCTAAGCTTCTACTGGCAGGAGGATGCACTGCTTGTGGACTGTGGGCCACCTTATTTTCCCTCTCTTGGCTGTAGCTTTGAGCTGGGCCATCCCAGCTGCTTAATAGCACACTGACAGCAAAGGAATAATTCACAAGTGGAGCTAATCAAAGGTGAAAAGGGAGAATCAGTAAACGTCGTATCCTTTTGCCACTTTCATCAATCCAGCTAACTGAATTTGAACTAAAGCTGAGCAAATTTTACGGGGAAGGAAATTAATATGTAACACATCTGAGGTCTGGCCAGAGCCGGCGGAATTGGAAAAGTCTGCATTATATCAGAGGGCCAGATTATTGGAAAGACAATTGGGGCCGTCGGTGTAATCAGAAAACAGTGAGGTGTGTCTATCTTATGATGACACTGTGACCTAGTGGGCTCATGGCGAAGGAAATTTTTTCTCCCTTTTTTCAATTCAATCACTAGGGCCATCCGCCCTGCTGCGCGAATCTGTTGGCCCCCACACATGACAGTATCAATTCAATTACCCTGAAAATGGATACATATTCAGGGTCTAAGAGGGAGCCGTGAACAATGCCGCAAGAGAGGAGGGAAGACAAAGAAATCCACATTTACCCTGTAATAAGTTTCATTTGGAGTCGGTTTGAAAACAATTCGCTTGTGCATTTGTCCCTGTCAGATCACATTATTCGCAAATGAAGTTTACAAAATATCAATTCAATTTCTATAACAGAAGCCTGTGGCAAAACACACTGGGGGCTGAATTGACCATATCATAACATCTGAGGGGCCCCTGGTGGCTTTCAAATATTTTCAGTCAGAGGCAATCAAAACCACAGCGGCTCATGCTAATCCGTTCAATTTCATCCTTTAGACTGGTGTCTTTTCCCCCATAAACACATACCCTTGCACTCAGGAAAACCTCAGGACCATGCCTCAGAGGGGCCAACCAGAGACGACCTTGCAACTATTCTGACTTTTTTTATTTGCCCCTTTGCTCCAGACACATTTTAAGGGCAGTGTATCACCCCAAACACCCCACCCCCCACCCCCAACACACACACAACCACCACCACCACCCCCCTTATTCTATTCTTCTCTCTTATCATTTTCTTGGGAAAGGATAGATGAGATTCAGTGAGTAATACTTATCTTTTCAATTTCTGTACACTTTGTATTTTCTGTAAACTGGACACATGCTGCATGTTTTGCTATCACATTAAGCTGGGTAGTTGAACATTATGCCAGATACACATTTGTGAATGATAGTCAATTCACTTAGGTATCCTGGTAATTGTGATATCATCTCCTGTCTCCTGAGGTTAAATCTCTGAGCTAAGATAGGTACCTTTGACATAAATCTCCACATTCTTCACATATTTTATCTTTAAACTGAACCTTATTTGCATGGCACTGTATTAGTGAATAATGATCTGAGTGAAGACAAATGATCTTGCATTTTTTCCATATCTGTGGCTAATTCAGGCCTGAAAATGCATACCATAAATTGAAAGTAGGAATCAGATTGCAAATTATAAACTGTTTACACCTGTTAATATGCCATGTGATTATTTCACAGGGCAGATGTACCAGCTACTTGTTCAAAAAATAAATGACATGGAAATAATTTGGTCACTAACATGGATTGTATCAAACATTATCTAATAGAATAAAAGCCATGGCCCTCTGTATTTAGTTCTTCCCATTTGCTCTCCCTGGGAGGTACATTGCTGTCAGCGTGCCGTTTTGGAGTTTGATGATGTTTTCACCTGAAGCCTGCTACATTATCTGTCTTTTTGTTGTTGTTTTTAGTATTATTCACATTCCAGGCAGTTGCTAATGTGGCTGGGAGGGTGACGCGCCAATGATTGCAAATTAAAGATCTGAAACTTCCTTGATGCGTCTCAGTGGGAAACGCAGGGCGCCACTGCCTCTTACTGATGTCAAAATGGCTTGCCACGTTATGAAATTATTCACAGATACAGGCCGTAATTACCATCGTCTCGGGCCTGTGCACTGCCAACGCACAAATGCCTCTGCAAAGTGTCTTTAAAAATGGTGTTTAACAAATCAATTTGAAAATGCTTACCTTGTAAAACACCGCGATTGTTCCAGTCACTCCTGATCAGACACTGCTGAGTGTTCATCTATTAGACTCCTAACAAACAGGCTTTACAGAGCAGCAGTGTGGAAATGTGTAATTGGGAAAATATCAAAGAGACGACATGGTTGTAGCCTTTTTATTGATTTCAGTGCCTTCTGTTTGCCTTCTGGCAAACCATCTAAGGTTATATCATTCATTTTGCTTTAGTTTTCTATGAATGCCATCATTTCATACACACTGTAATTTGGTTGTAAACAGCTTGTTTTCTGTTATACATTTTAACTTGAGCAGGGGAATGGGTTTTTAAAAGATTTTTTTCAGACTGGGTATAAGGAAGTATATGGAGTATTTGAGTAATGTAGTATTTAATATCAGTTTTTGGAGGCAGGTTACATATAGATAGGAAAATAAAATATATACATTAATTTTGGAGCTTCACTATGAAGTTTCTATTATCTAAGAAGTTTGTTTAGCACTTCATGAGTGTTCATGAGTGGTACTCAAAAAAGAAATAAATGAACAAAATGCTAAATTATTAAAAATGTATTTATTAATTAAGTGGTTCCATGCAGCTGTGCCTAGCTTCCAGTATATTTGATTATATAATATATAGTTCATTAATTCAAGCTAATCGTAAAAGTGATTTGAGTAAACTTTAATTAATTGAACGAATCATTTGTATATATTACTTCTACATTTACTTTAACCTTTTTCTACAGGCTCCCTTGTTTCATTCTGCCAGAGGATGTTTTTAATGTAAACCAAAATTGAATTTTATGGTTACTGTGAAAATACTTAATGTGTTTTTTTCAGCTAATGGAATTATACAAAACAATAAGTAAATTATATTTTTTGTAGTTTTTACCATACTACCCAGCAATCATACAAACACACTCAAGTTGCACTGCCCGAACAAACAGTTGTCAGGTAAATCTGACAGGTCACTATATTTCAGGATTCCCCATCTCCAGTCCTGAAGAGCTGGTTTTCTAGCAAACTTTGGTGATTTTCCTGCTCAAACACCTCTGGTTCTACAGACCTGTAAGTTGTCAGGTTTAGTAAGTATGTTTGAAGAAAGAATCCAGTGACCAAGTGATTTAATTTGTTTAATATAGTTTGGTCTCAATCTCATGAGCACTGTCTCAGAGTTCTCTTTCGTCCTACAGTTATGCAGGCTATATAATATATATATTATAAAGGCATGGTCCGAATTTGCAAACACAGTCTTTGACTTTGACTTTGAGGTACATCATAAACATCATGAATCTGCAAAAGATTCTGATACAGTAAGCTTAGTTGAATGAGTTCTGGGACTATTGCCAAACAAGGAGGAAGGCAGATTTGACCTGAGAAGCATTTGCATGTTAAGTGCAGTCAATCTGAATTGATCAGAGCCAAATTAAATGCAATGGGTTTCAATATTTTCCCTGTTCGCACATTAGCCTCCTACGTGCAACATATGGATGTATTGAATTCAGATTAGTAACCTAAGCATGGACTTAGACAAAGAGGAACTTATCTTTAATTAAAATCATGCACATGGACCCCTAAGTCCTATTCTGAAGCTGTTGTTGCATTTAGAGTAATCATGATGCTGAAGGGTGGTTGCTTCATGTCTTTTCAATAGGGGTGGCACATTTGAGCTTTGCCTTGCCTTGACTTTAACGAACCTTGGCCTAGTTTTCCAAACACTTCATACTTTTAAGAGCTATTACAAGAGAAGGGATATTTCTCTACCACATGAAGAATATCTATATGTAGTAATGCTATTAAGCATAGATCTGTGTTCAAAGGTGCCTCATGTGGTAACTGTCATCCACCACAGTTGAAACGGAGTGAAAAGATATCAATGAATGAAAATGAAGAAAAAGGGAATATGTGTGCAGCCACAAACATGCATAAATAGACATCCACTGTCTCATTGAGTAAAAAATTACTGATTTGAGAAATGTTCCCCCATGATGAAAATGATTAGAGGAGAGAAGAGCAAATGTAGCATGCACAACTCTGATCGGGCCATTTTACAAACACTGTTTTCTGTCACTTGGATGTATGTTTCTCTGTCTCACAATCTTGCTGGAGAAATGTGGAAATTTGCCATCTCATTCATAATAATATACAATTTTCACTGCATGCCCTCTACCCATCCTGAATACCATAGCATATAAATGTTTCTTGTGCTAGCCTGTCTTGTGATAAATTAAAATCAATTAAATTTTTTTCCTAATTATTTCCTACCTTGCTGTCTCCTATGGACCTTACACATAAGAGCTAGAAAGAAGTCTACGAAAAGTGTTGCACACAGCCTAAGATGATGTGTAAGTGTGGATTAGCTAAATATTCTCTCTAACCAGTACTCATTTTCCTTCCTAACCAACATAAATTGCTCTTGAACCTCTTAAACCAATTTCCACAGAGAGAAAACATGGCTGAGAGTGTTTAAGAGTATTCAGCTCAGTAATGTGCCTTATTGGCATGTCTGTAAATAGGATAATTTCTGAAATTTAGTCTCAATGAGCCGCCATCGCTTTCCCTGATTTATTGACAAGCGGGCATTGCCTCCCTGCTTGAGATAATTGGAGAAGCCATCTCATTAGATGGGGGAGAGTCTGTGATCTGGAGCAAATCTTGGGCGAGAAGATAATTAATTATGAGTGCTGGTGCCACCGTCACATGAAGTGCACCCAAGACGGGGTCGGTAGAGGTTGGTTGGAGCGCGCCCACGAGCCGTTTCTTCCCATCTGCCCCAGAGCAATTCAGTGAGCTGCAATCAGCAGGAGCCGATTACTGACAAGTAATTAACAATGTCAATCGAACGGAGAGATGGAATTTATAATAATTATTTCATCAACATGGTGATGATCTTGTAGCGAATCCCATTGCAGAGGAAAGGTTAATTACTTGCCATTGCACAACATCAGAGCAGCAGATGTGGTACAGCCCAAGCCTTGTTTTAACTGTTAGTGAACTAATTAATTAACAACACATTTGTGAATCCTGTGGCATGAAATATAGAAATATTAGCTTTACTTTTATGCCAACATTCACAAGACAGTTTGGCTGTATAGGTGCTTTTTGGAATGTGCTAACTTTGGCACAAATGAACTATATTGCTCTATCAAATGTTTTTCAATGAAACAGAACTCTCCTTTCATCCTGTTCTTCTGTATTTTTTTACATCACCCTTTGGTCTTGATGTGCAGTAGCTTTCATATTGTTTCAGTGTGGGTACATTACCTTGGATCAGTCCTTAGTCCTCATTTCCACAATAATGCATGCCTTCCTTTTGAGAAAGCTCAATTAAGTGATATTATATATTAGAGGGTTATAGTTAATTAGCCTTTTCTGCCAAGCCTACTTGCAGATAAAGGAGGTGGTGGTCGATAATCTGCTGGCAAAGAACGCCAATATCATAGCTGTGGTGAACCCACGTTCCATACAGCCTTAACGCATCAACACTATGGGCGCTGCAGCTTGACAAGCAATTCTATATATCTCCCTGATAGCTGGTATGAGAAATAGGCTAAAAATAACTAATTAGGAAAATTATATAGGAGATATAGAAGTGGAGTGCTTCAGCAGACTTCAGCAAAAAAAATAAAAAATAAAAATTAGATCAATAATGAGGAGACTAGGAAATCCAACCCTCTTAACATTAACAATTACTGTGATTAACAATGATACTCACAACTCATTTTTCATTACAGAGGAGAAGAGATAAGCTTGTTTATATAGACTAGCTTTTCAACCAATGAGCAATTTATCATGGCGAAGCTCATGAAAGCACATAGCAGCCCACAGCAATTAAAACCTTCCCTGTGACCTTGTGACAGCCAAGGACCTGGGAGTCCATAGGAAAGTGGAAGGCATATTGTGGCCATGTACAAAGATAGCAAAATGGCAAATTTTTTTTTGCATATTTTAAATATGCCTCGCTATGTTTATTGTTTGCAAAATAATTCAAAATTTATTAGCATTGGCAAGTTTTTGTGCAAAGAAATGATGCACAAAAGCACTGAGAAGACATAAAGATGATATAAATTTTAGCAATTTGTATTTTATAATTATCTTTTAAAATACAAAGTAGTACCTAAAACTAGTTCTCACTTTCATGACCTATTTCAAAAATCTATTTTAAGTCAAGAAAACAATATTTCATTTTCTTTTAACCGGTGCTGGTACGACCAGCTCGGAAAAAAAGGACTTTTCTTACACTGAATATGAAACCCATTGCTTCAAAGCTAAAACATGAATTGTCATCCTAATAGAGTCCCTTTACAACCATTCACTTCACTCTGTTGAGCCGGACTAGATCTAGAAAAGGTTATCTTGCCCCTAGAATGGGTTCAATTTTAAATCCATGAGAGAGACTTGGGAGAAAATGAATCTTAAGGGATTCGCACAGCTCCCTTGTTCACAAAGTTATCTCCGAAGAGAGAGCACAACTTTGGGACTCGATGCACTCTCTGGATGACTGACCAGACTGAACCCTCTATGGCTAAAAATCATTGTGCAATAGAACTGTGAAGGCCAAAGGCCATTTTATATCGCAATGACCGATTTAGTATAAGTTTTGCCCTACTGCAACCACCATCGTCATTAAAGGTGGTGAAGGCTGGGATGCCCTACCCAAATGGTGCACAGGTCACATTCCAACCACTCACTTACTGTTAGTTTATTCTTTTAATGGCCCTTTAATGATTTCGACTAGCAATTAAATGATGAGAATGCATGTTATATTTTGTAATATGGTAATTTCTACTGATCTCTTAATACTGTTTCATTTACATGATTTTACTTTACATTGTTTGTTTATGTCCCTGGTCATATTAAGTCTCATATTAAGGAAAAACATTTTTATATGAAAGAGTAGTGTGTAAACACTGTTAAAGTTTCAAAACATACCATCCCCTTCCCAGTCCATATATGTAAGTTAAACTTCAAAATCAATGTTTTTTGTTATATCACAAAAACCAACTATTTGCCTTATATATGCCTATTTAGCCCATAGCAAGTTAGCCCACTTGGTGTATGAAGACCTTATGTTGACTGTTTTAGTCCAGAATGCTTTTTGAATGAGGCATGGTACACAACAGCCAATCAAAACAGAGCTCTTTTAAATGTATCAATCTATGGTTGGTTTTGGTACATAAAGATATACAAAATGTCACAAGTGGGAAAAAATTTAAAATAATACTGTTTAAAAGACAAAATTCTTGTTTTTCTGTAATCTTTGAATGAAAAGTTTTGATTACATCACTGTGTACCAGCCAGCAGGAACATTATCAGCCAATAATTTGTTGTTTCCTCTCCCCCTTGTTGCATCCCCACCTAGCTCAGAGAGATGCTCGCTAATACTTTGTTATACTGAAATATGAAACTCTTGCTCATACACTTTTAAGAATGGCAAAATACAACAGTTTTGCTAACATTTTTTAAATAATTCTGAGTCGCAAAGTGAGGAAGCTGCTCTCTGAGGAAGATAGCCATGCTGCCATATTGACTGTTCGTCTGCTGAGACTTCTGGTGCCATATTCAAGCCTTTTGATGCTCATTATTGAAGTGATTGTCCTATTAAAGCTAAATTGTTCATTCTCTGTCTTTTTCACAGAATAGTGATTGACTCCTTGCATGTAAATATCAGAGATGATAACCAAGGATTTTATTATCAGACAATTAGAAATAAATAACATTTTAACAGCAGCAGCCCTGCACAAAGCTTCGCCTTGTACTACTTTAGATTCCATTACAGACAGTCTGCACTGGAAAGTAATGAGCCATAAAATTTAATTCAGAAATGATATTACCAAAAAATGATAGAGCGATAGCAGGGTACAAAAGGCCTTTGCGTCCGGTGCTCATCTTTACATTTGGCTCGATGTACTTCTATTGATCGCAGAGAATCACTTAATATTGCCAAGGATAACACTTCCTGGTCCCATCCCACACACACACAGACACACACCCTCAAACACACATACAGAGGCTGGAGAGCTCAGGTACTTATAGTGCTGAATTGACCAATGTGTCTCCATGTAATTACAGGGATTTCCTTATCTCCCTCTATTTGCTGAAGCTATCCCGCTGAAGAAAGGCTGCTGCTAATGCAGCCCCCTTCTCATATCTCATTTACATTGGCCACTAATCCTGGTCCCATCTTGGTGTTGAGATAATGACATTAGCTCTCTTACTCGTCCACACATCCTCACCTATAAGAGAGGCTCATTCCCAGGATGGTCTGAATATTTGCCACTGCGCACACAAAAACCTCCATTGTATAAGCAATAGCTATTTGTCACATATTGTATGTACATTAATTTAGCTGCCCTAACTTCGACTGGACTTGATCGTTCAAGTGCATCTTGAAATAGTCCTTTTTAAAAAAAAAAAATGTGCGGGATCTATTTTTGTGCCCCTAAGATGTCCTAGTCATGTAGTTATGAAGGTCTGATCGTGTGTAAGACAACAAAACCTTTCTCTCCCAAATGACATGCAAAGAGGTTAGTGCCCAGACATCAGAGTCACATAGAAACTCAGATTAATTTCATAGATTAATGCCTCAGAAAATGTGTTGACTTTAAATGGCAAGGGTTAACATAACTCACTGGAGCCTGTTAGTTCACCACTGGGGATGCATAACAAGGACTAGCATTTGTGAATCCCTACACTTTGTCAAGTTCAGCATATCTGAAAATTGCTTAAAGATATCTTTTTTTTTTTTTGCAGCCCTGCGAGTCTGTTATATGTGTAGGTACATGAAACCTTTTTATGGTACATTTAGCTCTTTTTTAACTATAAACTACATACCTGTTGTAGTTAATAAAATATTATGATTCAGTTTGATACTGATATTAACCATCAACCAACATGGAGCACACAGTAATTCAGTTGCGGGACTTTAATAATGTTAGTCACATTATAATATTAACACAAAGTAATAGCATTCAGTAGATTCGGTAAATAATAAATGAAGTGTTTTCACCTCGGTGCTACAAATAAAATAAACGACTAAATCCCTGATTCAAAGGGGAACTAAATTCCGGTAATGATCGTGCACTGGGGGGTGGTATTAATTTCTGCATTTCAGCAGAGCCTGGATGCAGGGGTAGACTGACCCTTGAAAAT
This sequence comes from Arnoldichthys spilopterus, assembly GCA_037974385.1. Classification (NCBI taxonomy): domain Eukaryota; kingdom Metazoa; phylum Chordata; class Actinopteri; order Characiformes; family Lepidarchidae; genus Arnoldichthys; species Arnoldichthys spilopterus. Next base: position 18,929,834 of record JBBPDA010000034.1, on the reverse strand, counting down.
TAGATAGATGCACCAGGGGCCCGCTATCATCACGCAGCCGGCGACCAGCTCCTCTTATCAGCAGAGTGGGCTCGTTTGTTATTTCTGGTAGAGATATACCCCTCCGTTCATCCTCTCGGCCGCCTCGCCCAGAACCCTCCAGCCGGGCTGTTAATGAAAGCCTCTTTTTTGCAGGGTGACTGTTGCAACCTACTCCAGATTAACACAGCGCTTTATATTGCGTACATATGTAATTTCATAATTGATTCTTAAAGTATTATTTATTATTAGATAGAAAGCCAATAGGGTTATAACTATTAAAAAGCGGGTGTCTTTAAACTCTTAATGTGGTGTTTTGGAATGATTGTAGAAGAAAAAAAATAGATGTAATAGATGTTATAAACCATTTTTTTTAAATACAACTAATGCTTTGGACTCCAGACATAACAAATTAAGACCCTTGACCAGCTGTCAAAAAAATTTTACTTTTATATTTTACTGCCAACTCTCTTTAAACCAAACATACAAAAGTGTTTAAAACTAGATGCATTTAGAAAGTTAATAGGAGTGACATTTCACATTTCATTTTAACTTTCATTTAGTTAAATGTTTCTCATTTCTCACACACAGTGACTCTATAGCTTGCTTAAATCCATTTTACACTTTATCATGGCTCTATTCATTTATAACAGCTAATTAATACGAACGGAGCAAGACAAAACGCTGATTCTATGTCAGACACAATGTGTATTGACCATTTCCCATGGCCTGAAGGTGTGAATGTGACCTCAGAGTGACCTGCAGAACAGTCTTGTCATTTCCAGATGCGTGCCCCAGTTGTAAACATTTATACTTGTGTGCCTTTCGAAAGGATTGGTACAATTTTATATAAATAAAATAATATGTACACATACTTTTTCAGGAGAACTTGTTACCCACAAATACAGATTAATGAGCGCCCTCGAAAGGTGAGTACGTGGCAGAGGCTAACAGTGTCTTTCAGATTGATTACATCACTGTATTCATAAAATTCAGATGAGGCAGAACAAATGTTCATTTGTCAGCTGCACGTGCAGGTATTCTGTACTCCCACTCAAGTGTAATGCATTAAATCCCCTCTCTTTCTGCACCAAGAGCGTAGCTCGGCTCAAACGAATTCACTCAAATTATGACCTCTTTCCACCCAGATGAGCCCTAAAAAGCAGGCATCACAGAGACTGATCAGTGCTCCACTTGTAAAATACCATTCTGCTCATCCATGATTTCGGTTAATAACTTCAGAGTGACAGAATGAGTGGGTTCCTTTCAAAGGGTAACCCCCCCCCCCTAAAAAAAAAATTCACTGTTCACTATATGTGCTCTGCACTGTAGTCTGTAGTAATATAGACACCAGCTCAGATTTCTTTTAAAGCAGTGCTTTAGAAGTTCAGTTTAGGATTTTGCAGTGCATATAATTTGTCCATACAAACATTGGGCAGATTTAAATACATGTTTTTAGGCGTGATTTGCAGTGGTAGTATTGAACTACATAAACGTATTAAGGTAAATATGCTGGTCATTGTAAAACTGAACATTTGGTTGTGATAACCTGTATCATCTGTAACAACAAAGATTTCATGTTTAAACTCTGCTCAGTTTATCCTCTCTCACTGAAATATCCACAGCTATTAATTTCAGATACTAGTCTTGAAAGCAGGGTCCATCTCCAAAGAGGAGAAAAATATAGCGTGTATTGAGTAGTGTCTTTTGTGTGGGAAGCGTATTTATCGTCTAATCTTAATAACCCTGACCATCATTTAGGCCAAATAAGTCCCTTTTACCTCACCTCTTTCTCTGCTCTAAAGGCATGGCTCTAGCTTTAATTATGACATATTGATTTTGTAGTTAAGCCTTGTTTGGCTTAATGAAATCTTTTGTTGGCCCTAATTCTGTCTTCCATTGTCCCTCCCCTGAAGCGCTTTGATTTTTGTCCTCACCTTTTTTTAGTGCCGTTTGAAATATTTAATCTCTCTTTGGTCATCGTCAACGGCTCCTTTAAAACGGGCACTGTTGCCATTTATCTTCAGTTTCCGAAAGCTCTTGCATTGACTCCTTGGCAATCAATTTCCTAAATGATGTAATTATCTGCTAGTCTTTTTTTGCACATTTAAAGTTGAGGGTTTATTTTAGATCAATTCAGACCACTTTGTGTGCAAATTGCGCAATTGCATTGCCTTCAGATTCCTCACAAATCCAATTGGGATTAAGGCTTTTGGAGCGGAATGCCTAATGAATGTTTTTTTTTCTCTCCTCTCACCCAATTCTGCTGCTTGATGGCGATTTGGTTGTCCTTTGTGAGTTGATGGGAAAGTATGCTACAGTTGCATTACAAATTAGGTAGAGAATAAGCAGCAGATCCTAACCTTGGATACAAGGCGTCCGAATGCCAGAGGCAGGATGTTAGCCGTAGTGGCCACCTCCTCCTGCAAAAGGCCATCAGTTTTTTCAGGGATATCTTAGAGGAACATTTTTGCTGAGTGTGAACACAAAGGTTCTTTTCATGATCATTTCAAAAGGAAGTTAAACATGTTTTTCCTGAACAGCAGCTTAATGTAGGGTAGTTTTAAAAGTAACTTCATCCATTATCTGAAAACATCTGCTGCTGAACATTATGAAATGTATGAACATTTCTTAATGAATAGTTCAGTCGTAATGCTCCAAAAATTATATTAAATAAAATGTTGTTACAATAACATATTATAAATTTATGATTCAATGATGTCAATTTGCATAATTTAAAAATACCAGCTGCTTTTCACACTATGTTAACATTTCTTGCATTTAATGAAGAATGGACAAATGGAAATGGCTCATTTTTTTATATTGTCATTGTGCCACATGTTCAGAGCAAGTTGCAGATTTAGTACTCTCCGATAGATCTAGGCTTCTAGACTGTAGTGTTTCATAGGGGGGTTCCCGCGCCCTCTTTATTTCTTTGTAACCGAACGATGCATTTGTCCCACAGGGAGTGTCAGTCTCTGGCTTGGTCTGGCTAGGCATCGGCTGGCTGGCTGGCTGGCTGGCTGGCTGGCTGGCTGGTGGAGGGGGGAACCGTCGAGGGAGGAGGGGGGTCCGCAGGCCACTAAATCAGTGCACGCTTGTCAACATCCTCGGGCCGCGGGAATTACTCAACTGAAAATAACAAATGGCTGTCATTGCCGAGCCAAAAACCTGTGATTATAATTATCACATCCCCAGTGACCTTGCATAAACTTTAATCTCTCTCCAATGGAGCATTTAAATAGCCTGTATCTACTGGCAGTGGGACCGGCAGTCCTGGGCCACTGGAACACAGAGGATCACTGATTCACGAAAGAGCTATCGCTAGGGCCGCTGCTGTGTGAGGGATTGCACATGTTAGAGGCAGACTGCATGTGTATGTGTGTGCATGTGTGTGGGTGCTTGTTGGATTGTGTGTTTGCTGAATGGTGTTAGTGATAAAACAGGGGGTGGGTGGGGAGGGAGATTTTGTTTTGATGATTCCTCCCTCCAGCATTAGTCTTGAAAGTATGCACATAACCTACATGCTACATAAATGGCCACGTAAGGTCAAGCTGCTCCCCCCAAGTACTTACTCATTTCCAATGATTGTTTGGTAGACACCTGCTTAAAGCAAATTGAGTTCTTTTTATTATTATCTCTCAGACATGTTGTAATAGGTGAACACTTACTTACCTAAAATTATTATAATTTTAAAAGTTGCCTGAATGGTTATTTGGGTGCGGTGCTGTAGAAGTACCAGTTTTAGATCCCTATGAAACCTTTCAGTTGATGGTTCCTTAAAGAGCCATTTTTGTAAAACTAATGTAAGTGTGAAGAACCATTTTTAAAGATTAAATAATCACCATGGAGTTCTAATCTAGCTATAGACCATTACAATCAGGCTAGATATCACAATGAATCTTCTCCAGCTGAGTACTACATTTTATTCAGATATTTTTACAGTGTTTATTTTATTCTAAAAACACTCTAGATAAAGGATTTTAAACAGCATATTATTGAAGATTATAGTTTAGTTGTATTGTTTTACTAGACAAAACGATGCACTGTTAGCATAAATTGTTTTCAGGTCATATTTCAGTACAAGAAATCCAGCATTTATTTGACAGATAAATTTGAAATTCCTCCATTAAAACCTTTTAGAATGTGATTAGAAAAGTGCATAAAACATGCAAAAATGCAAATGTTACAGAAGTTGAGATTTTTTTTTGGAGGTTTTCAGTTATATACAACACAATATAATTGGGTTTTGTGTGGCGGAGCTAAGCCATAAAATAATAGAGTTTTGAAAAATACAGTTAGACCTAAGTGGATGTAAAATGGCTAAACACAATAAATTAAATCTATTTCTGATTAGTTTTTCAAATTTTTTTATTACAGTTTAAGACATTATATATGCAATTTTTCCAAAGATTAAAAACACAAACAAAAAAGGTTGGCAAGACCAAAGTGTCTGCGTGTAGCAGCATTCTCACTTCTAACAACCCACCGAAACTAAATCCTGTGTCATAGTGAAATTTGGTTCTTTGTCATAACAGATTATCCAGCAAGGCAAAATGCTGATCTGCCTGTATTATGAAAACTGTGCTGATGTGACAGTGAGCTAATGACTGTCTGTACCTCCAGCATGGCTCCTCTTGTGTCAGCTAGAGCCTCCCAACGTGCCTGGCTAATTGGCAGGAATTCCCTCTGTTCCCGGCAGTCATAATTATTGCATGATTAGCTCTGATTAGCATTGTAATGGCTATGGCACACCAGCGACTCCAAAAGCTTGCCAGGCATGAAGAGAACTGGCATCAAGCCTATTATCTGCAACAAGACTTTGTTATCAATTATTACCAATTATAACACATCTTTTATTAGCAGCCTTTGGCACATTCTGCCAAACTCTGGAAGTGCTCAAAGTGATGTAGTTGGATTGTATTTATCAGCCTGCTGCACACTGAAGGGCCAGTTTGAGTTTAACTGCAAGGTATATTGTTAGCGAGCGTTCTGCAGTAACACCTGGCGTGCCTGTATATTTTTTATTAGTTTTCTCAAAATTGGTTCAATTTCAAAGCCTAAGGTCCAGTGCCAGGTAATGCTCTTTGCTGTCACTTTTTTATGATGAGCAAAATGAAATGTGATGGAAGCTGAGTTTGTGTTTGAGCATAACACAATACTGAAGTGACTGTTGTACAGTTCCTTTGGACCGTTTAGTTTCTTTTTACTTGTGCAAAGTTGATCAGCTGTAACCTTTTATGATTTCAATACACCAGCCAATAGCAAACAAAGAATAAGAATTTAAAATGGTTTTTTTTAAGAACTGACATTCATAATTACATTCAGAAAACATATTGTCTGTTCTCTACACACCAAAGTGCCTCAGTGCCCATATCATAATGTCAGCGGGTGAAAACGGCATTTCTCCTGATGAAATACTGGAATGTTCTAGACTATAAATAGCTTAAAGTGTCCTGTTCCTGTTTGCCACATCTATATCAGAAATACTTTTTGGTCTTGATGGCCATTTCCCATTTAATTCTACAGAAAGTTTTGTTCACACACTTCAGTAAGGTTTTTTTTTTTTACACCAGCTATGCCGCCTTCTTCACTGTTAAAATGCGTTCGGCCCTCTGTTCCTCCCAGGAAAGCAGTGCAGAGAGGAGCTGTAGGGTTCAGCACACACATTTGAAAGCCTGGCCCTGCTGAGTCTGACCCTGCCGGCCCCCAAGATGACAAGCAGGGCCACATTAATCTCGCTCTAACGCCTGACTCCTGCGACGATATATTAAAAACACAGTGTAATACATTCTGATATCGCCTTTGATCGCCTCAATATGAAACATGGTACACGGTATTAATTTCAGCGGCGGTGGCATCCTGTGACCTGGACAGCAGATAGATCAAGAAAAGCACAGTGGCTCACTGGTAGCATGAGCAGGACTCTGCGAGAGATATGGGCACGCTCTTTGTATGTCTGTATAAAAAAGGCATTCCATATGGCATCTTCTGTGTCATGAATGGAATTTCTAACCATGGTGCTTTTTTCTTTTCTTTTTTTTAACAAGTGACTGATGCATTGCTTTGCTTTGGCTTAGCAGTATTTTAGAGAGTGTATGGGTTTGTGTGTGTGTGTGCGTGTTTGTATACTTATTATTATTAATAGGTATCTTTCTTTTTATTTTAAAAATGATAATGATGTTGGTATCTGTGCATTATCTTAGAGGCTGAAATGATTATGTTGCTTTGGGTCTGTAAAAGTATTGCATGTGCATGTCACTATTTCAAAGGGCTCATATGAGAGCAAGCCTGCGGGAGCCAGGGTCAAGTGATTTGCCCTCAGGTCAATTGACTGCAGCTACTCTAACTTCCAGCCATTAGCTCGTGTCCCCTGGCAGCAAAGGACTGACGCTCATGTGAGGTTCAGCAGGGCTCAATCTTAATGTGATATGAAGACCCTAAAATTTGTTTGTTGTGAAAGTTCGCCTTTCGAATGGGAATTTATTATCTCCCTAAAAAGCCTGCACTTGGGCCTCTTTATTGAACATTGAGACCTCTATTCCCCTGTATAGATTTTCCTTCATGATGTGTTTTTCACATTTGCACCACTGTCAGATGTAGAAATTGAACAATACAATCAGTATGGCTCTATTTCTGGGGAAATTCTGTTCTGTTGCATTGTTCCTGGCACACACAGTTGAACATTTTTATATGATATAGCATTATTAATAATAATAATAATAATAATATGTGGTCACATATAGTAATCCTTACATCCTTTCACCATTCACAGTAGGCTTCTCATTTTGCATGAAATTAGCAAATCATACAGCTGCTTTATATGTCCACGAAAAAATATATAAAAATGATTTATTAATGCTTCATAGTTTCCAAATGGGCTAGCTGGGCTAAATAGTGTATGTTGAAACATGATCTGTTAAAGGCCCTTAATTTAATTTAACCAGTTTACTAAATGTGGGTTAGCTAACATTACTATCTATATCACTAAGCTCCCAGCAGTACACTTTCCACTCAGGCCAGGTACACACACACACACACACACACACACACACACATGCATATACAGAAAAGACCCATACTCACACAAACAGCACAAAGGTATATTACAAATACATAAATCATAATGTTTCTACAAAAGCTGAATTTCATTTCCCCCACTCAGCTGTTATCTTGGTTTGGTGGTATATAGCATGCTTTGGCCGAGTAATTTATTACTCACGCTGAATGGATAATGGCAGGCTCAGTCTATTACCCCAAGCTTTGTTAGAGCCTTAAATGGCTTTCTTTAAACCAGCACTTTGCCAAATCTCCCACCATCTGTAATACTTAAACAACCTGTTATTATTTTTGTCCATAGACAAAATTAGATAATTCCAGGAGGTGGCATGTATGATTTAACTCTGCAATCTAAAGTTTCCCTTCTGTTTGGTGTTGTAAATAGAATCTTTTGAATGGGGGGTAAAAATATTATTAGATTTATATGCTCATGCATCGTGTCTTAAATTGGTTGTGATGAGACTGAAAATATTGCTATTAGTGTAATAGTCACTTTTCAACAAAAAGGGTTTTCTTAACACAAATTGTGTCTTTTTCACAGAATGGCATTTACTGACTGCTCCATTTCCTAAAATACTTTAAAGGAGTTCATTACTGTGGTTGATGTATTGCTTCAATAAATCTTATAGCTCTGCAGATTTTTTTTTATTCAGATTCAGATTCAGAAAACTTTGAACTATTGATCCTGTAGGAAATTGTTGGTTACAACAGCTCAGACAGACAAGGAGGCACTAAGAGATAAAAATGTAAGAAAAATCTAAATGAAATAATAAAATTTAAAAGAATAAAAACAAATATAATTGCTCTTTAGTCAAAATATACACTATACACTATATACTACATTAACTATAACTATATACTTTGTAAGCAACTGTATAAACAGCCTCATGCTTTAAGTGCGTATGTGATGAAATGGTTTAAACATTGATTGCTTCAAATGCTTTAAGCAAAAAGAACATTATGAGCAGTATATAGCTACAGCTGACAGTGAGTTATTTTATTTTTGTCATGTGGATATGCGCAGTGCACTGCAGTGCATCTCCAGGGGGGTTGGACTGTAGTCGGGTAGATCGGACCGAGGGATGGAGGTCATCACAGGGCTTAGACAGGACAGAGAGTCCTCCACTGACCACTGACCACATCACTGCTGGGGATTTCTCTCATGTCACCCTTTCCAGTTCAGAAGCTGAACTAAAAGAAACCAGCCAAGCATGCTCTTTTATTGCAATTTTGGAGTAAAATTGCAGCAAGATTAAAGTTTTGTCCTTCAGAAAAAAAGAAAAGCTATTACACGAGGCCTCTTTTGTTGGTAATATCAATGTGACATGCTCCGTGTGGGCCTTTAAATCCTGCGCTTGGCCAAGAAATCCTTTTAAATGCAGATATGTAATTAATTCTTCATGTTTAGTGAATTAAACATATCTTAGAATGCAGAGACCAGTGGGTGAAGGTGGTAATTTTATTATGTAGCAGATAAAAGGGAGCCAATGACCCCCCTCCCCGCCCCCTATCCTGTAGCCAAGCCTCATCACAAAACACTCCCTTGCTGCTACAAATTCATTTCCGAGTGCAAAAATGCAAAGTCCCTATGATAATAGAGAACAATCAGGGCTACTTGCTTATTCTCCAGTGTACACTCTGCAGTCAGCATAATACACCTGGCCGGGCAGAGGGAACATAAAGCAGTTCTTAGAAACAATGAAAAGGAGCAGGGGTGCGTGCCAGCACTTATATATATGGGATCATATTATTAACCTCTTGTCCACGCTGCAAAGTGCTTTAGCTCTCGACAAAGAGGAACACGCACTGAGAGGAGAGCTGCTTGGTCACCTACGAAATAGCGGGCATCATTTATTCATGCTATATTCCAGTTGTAATAGTGTTATTACAAGAACAGGGAGAAACTGAATGAGGGAGAAGAATCCTATTAAGATAATTATTGCAGCATATCGTATGAAGGTGTAGCTTGCTCGTCGTCCTGTGTCCTTCACAAATTAATAAAGAGCAAATGAAACATTTTCTCCTTGCACCTAACTCTGGCTAATGTGTTGTAATTGACTCTGCAATTTTCTAATTGTGATTGCCATTTTAATTTTACTCTTGACTGTGCAACTAACAGTGTATAGTAATTAAAATGGATTGCATATGGTGTACCTGTATGATTCAACCAACCATGTGCAAGGGCCACAATTCAGCTATTAGGGAGTGGGTACTAGGTTCTTTATTCAAGAGTTCTTTATTTAAGAAGTGGCCTATTAAATGACAAGTCCAACAGTCAAAAACTACCAACCGCATTTCCAGGAAACTTGAGATATTTTCCAGAATGCAATAATAACAATAAAATATGTGATTGGTTAATTCACATGAACCTTTATTTAACTAATAAAAGTACAACAAAAAAAGATTTTGACCAACTTAATTTTATTTTGTAATTATACACAAGTTTAGAAGTTTAGTGTTTTGTCAAAACACACTCAACAACATGTGGGTTAAAATAAGACTGAAAAGTGAAAGAATATTCAAGTCACACAACATTTTGGAAGACTCCACATTAAGCAGGTTAACTGGTAGCAAGATTTGGTATAAATATAGCCTCCATCAAAGACTCAATTTTTACAAGTTAGGATTGGTCATGGCTCACCCCTTTGTGTCAAAATTTATGAAAGAATTGTTAGTCAGTTCAAAAGGAACATTTCTCAATGCATAAGTGCAGATAATTTAAGTCATTTATCATCTACAGTTCATAATATTCTGAAAAGATTCTGAGAACTTAGAGACATCTCAATGTGTACAGAGCAAGGTCAGAAACCACTGTTCCTATGTGTGGGATCTTCAGTCCTGCTGCACTGCCTAAAAAACCTTCATGCTTCTATGACAAATGCAGCCATCTGGGCTTGGGAGCACTTCAAAAGAGGGTTGTCACTTAACACAGTTCTTTGTTGCTTCAAGAAATGCAATTTGAAACTGTATTAGACAAAGAGGAAGCCACACATAAACATAATTAAAAATGATTAAAAATTGTGATTAAAAGGAAAGATGATGTAACACAATCGTAAACATTCCCCTGCAGCAATCATATTCATCATAAGTTTCCTAACTTTTCTGGAAATGAGCTTCTGTTTGATTCCAAATAGAAGCTGTATAATGTTGCTGTATCTCACATCTACTAAAAATATATAACAAATCAGTATGAGGAATAAAAATGAAAACCAAAAACAAACAGTATTTTGCTAGAAAGAAAGGAAATACAAAAACAAAAACTATCCTTAACTATTCCAAAACAAAAATATTCATTAGATATCTCTGTTACTAGTTAAAGAAAAAAAACAAAATTAGCTGCTTTATTAAATGTTTTTGACCCTGTCAGATCAGTGGTAAGACAAATTTTATAAAGATTTTTATGCCAACCATGGAAGCATTCTTAAGCTTTGGAGCTCATGTGGCTATATGTATCACAGTAGTATGGCACTTTTTCATGCACTGCCCTCTGAGGACTTGAAGGTCACACATTCAGCAGTGGTTTCCAACTGTGCCATACACAGATCAAGATATCTTGATATTCCCAGAATCTTTACACAATATTATGTACTGTAGATGGTGAAAGATCTGAATGTTTTGCAATCTTGCATTGACAAATGTTATTTTTTAACTTATCAATTCTTTAAAAAATTTGGAACAAAGTGGTGAGCCATGACCCATATTTGCTTGCAAAGACTAAGCCTTTTGTGGATGCTCCTTTTCACCCAGTTATGATATCCTCACTTGTTACCAAATAACCTGCTTATTTTGGAATGCTTCAAAACATAGTAACTTAAATATTCAATCAACTTTTCATTATTATTTTACCCTTGTCCATATGGTTTTTAGTGTGTTGCAGGCATCAAATTCAGAATTTGTTTATAATTACTAACTACTCAGCCAAAGCATCAAAAATCAGTGGTGGCCTAGTGGTTAGGACATTGCCCTGGGGACCTGAAGGTTGCAGGTTCAAGTCCCGGCTCAGGCACTACTGAGGTTCCCTTGAGCAAGGTACCGTCCCACTCCTCTGCTCCACATCGGATAAAAGCGTCAGCCAAATGAATAAATGTAAAAATAATTTCTTTGTAGTTTTTTTGTTCATTTAACAAGAGTTTCAAATGAATTGTAGAACAAATTGTAAATTGTGGCTTAGCTCAGCGTGAACTGTTTAATTTTTCACTTCACCCTGATTTAAAATCTTATTTTCTACTATAAATTATTGTCAAGATGAGTTAGTGTTGGCTATTACACGTTCATGCTGTAAAACATAAAGTATAATTGAAATTTTTGCTATTTTGGTGTCTATGCGAAGACCAAAACATTGCACTCTGTTTTTGTGTGCTCCTTCAATGGCATTTCAGGGTTTTGCACGTGTCCCCATGGGATGTGTTCCCCAGTAATGAAAAAGGTTCCCTCTCAGCTTTTTAAGTGCATGGTGCAAGTAGGGCAGACACTTTCTAATTTAGAGGAAATTTGTGAAAATAGCTCAATTCCTTTTTCTCTGCTGCTCTTGACGCGTCTTGTTTTGGGTTGTGTTTTCGGCCCCCGAGTGCAGACAAATGTGGGTCGTTTACAGCCCAACTGTAGGAATTAGCTGATAGACATCGAGGGAGATAACTGAGAGCTGCAGCATTAGGACAAGGAAGCTCATTAATCTTTCCAAAATTAAAATCTGTGGCGCTACATTTAGGATTGAAGCCAACACCAAGCACCAGCCACCTGACCGCCAGATTTGATAAAACTGTGTAAGGAGAGGCGAGATTTAGATAAATTGCCCATGGTGCTACTATAAGTGCAGTAGAATAGAGGGGGATAGAGAGGGTCCGTGTTAACCAGGAACACATGGACAGAAGCAGGTTGTTTACAGGGACCCTGGTGAGGGCGTCAAGACCACCATACCTGATAACCTGCAGTTATTGATGTCAGGGACCAGAAAGCCAGCATTATCTGCATGTGTTGCATATAAGCAGTTGTTTGTGAATGATGGTGTGGGTACATACTCTGGGTTGAGAGGGTGCATGGGGGTAAAGCTTGTGTTTCCAGCTGCAGGTTGACACTATTGTGGATGATGGTGCGGCCTGCATGGCTAAGCTGTGTATTATATCAGTTCCTGTGAGGTCTAGAGGAGAGAGACAGAGGCTAAAGCCCTGCGAATGTTCTATGTCGCGGATGTCCCAAGACCACTAAGCTCAGCCAGCAAGAGCACACCATGGGAGTTTGCCTGCTTCACGCTCTGTGGAACACATGAACAGTGTATGTGTCACTCCACTAGGCTTACTGATCTCTCGTTCAGCTACATGGCACTATTGTACAAAGTCTGTGTGCTGAACTGAATCAGATCACTTGCTAATGCTTTAAAAATTGACACCTAGATCCTGATGCTTTAAACACTGTTATTGCACTTACTGGTTACAAATGTGGAATATTAGAGTTTCCATTACTGCAACTTTAATTTTATTGTTGAGTAAGTTCGTTGAATTAAATTAAACAGCCAAAGGTTAGAATCACTGTTTAGTTTCTTTCAGCTACATTCCACCAAGGAGGCCTCAAAACTCCAAGGATTCTTATCCCAATACAAGAAAAACATGGATGATACCCTGTCCGACCAGTCCACTGTAATTGTAATCTCTCCAACTGACTGCCATGAAATTGACATTTGAGGGTAATTGTACAAGTGGAAAAATAATCAAATTGTACAAGGTACATGTCAGCTGTAAGGACAGTAATATGCCCAGAATGGCCTGTTTGGGGTTGTGTGCGGACATGTGTGAGTGTGTGTTAGGATGCCTATGGCAAAAAGAGGCAGATTACCAGGTTCCCAGCTGTAAGATAGAGCCCCTGCAGCCCATCTGAATGGCTTATCTCCAGCGCCCAGTGCTGGTCTGGGACCTGTCTACTAGCCCCCCATGACTGTCCCCAGCCAACCATTGACCATCTTCCCTCTCCCTCAATAAACAAGCAATTACTGACCCAAACAACTGTCAGGGCCTATGATCAAATAATTTAGCCAGAGTGAGGGGCCCTTAATACAGGTCAATTTCTCTCTGTTAGGCATGGTGGCTGACTCAAACTGAAGGACAGGGCTTCTTGCCTGACAGGGGATTGCTTTTGCCGCTGTCGAATTTAAAGGTTATGGGCTGCGATCCTGAAATGTTGTGTCCTGTGCAAGGACTGGAATTCTCTGAGAAGCAAAACAACATGGACCATATGGCCTCCAGAATTTTATAGTGTGTGCTGGGTGACCCTTGGTAGATTTTTTTGGAATAGATACCAAATAGTAAAATGCTCATAAAAAAGTAGATAACAATAGGTATATAAATTAAATTAATAAAGTTGTAAAGTGACCAGTAATCAAACTAATTAGTGCAGCATGCTTTCCAGTTGCAGTTATAACATATATTATAAATGAGAAGACTTTTATCAAAATCACTTTTATAGCAGCACTCGCTGCTATAAATGTTGTCAGCAGTAGGGCATGATGAACGTTTGGTTGGACCAAATTCAGGTAATTTTGTGCTCAGCATTCTCTGAAGTGAAATCTTTGCTTCAATCTAACCTTGGTCAAGAGTATTATCAGATCTTGATCTAATTGAACTTCCATGGAATAAACCGTGTCCAGTCACGGGACACGGAAATCTTGATATACTCTGCAAGAGGCATCAATGACATGGGGTCCTGACCAACCAACTTGTGTTCACTTACACAGTTTACCACATTATTGCAGTCTTTAGTGTACACTAGTGTGTGTAATAATGAAAACCTTAATTGCTGCTTCAAGAATTTAATTTTTTTTATCATCTAAACAAACCCTTAATAATGCCCTATATCCATTCTGCAGATTTTAGTCTACAGTCAGGCAGAAAAACAAGGTATAAATGATTTCTTCAAGTCTATTTTGATGGCTCTGTCCTTCTTTTCTTCATAGTGGTTTGTCTTTAAATAGAAAGGACAAGGCCTGCAGCCTTTTTCTAGCTTATTATGGTAATAATTAGGAGGTTGATTTTATCTTGGCCTGTACAATCACAGTATGAGGCAATGGCTAAATAAACAGCCAAAGTCCTTGTGTCCCCAAGGGCTGTTCGGTGTAATTAAAATCAATAGGTTCCTCCTCGCAGGGCCTCTTTAACCCACTGAGCAAAGCCAAGGCTCCTCTATTGTTAAGCAGCTCTTATCCTGCCCTTACTCCACGCCACGGTGCCTTCTGATGGCTACACTGCCTTACAGGTAAAGGGGGTCATTTAGACTAATACGCTATTAAAAAAAAAGACTTAAGGTTCATTTGTTGGTCTTGTGTAAGGAATCTCATTTAGCTAAGCGGAGGACAGTCCACTTTATCCAGTATCCAGTCTGCAGCCATGTTTCAGGAATCATGCAACTAAAACCTTGACTAGGACATGCCACATTCATAGACTGTTGTTAAAAAATGCAGTATTCTCCTTGATAAAGATACTGCAAGAAATGTTAATTGATACTCAGATTTTGCTGTACCATTTTGTGGACCACCCAATACTATCACAAATAAATGGTAATTATAAAATGTAGATAGATTTTTGATAGAAAATGTAATGTTATGTAAATGTTTGTTGTCATATTATTTACTGTCAGTTTAATTCAGTTCTTATTGCAAACCCCATTTTCAGAAAAGTTGGTATACTTTAAACAAGAATCTGTGATTTTAATTTTCATATCTTTATGTAATTGACAAAAGTACAAAGAAAGATTTACAATGTTTTCACTCACAAATACTGACTGTGTTTTTTTTAATATTAACAAATTTAGAATTTAATGCATGTAACAATCCAAGTTGTGACAGGTGGGTTTAACAGTGTGTTACATCACCTTTTCTTTTAATTATTATTAATATTTGATGTCTTTGGCATGGAGAACTTGTATTTTTCTTGAAAACAAGCTAAAACATCTGAATACATCTGACCACAACATGTTTTTCTTGATCCATAAGCAAAGACCTAGAGAACTCAATGGATATTCTGCATATAATTAATGTACAGCTTTTTCTTTGTTATAATGGTTTTAAGTTGCATTTCTTGATGTGTGGGGAGCGGTGTTAAGTCACAGACTTTTTCTGAAGTACTCATGAGCCCATGTGACTACTTGTATCACATCAGCATGACAGGTTCTTATGTAGATACTTCTTAAGGGTTTGAAGGTTACGTCCATTCAGTAGTGGTTTCTGGCTTTGCTCGCATGGACTGAGATTTCTTTAGATTCCATGAACATTTCATTCCATTCCTTTTAACAATATTATGTACTATAGATGGTGAAAGTCTTACATTTTTTGCATTCTTGCAATGAGAAATATTATTTTGTGAAATGTATTTGAAATATTTTGATTCCAATTTAAGGGAAGACATGTTATACATACAGTTAATCCAAACATCTAAAAATTGCTATGTTAAAACAAAGTATGTAAACCACCCAAACCCCTCATTCGCTTCCCCACAAGCATTTTTAATGCCACTTAATTTGAAAATAACATTTTCAAGAACACTGCAAATACTTCAAAATTTGAATGTAAAAAGAAATGGCTTTAATGGCATATCATGAACCTTAAATTAATATTATATCAGTACTGAATATGTGGCTGAATCAGTTGTTTCAGCAGCATGTGTTTTTTACATTCATGTTTAACATGAAAGTGAATTTTATTCTCAAATTCATTGGACATATCCCATGTTTTTTTTCACAATTTCTTCTCTAATCTTCTTTAGATAGAGGCTTCCAGTAGCCAATTTGACAGATGAGACAGCGTTGGCGGCTGTATGATGGCACACAACTTTGCGTCAGCACAAGCCATCCCGTACTGGCCTGGTAAGCGCATCAGTTTGCCGATGCAGCTGCTGCACAGATGACAACACGGCAACCATGCAGCACTAGCTCCTCTAATAGCCCTCTGCCTGACAGAGTCTGTCGTGATGAATCGTGCAGCTCTTCCCTGGGTTTTCAGACTTAATTTTCTGAAGATTGCTTGCCCATTCAAGAGGAGAGAGACCTGATTCGCACTCCTCTCCAGGAGCTGCAGGGCCGTGATGAGATGTCAGTATTGTTCAGCCGAGCCCTTGGCATGGAGGCCTAACTACTAGTGGCTGCTTTTAAGACATTGGGCCGAATTACTTGACTGGCGAAACTAAGTAGCAATTAGACAGCTCACCCACCAAACGGAAATTAGAAATTTGCCAGTGTGGCTTAAGATGAGACCAAGCTTTCCTGGCTGTGCAAAGACTTTCAGACCTCCTGCAGGAGCCACTTTCAAAGCTTGAGATGCCTTCACAGCTCCCACTAACAGAGGCTCTCAATGTATTTTTCCCACTGTGAGGCCTACAGTGAATTTACTATGATTTCTCTCATGAGATAAAGCAGTGTCTTAAGTTAAACTTACTCAAACTTGTCTTCTAACTCCCTGTGGAAGAACACAATTCTGAATTAAAAACACCAAGAATGAAAAGGAAAATGAACTTTTGTCACAATGCATATCTTTATTTGTCACTCAAATATTTAGACTGATAAACTCCCAGGACTGGTCCCCGTTTTGCCTATTATATCAATAATGGCTTTCTGACCATCTGGAAATTCCCATTTGAGACAGAGGCAATGTTTGATAAACAGCTTCTCTACTGCAAAGGCATTTTAGTCAGACTGATTGACTGAGACACAGCATCATCCTGTCACCTGCAATGAACTCTGTTTTGTCATCTCACCAGTGCGTCTGCATTTGCATGGCCATGTATTACCATTTTCTCTAGAATGCCACATTTAATAAAAAATGCCAATTTATGCCTCAAGAACCTGTTATTGTTTTGTTCTCTGTAATGTGATTTTGAGCCCTAGTTAGTTAGTTTTTTTTTTTTTTTTCATAAGTGGTGTTTCGGGCAGGTGTGTCTTTGCCTTTGGGGAAAAAAGTGCAATGTTTATGGAGGGTCAAGATAACACAACAGTATTTAAATAAGACTTTTCTGTCATTGTACTTTATTACTGATGCACATCTGACAAAAATGAACTAACTATATAATCATTTGTTTTTTTCTTTCTAATTCTACTTTTTTTACAATATGCAAGTTATTTTAAATTTATATATATATATATATAAAAATTCTCTCAGGATGTACTTTGGGCATATGTGCATCACTAATAACAGAAAGGTCCTGACCTTTGCAGCTTTCCCTTTTAACTTTGATAATGACAGAGGTTATATGACAAAAATAAGTTGTTGATTATTATTAATGATTAAAAAATCTGGGTATTAATAGGTCACAGAATTGTGAGACACCAAATAACGAGTTATGTATCAATAAAGGTACAGTGTCTTAAATGGAGCAATCCCTCACACTCTTGTCTCTTGTTTCTGTGCAGTAGGAAAACTGTCTTGCGGGTTGAGGATGGATCGGATGGACAGAATGAAGTCCCATTCTGGGGAAGGAAAAGATCTGTTCCTTGCAAACTTTAATCCACATGCACTCACTTATCTTGTGTGGCAGTGAAGCCTCCTCTTAGACTACAGAACTTTTCTTTTGTTGCCTGTCTTCCCCAGGCAGATTTGTCTTGTCTACGCATCTTACACCTCCAAGACAAACAGTTTACCATTGGCAGATACAGATTTTGTCAGCGTAAGAATGCTGGCTGTCAGGCACTCTTCACTAGCTTGAAAGAACCAAGACTTCCTGTGTGTTCAGAGATCCTCACAAGCTGATTACCACCATCACTGCTTTAAAGATATACTGTGCTTTTAGAACAACAGAGGCAATTGATTAGAAGAGATCCACTGGAAATGGTAATCTTCCTTAACCAGCCATGTTTACTGGTGTCCTAGATGTGAGAGTCACAAGTGATTTTTTTTAAAATGCACTATGTACTCTAGCATTGCAAACCAAGCATATTGACTCAAACCAATTTCCACCAAGATGTGGTGTCTCCTTTGATGAATAAAAAAGGTGTTTGTGTGATCTTGCTTGCATTTGAAGAAAATTCAAATTTACTTTAAACACTGCTTTAAATTTTTACATTTACATTTTACATTTTTATTAAAAGTAAATATTACATTTATTGATCGTCTTTTTCAGAATCCTGACTGTTTGATTTGGCAGTGTATATCCTTTAGCAAGAATTCCATGATATGGTAGACCATTATATGTGCTAGTGGAAATTGTTCTTTTGGTGTAAGTGACAGTAGTGGCTCTGTCATAGTTCAGAGTGTCGTGGAGAACACTAAAGACTGTCACTGTCTTGCCATGACAAAGTGCTGCCATTATGAGAGTGTGACAGAATTTCTCCAAGGGCAATTTCTAGGAATTATTTTAACAATGTAGCAAGTGAAATGTCACTACTCTCTAATTATGTTTATGCTAATTGTTAATTAGGCTCTTAATGGGGACGGTTTTAATTAACAATAGCCAAGGAAACATGTGCAGGGCAGTAGAACCATAAATGGGGCCAGTAATTGCCAGCCTCTAGTGATTAACATGGATTTATTGGTCTTTTCCTTTTCTTAATTCTATGATAGAGCTAATGAATTCTTGCTACAGAAGTATTTAATATGTAGTGGAGGACCACAAGATCATTTATTACACAATAAATGGATTTGAGAGTGATTAAATATTTGAGTCGTGTCCAGATGGTATATAGCATGTTCCAAGGGAAACATTGACTTATGACATTTTAAGTCACATTTTGAAATAGTGTAATATCAATGATATTATACACTACAGGTATAACACACCTATACACAATGCAAGTTGTCTTGATTTTCTGTTGAGTCAAAAACAAGGCTATATTTATTGCATAAAAAGGCAACAAATAAAATAATTTAGCTCTAGCTTCATCCTATTGACTGACATATGTAATTTGCCAGTTCACAATACAATATAATTGCTCCAGAATAGAACATCTTGCCTTAATTATCTTTGCTAAAACTCAGTTAGAACATTTCAGCAGCTTGATTGAATGTGACACAGACATGAAAAGACATGAAGACTGCAATAGAATCGCCACACAACAATTTTGCTGCACATACTTGAACTTTGTCCCCACTTTTTGTAACAAATGTAACAATGAGGCATTATTATGGCCATACACTAACTCTTTGTGATATCGTTGTAAGTTCATATTTTCAAGCAAAGCCTTGACTGCATGCAAAAATTTATAAACTGTAGTCTCAAAGGTAAATGTGAATGGTAGCCCTTCCATGCAGGCAGTTGTATCTATGTAAACTGATTCATTGACGGTACAAAGTAAAGCTGTAGTTAGTTATACTCTGCTTTTTGGGTAGACTGTAAATGCCAGTAAGGGTCATTTTGTGCAAGTATTTCTCTCCACTAGTAAAAACACTTTTTATTGGTGTTAACGAATACAAAAGGTTTCCATTAAAAGAGGCTCTCATTAATATAGCTGACCACAAAGAGTAGACTACTGT
>JBBPDA010000034.1:18873091-18910215 GCA_037974385.1 Arnoldichthys spilopterus | reverse complement strand
TTTTAGCATCTGCACTTTTGACAGAAATTCTGCACTTGTTTTAATGAGACTTTCAAACACTTGTTATTCTAGTGGTAATAAATTATGCATATTCGGGTAAAAGACAATCTATGATTTAAAAGTTAAAGTTAAAAGGGGAATAAACTGTTTTTTTCAGGATGCATTTGCTGTCAATGAGGTGGTATTGAGGGAGCAATTCTTTGTTCATTTTTTAGGTCCGACTTAACTATTTTTATTTTATTTTTTGTTAAGTTTGTTTACCTTTAGTAGTGTAACTCATTGAAGGCTCACATTTGGACTTGAAGGACCATTTGCAAATTTAAGGGTACATTTACATTGTATCTTGGGGAACAAAAATGTATCAGTTCAGTAACCTTTTTTCTGATGGTTTACTCATCTTATGATAGTATCCACTTACACCAGTCAGTTATAACATTAAAATCGTCTTGTGTATTTTGTAGGTCCCTCTCATGCCACCCAAAAATCTCTGACTCAGCGAAGCATGGACTCTACAAGACCTCTGAAGGTGTAATGTGGTCTCTAGCACAACATTTCACCTGTTCCTTTTACTCTCATAAGCTGCAATGAGGGGTCTTTATGAATTAGACTTGTTTGTTCAGCACATTCCTCAGACGCTAGATCAGATGGAGATCGGGGGAATTTAAAGGCCGAGTCAGCATCTTAAACCTATGTTCCTCAAGCCGTACCTGAACAATGTTCATGTTGCAGTGTGGCAGAGTATTATCCTTACCCACCAAGTACTGACTTATCAACACCCCACAAGAACTGCCATTTTAGAGATGCTCTAACCCAGTCGTCTACTTAAAGTTTACCTATTTTTCCTGCTTCTAATACACTTTAAGATCTAACTGTTCACTTACTGCTTAATATTTCCCACTCCTTCACAGGTGCCATTGTAATGAGCTAATCAATGTTATTCACTTCACCTCTCAATGGTTTTAATGTAATGGCTGATTGGTGTATGTCTCAGCACATTGTGTAAATTCCACAGTGCACTGTAACATACAACATTATTGGTCTTCAGCCCATACAATGGAGATGCCTAGGGCATTAGCCAATGCATTTTATGATGTTGTTGCACATAATGTTGTCTTGGTTAATTACTTTACATGTTAACTGCACAAGCAGTTTCATCTTTGCAGATGCTTTGAATTTTGTGTAGCATGAAGTGATTGTTCTCCCTAAATGGAGCCACACCAATGAATATTATCCGATTGATCAGATGTTCACATGTGAACTTGTAGTCGCCCCGGAGCACTGTCCTCTCACCCCTCTACTATAAAAGTGTAATTCGTCAGCAGATTTACAGCTTTCGTTGTGTCTGTTAATTAAGCTTATAGGGCTCCAGGTTCCAATGCATTTAAACTACTTCTGCCCAGCACAAGGTACAATTTAAAGCTCAATCCGCAAGTGCGGCAGTAGATACCACATACACTGTGCATAAATCCCCCCAGTCGTTGGAAGGAAGGTGGAGAAATGGGCCACCAGCACGGGCAAGAAAAATCCTGCTTGTCATCAATATGTCCGCCCGCCTCACTTGCCCAGGAATGTTTATCAGTTAGGCAAACGACCGTATTGCATATTGACTAAGGTGCCGTAAACACAAGCTGACACAATAACTGAGGCCCCCCTGACCAGAAATCAGAACGATTGTCCCCAGGGCAGACATTTTTCCCATCACTATAAAGTGTGAGTGGCTTACGGGTACAAGGGCTCACAAGAGTGAGGCTTATGGGTAAAAGAGTGAGGCTTATGGGTAAAGCATTCATGTGGGGCACTGAAAGAAAGGCTCCTGTGTGCTCCAGTTATTTTAAAAATTAGAAGACAAATTCTTACAATAGCAAGAGTAGATCTGACTCTGTGTGCCAACAAAACAATGCATTACATTTCTTAATTCTTGTACATCATTTCTACATGAACAGAACACATTGCAAGAAAAACACTGTAACAGAACAGTAATTAATTAGAAGTATTTTCTTCATTATAGTGCTGTTTACTTACAACAAATACGGTTATTGAGTGGAAAGTATGAAAGTATCACATAATGTTAAGGTTCTTGGAAGAACCCTTGAAGTTGGTAAAGAACTTTGTACATTATGTGATGTTTCTTTTTGTATTTCTCTTTTGCATTTACTAAAAAAGGATGAACCCTTTGTGGCATTTTTATTTTTAATAAATGGTTTGACAAAAAAATTCAATTTACACATTTTTGCACTTACACTAGATGATTTCCCTTTTCAGCTTAGCACTGCAGCATTGAGGGTAATCTTTAGTCACCCAAGTAGCCCAAATAATTTCAAATAAACCACATACATATCTTCATTAAGGTGGCACAGACTTGTCAGTGTGTCTAAGGACTTGCGTAATTTATGGATGCTTTGTCAATACCAGTCCTGGTGTTGTTTGAAGTAGTTGTTGCTAATTTATTATAGCTCATAGTAAGTCACACTGTGTCCTAAGCCACCCTGACAAGCCTGTGTGCAACCTTAAAGAAGATCTGCATGCTCTTTGAGCTAGGAAATTTCCAGTTACAGCACATTGCTATCGTACCCTACTCTAATTCCTGTCATCAGAGTAATATTGTAATTACAGCATTCAGCAGTCTAATAGACCCCTAATCATTGATGAGTTTCAGAAAATATGACACCCTTCCATTTCATCTAAATATATATACAAAGAACATCTTATACGCAAAAAAACCACTAGTTATATGCATTCATGCCAGTCTTTAAGATTGCATAGCAAGCAGTAGCTCATTGTCTATGAGATGAACTGATAACTTTAAACTAACTGAAACTTAAAGCTGTCAGGGGGGTTCGAATAGCGTAAAATGCACAAAACTATATTTGTGCTTCTGTGCAATGGTCTGTAGATGAAGAAATAAACACTAAATAACAGAAACAAACAGGTTACTCATGAATGCCCACTCTTCTGATATAATTAGCAAATAACAGCTAATTAAAATTAGTAAAATCCAAAATTAGAACATCTTGTACAAGACACTACTCCTGTATTTCCCAGAATGTATTTTTTCAAAAAAAATATGCTGTGTTCTGCAGTGTTTCTTCTGTAAATTTACAGCAATGTTTTAAAATGTTTTTTATCACTAGTATGATGAGTACTATTGTTATTAATATTTTACTTCAGTACACTTATTGCCCAAATGTAAGTGAACACAAAGACAAAGTTGTTTGTATTCATATGGAAATTATGTACAGTGCATTTATTTTTTTCAACCCAAAAATCTGTAAAGGCTGAGATTCCTTGTCAACACCTTTTCTATGGATACATTAATATGTGTATCTTGTAGTCATCAGCTTTTAGTGACTATCAGACTTTTCTTCTGCTTATTTCTAGTTGAGTAGGAAGCCATTCTCTACTAATCCATGTTTTGCTATCAAATGCACACAGACATAAGATTATCTATATTCACATGCAGTAATCCACCCTAATTGTTCCCTTGGGTGAGTTCACTAAGTAGGTTGCATGAGATAACTTTGGTACAATGAGAGCATGCCCCCAGCTGGCCCATCTCGGCATCAGACAGACCAG
Organism: Arnoldichthys spilopterus; assembly: GCA_037974385.1. NCBI lineage: Eukaryota > Metazoa > Chordata > Actinopteri > Characiformes > Lepidarchidae > Arnoldichthys > Arnoldichthys spilopterus. Next base: position 18,906,642 of record JBBPDA010000034.1, on the reverse strand, counting down.
CATGTGCCTTCTTTCCAGGAAACCCCTTTCAGATTAGTAGAAATAAGGTTGCAGTGAATTTCTAGACCCAAAATAGCACTATTACGTTTAAAAATGGTTTCATTGGAGACAAGTATGTTATGACCAAGAGTGTTCATGCTGACATTTGACTCTTTAATCTAAAACAACTACAAATGATTCCCCCTCATTATTTGCATGTACCTCATGCCATGCTTTTTTCCTCTCTCCTTCCTTTTTTCTAGTCCTCTGCTCGGTTTTGATCTAGCTGGTGGTATATTTGCTTCTTCACAGCCCCCTTGTCCCTCAGATTAGATTTCTCCTTTCTCATTACCAGCCTTAATAGACCCCTCCGACCTCATCCCAGCTTTAGATATTATCTGACCCGTATAATTAATTAACTATAGTGCAAATATTATAGATTATTAAAAATAGCATAACTAATAGTGTAATATCTCAAGCTGTCGAGCTTAATAGTCAACATTGTCTTGGCAGCCCTTATCAGTAGGAGACACCCGGTCAGAATATTGATTTCTGGTCATTTTAACCGTCATCTGCCACCGTGATGGGGAATTGTCAGGTTTTTACCACTCGGAGCTCATTTAAAATCGTTAGATTGCCGCCCACCGCTTCGACTAAAGGCTGCCTTTTCTCAGACCCCTTTAAGAACATAATATTTTACCCACAGAGCAAAATGACAGGGAATGTTACAGTGGTGTTGCCCCTCTAAAGAAAGAGAAGCCGTGTTCTATAAAGAGCATGGAGGTGCTGTTGCTGGAGTAAATCATTTGCTGTTTTGGACATGCTTGAAAATGCTTGAAAATAATGCCCAGTCCCCTCCCAAAACCATTCATGATCCAGATCTGTGTGTCTGAGGGCAATAATGACAGGTCCTCTTCCTCACAATCAATGTCAATATAGTCTAGTTCTACTGAATAGACTGCATGCATGTGTATATTTACCTGACGCCTCTCTCTCTCTCTCTCTCTCTCTCTTTCTCTCTCGTGGAGCAGGAGATAGTCCCCTTGTGGTCAGGCAATATTTGAGCTTCTACTTATTGTAATTATGATTCATGTGTGTGATCAGATTAATTCAATAATCAGGGGGTTGAGCGGAGCACATTAACCTTAATTAAGCTCATTAATGGCACTGAGGCTTCTCCCCCCAGTGTCTCAAGAAATCCAGCCTGGCTCTGTTCCAAGCCTGCATGCTTGATAAGGCTGAAATAGTGCGTTGGTCATATTAAGTTGTTGTGTTTGTTTTACCTTGGAGCTGTTTGACATCTGTTCGGTTTGCCTTAAATAATTAAATAAAGATTTTTCAGAGAAGGTTGCTGAATATGAATATGAAGAGATTAAACACTTCCTATCTGGTAATTAAAGAATGTTGACATGTTAAATCATTTTATCTGGCAAATGTTTAAAACATAATAATAATAATAATAATAATAATAATAATAATAACAATAATATTCATCATCATCATCATGATCATCACCATCACTTTATTATTATATAAACCTTTGCAAAATATTAGTTTGGGGGTCACATCTACAAGATAAATGTGGGTTGTGTGACAGCTGGTCTGCTTTTTGCTATTTTGCTCCTTATATATACATATATGTATGTGTCCATGACCAGGGTTAAGCCTAAAGAAGTTACGTGAAGTTCATGACCTGTCAGAGGTTGTAGAGTAAAGGGGGATTATTCGTATGCAAATAGTGGCGCATAATTTGATGGAGTGGTTCAGGTATTATGGGGCAGCAGGTCACGTGGGCCAGTGTGTTATATGGTAATATGGGACATCATGTCATAGACCCTGAATGATAAGGCCTTTTTATTCAGTTCGCCGCTGAATGTGACGCCTGTGCTTAAATTAGCCCCGTTTCCGCGTTTCCTCTCGTGAGCATCAGCAGAAGCTGAAATAAATGGGAGTTTCTCCGTGTGTAAGAACATGTGAGAGTAGAATTGTCATAAATAGAGAAGTGATTCTTCATCCTGCGCCTCGTCCGTACGGGCTGCATAGCTGCACCGAGTCCGAAGACCGGAGATTTGGGTGGGGGGTGCCCTAATAGAACGGACTAAACATTAAAACCAGACTGAAATCCTGATATCGATGGAACCTAATCGTGTCCTGTTGCAGCCTGAAACTGCGAAGTGAATGAAAAGATGTTTCTGATCAGCATGCCATCCGCTTTAATTAGGTTTGGGCATTTTTAGCTGCTGTCTCTTTTCAGACCTGTTTCCTTTCCAGCTCGCAGTGTAACAAAAGCCCAGGCCCTGCAGCCTGCTGTGGAGAGTGAAAGCCTGTTAAAGTCATTGTTTGGACTCTGGAGCCGTGATTAAGACCTAATAGGTATTAAATGGAAGCTTGGACCACGGCTCCCATGGGGCCCCTCGTGATGGGATAATCATGTTCATCCCCGCTAAAATTACAGCTGATTGTTTTAGCCATTATTTAGCTCAACTTTTAATTCCGTCCCTCCGCAGGATCATTGCACTCGGTAATTGCAAAGATCTGCCCTTGTAGGCTGTGTGTCACCCACTCGACCCAGAAAATCCAATTTGGCTGGACTTGTTGGACTTGTTGCAGCGGGTCATTTTGTGGACGGAAAGGTGATGAAGATGATGAAACGTGTTGAGGATCAGATCTGTATCTACTTCTGTGGGTTTTTGTTTGTTTTGAAGTGCGTTGCGTGGCGGCGAGCGGAAACGAGGCTGTGGTTAATTGGCGAGTTCGTTCGCTGTGATTGGTTAATCGGCTGCTTTGTTGCGTCACTGCTTAATTGGTTATTTGGTTTAATTGGTTCATTTGAATGCCTTTGAAATGTGTCGTTGTGAACAGAAGTTGCAAAAAAATAGACAATTAGTACAAAGATCGAAAACAAATCAAATGATCAGACTGCAGCGAAGGTTCCTCTGCCGAACCGAATACTTATATACGTGGCTAAATATTCACAACACAGTCCTGAAATTCACCCAAAAATCTAAACAAAAATTAAAAAATAAAAACTGTTAATTCTGGTCGCTTCTCTGTGGCTTTTTGTTTATGGCTTTATTAAAATGTTCGCCCTCCCGCCTCCTGTCGAGTTCGCGAGCTCTCCCGTCGCTCTCCTCGTGGGCCTCTCGCGCCACAGTCATCATCCTGCAGCCCCGAAGAGGCGAGGGAGGGAGGGAGAAAGGAAAAGGAGAAATAAGCCTATTTAGTGACTTTCCACTCCAGTGGCCTTTAACGCAGAACGGGAGCTGACGGGCCGCGTAGATCACAGCGCGCATCATCGCTCACTCCGCCTCCGCGGCTCCTCCTGCTGCTCCTGCTGCTCCTCGTGGCGCCCGCTCGCGGAGATAATCGGGCCATTAGAGGCGCGGGATTAATGCGCGGGATTAATTTGTAGCCAATTACGGCCCGCGGCGGCATATGAATGCGTAAATAAAGCGCCGCGTCTGCGACGTATGGGGGGAAAGGGAGGGGGGTTGAGTGCAAAGAGGCGCGTGACATAAACGTATAGGGGAGGGTGGGGTGGGGGTCCTAAGGGGAGTTTGGGGTGGTGGGGGTGGTTAAACCCCCCAAAAAGGAGCCGACCTAGAGGGAGATCACCATCCAGCCCGTGAGCTCTGAGCTCCTGGAGCGGCAGGAGCGCGCAGAAACAGGTGCATCCTTGCGTTACACACACACACACACACACACACACACGCGCGCGCGCAGATATACATACACACACGCACGCTCAGAGCAGCTCGCGAGCACGATGTCTTCGGCTGCCTGAGTGCGGAAACAGGGGGGGAGCGCGGGGCGAGAGTCATGAACCGGGATAAAGCGCAGGCGGGCGAGATGGCCATCGAACCGCCTGCCCAGACCGCCGTGATCGTGGCCGCCCCTCCGGAGAGCGCGGCGGACGCGTCACGCGGCGAGAAGCGCGAGCCGCTGCCGGCGGCGCCGCAGGTCGACGGGCGGGATGGGATCGCGCGCCACGAGGCGCCCCCCGCCACCCACCGGACCACTTCCTTCTCCGTGCTGGACATCCTGGACCCCAACAAGTTCACGAGTAAAAGGCAGCCAGTGGGGCGCGCGGGGTGCGAGCTCGCGTACGGCGCGGAGAACCGGGACGGGCTCAAGGTTCACCCCGAGGAGTACGAGGGCAGGAAAGCGCCCGGGATTTACAGTAAGTGTCTAACTGACCGCTCGCTTTTGGGCGGACTTTCACTAAAAACACAAAACATCTGGAGGGGTGTTGAGTAACAGCAGGCCTGCTCGAGCTCGGACAGGACCTGGATGTAAAGTTGTAAAGTTGAAAAGCGACCGGGTGTAAAGTTGCTAAGTGTCTGTATGTAAAGTCGTACGTTTGTAAACTGCGTGGGTGTAAAGTCTTAAACGTTTCTGGAGGTGAGGGCGTAAGGTTTGTGGAGGTGAAGCTGTGAAGTGAGGTGTGTCAGCGCAGGTAGAGGTACAGGGGCCAGAGGGCAGGGGGGCTTAGGTGAGGGTCGCATTAATGAGCCTGTTCTCCGATAACTGCGCGCCTCCTTTAGTGAGGAGTGTGAAGAAGAGAAGGCGGCACTGCGCGAATGCAGCGGCTAATTAAAGCACCTTCAAACTTTGTGAGCTGCTCTGAAACTCCACATCTCCGTCTGTTCGCCTGTGTTTGAGAGGAAATCCGAACTCGTCGGTGTCTACTCACGCGCTCAAATATCCCAATGAAGGAAGATGACATTCAGGGGGCGCTTTCAGGGGGTAAATTTTGTGTTTTTGTGTCTTTTTTAAGAAAATGGTGAACATTGTGGTGGGACAGAGGCGCCTCTATCTATCCGGCATCTTCTGGAGTTTCCACAGGCCACTAATCGATATCGCCCTTAATAAGTATAATAGGTTTAAATCGTGTAATTATCCCAAATTTGCCCCTATAATTTAGATGTTGAAGAGGAGTTTGCAAGCTGCCTGAAAGAGATATACTCAGTTCGATAATAGGATATCGACCTGTCCACTGTGGGCCGGTCTGCCCCATTATCCCGCGCCGCGGCCGCGCTGCACTCTGGGATCGAAGCTCTTTAATTGTTTTTTTCTTCTACTTGTTCTTCTTCTCTGGATGTTGCGCAGCTTTGTCTTACGCCTGAATGAGGCAAAATGAAGAGAAGCCATCCCCGATGTGGGCGAAATCCTGTGATCAGTTGCTTAAATGTGTCGGCGGGGCACACGGTCGTGGGACGGCGCGCGGGACGGAGCGGACCCAGCTCTCACAGAAACCGAGCACTGGAGTTAAACAGTGTGGGACACAAACACAGCAGCAAAGTGTTTGATCAAAAAAAGAGCAGAATAAACAAGTATTCTGATTTCAAAGGGTTCAGACAGTGGAGTGAATATATTTAAACACACGGGGCCAAAACATGAAAGCGCTCCATATTTGATTGAAATCGTTGGTTACGTTCAAACACAGAAGGCGACGTTTGTTTAGAGGATACCGCGCTCATTTAGTGCGTCATTCAGCAAAGATTTATTATGTTTGTTATATATATATGTGTATAATATGTATAATTGTATCTTTTTTTTCTTTGATTAAATTAGTGTGTGTGTGTGTGTGTGTGTGTGTGTGTGTGTGTGTGATATGACAGTGCGGACATGTGTATGATATGTTTTTACACGGGTTTACTGAGGTCAGTCCTGTTGGAGGCCCATTCGATATAAACTGCTTTTCTTCTGTTTGAAAGGAGAACAATAACAGTAATTATATAAAGAATAATTAACAGTGTTTATATACTGATGAGTAACGTTTGGGAATTGTTTTAGCATTTTTTACACATAATTATATAAATTAAACTTAATGTCTAATCTAATTTCGCTTAACTGTATGACAATATTCCATCCTGAACGTTTGCCTGTAAAGAACTGATTGCTCATTTCGTTCTTTTATTTCGTTTTCTTTCTTTCGTTTATTTCGTTCTTTTATTTCATTTTCTTTCTTTTTTTTCTTCCTTTCTTTCTTATTCTTCCCTATCCGTTCCCATTTATTTGTGTTTACTAGTTAATTGTTAATGTTGACACTGAAACACATTAAACTCGGTTAATGCTACACATGTGTTTGACATAAGCAGCTGATCTTGTTAAAAAAGCTACTAAAGTTGCTCGAGCTCCGCTGGTCCGAGTAAACCTGACTGACGTGTGTGTAAAGCCTCAGCAGTGTGTATAGGTGGGTCAGGGAGGGTGAAGAGTGGTGGTGATGGGAGTTCAAGGGGCTTTTTGGTGATCTGGTGTGTTGTGTCCAAACAGAGGACGGCTTCGTGTTCCGGTCCGAGCTCGAGCCAGAGATGACGCGCGGCAGTCCCCCGGAGGGCGAGTTGCAGGAGGACGCATGCAGCGAGGTGAGCGACGGCGGTGCGCTCGCAGCAAACGGTGGCGGCGGCGGCGGCGACGACGACGACGAAGACGACGGCGAGCATGACGAGGACGACGACGAGGCGACACTGCTGAAGAGTGCGAGCCCGGGCGGCGGCCACGGCCACACGCACGGCTCCGCGAGCCAACAGCAGCAACAGCAGCAGCAGGCCAAGCCCAAACGCAAGCGCTCGGGCTCGGACTCGAAGTCGGGCAAGCCGCGGCGCGCGCGGACCGCCTTCACGTACGAGCAGCTGGTGGCGCTCGAGAACAAGTTCAAGTCCACGCGTTACCTGTCCGTGTGCGAGCGCCTCAACCTGGCGCTCTCGCTGAGCCTGACCGAGACGCAGGTCAAGATCTGGTTCCAGAACCGACGGACCAAGTGGAAGAAGCAGAACCCTGGCGCGGACACTAGCGCGCCGGCGGGCGGCGTGGGCGTCGGGGTCGGAGGGGGTGCGGGAGGGGGCGTCGGCGGAGGACCAGGCGGGCCCGGTGGCCTCAGTCCCCTCAGCCACTCCCCGCCCATGGGCGGCCACCTGGCCATGCACTCGGGCTACGGGCCGCCCGCTCCGGGTGGCCTGGTGTGCGCCACCCAGTTGCCCTTCCTGCCCAGCCACGCCGTGCTCTCGCCCTTCATGCTGGGCTCGCAAACATATGGCGCGCCGGCCTTTTACACGCCGCACCTGTAATACAGGGGCACGAGATGTGTGCGTGTGTGTCTGTGTGGAGAGAGGGTCTTCAGAGGACTGCAGGTCATACAGGTCGGTTTGTTACGGGGTGACGTGGCACATTGGTGTGTTTCAGGTGGGAGATTGGTGTAGCTGAAGTTTTCTTAACGTCCCCCCTATTATCTGATGACCCCCTGGATCCAAAAGAGACATTGAAATAGGCTGGGTTTACATATAAGGGGCATCAGGTAATAGGGGCAGGGGAATTGTGGGACAGTGGGGTTTAGGAACATTCAGGTCCTGAATGATGAAGCCAGGATTTCTAGAGGCGGAGCCTGGCAGCATGTAGGTTTTCCCATAACCATTTTAAGCTTCAGCTGAACCTGACACACTTCATCTGCCCTACCTGAGTCCACCCTAGACATGTAGATAGGCAGGACAGATTCAGGCCATGGGACAGTGTATTGAGCAAGGGAAGACATATTCACCCCTCACCCCTTTTCCACCCTCCTTTACGAATTGTCCTTGAATTAGTTCTGCAGGTGTTTTAGATCCTCTGGACGGCCCAGAACTTCAGAGCAGGAGCTCCAGAGTTTTTATGTGTCCTCATGTTTGATATCACCTGACGGCCCCGTAACAGCCCCCGCACTGACGGACTCACACACACTCTCTCTCACACACACACGCTTATCTTCACGGTTATGTTTTGAGGCACTTCTCACAGCTTCTTCCTGTAAAGACACTGACTCGGACTCGTTGAAGACATTTGATGTGCTCGAGAGCTACGCCGGACAGTCGCACATGGCGCGCGAGGGACAGCGAGTCAGTGTTTTCTTATCCCGAAGGACTGAGAAGAGCATATTTTCTCTGGGTCAAACTGTAAATATTTACTGATCGCGGATCTGTGTTTAGGCACTACTTTTGAATGCAAATGCAAAAACAAAGAGGAGAAAATAGTCAGGAATTAGTGGGAATGAAGCAAATTATGTATGAAAACCATCGATGAGTCTAACTGAAATGTTGTGGAGATGACTCGGATAGTGAAAGTTTTATCTAAAACTTTTTAAATGTTTAGGATTATTTATTTCAGAATTTACCTGATATTTCACTGTTGTTTTGGGAAAGAAATGTTTAAATAAAAATTGCAGATTTTTAAGAAGCTCTCTCTGAATTCTACACTGTGCAGATCTAAATATCATTATTTTATTAACCCGTATATTATTATTATTACTATTATTATTATTACCATCATCATCATTAATTAAAATAATATTTTCGTTTGTAAAAACCATCTTTTTGAGCAATATGGACTACCATATGTACACGCTACAAACAATAATTATTAGTGAATATAGATTATTATTAAGTAAATGGATCTATTTCATACTGAGCAGTGTTTTATTTAATACTAAGCGGTGAAGTGATTGAGAAAAAACCTTAGCGCTATTTTTAAAGGGGATAATGTGGAGTTTTCGTTGGTTATAGGTGAGTATTTTACAGCTTATTTAATGATTCAGTATTGTGCTTGTGTTGGTGGTCTGCTGCGGTCCGGCTTAAACCAAGTCTTAACCCTCACAGCCTGTGGAGAAAACTGAGGGGGTTTTCCGGAAGAACCTGGTTCTCACTGTGGTGAGATATTTAGCGGTTAAATACACTATCATTGTTTCTTTAATATTGCCGATATCCAGAGACCCCGAGCAGCCGCATCTTCTCTTTTCACCGGTCTTTTATGTCATTTGGTGGGACAGACTTTTTCAATCGTCGGTTTAATGAAATGCGGTCATTAACGTGAGACTCGAGTTTCCGCACTTGCACACGCTGTTCAATGATCATTATTTTATCTCTGTTCGTTTGCTGTAATTAAAAAAAGAAAATAAATATGGACTTTTATTCTGGATATTTTTTTTTAACTGAATTAGCGTTAGGCGTGGAGTAATACGTGTACACCGCTCAACCGCTTGGAAACTCGTTTTTATTAGGCCTTTAATTATTTATTTTTTTACGCCGTGGGAATAAAGTTCACGCGTGTTAAACGATAATGTAGAGATTCTAATATCAGCGGAGCTGCAACTGCTAGGAGATGATCCAGGAAGAAATCGGCTGTTTTTGCTAATCGCTCAGTGAGCAGCGATGTAGCAGTCAGTGTGTTTACATATAGTGGAGGTCGTTCAATGAGCACATATTGAGAACTTTGCATTATTTGATACCCAGGCTTCATGTAAGCCTTACACTGTACCTACACTGCACTTACAGTTTTCATAACTGGAGGGAAGAAACATTCACCACATGCTTCAGGGCTCATCTGCTGGACCAGACTTACTTCAGTGCACATTCTGCTTCCTCTACAGCTGAGATTTAGAATGCCAACCTACAGACATTAAGTACTAACCCAGATAGATAGAGATAGATTAATAAAGTTTTAATCTATCTCCATCTATTACTTCCTCTCAACTAAGAACCAGCAGCTCAACTAAGAATTCAGTTCACCAGAATGAAACCGTGACCACTCAATGCTTTTAAAAATCTGTTTATTTTTAGATGAAGACTGGATGTTTAAATGCATGTCTTTCTTCCTTCATCAGACCGAAGGGAGCGAGTGCTGCATGAGAATTGATTCAAAAGTCAAAGATCAAATGAAACAAAAAGGAGTTTGCAGTTCAAGAGGTGCCACAACAGACGTCCAATCATACACAGCACAACACATGAAAAAGAAATCATAAACTACATATTTTCTGTTTTTGTAACATGATACATCACTGATATTTAAAAATGACAAAGAAATTATATATTCAAATACTTTTTTCTTTAAATCATAAATAATTTTTAGCAGACAAAAAGTGAAAAAAGGCATTTCGTAGTGTAGTCAAACATCATAAGCATCATTTCGGTCAAGTACGAAATATTTATAAATTCATAAATTATTACAACAATATCAAGATGTATAAAAAGTGTTCAGCTACCAAAGGTTTCAGAGAAGTTCCCTGAAGGTGAGTGTACATCACAGTACTGAAGACAGAAGATCACCCTGCCACTTATTTAAATGCGTAGTTAAACTGGTTGGCAAATTTCTCGTGTTTTCTCTTGTCCACCTTGTTCATGACCTCTGCTATTCTTCTCATGGAGCTCCTGCAAAGAAACAGCTTCAGCTTTAACACTGCTGACTTCAGGCACAGTACAGAACCAATTAAGCCTCTTGGTCAACACTTCCAAAAAAACGGAATGTACAGCACAATCTACTCTTTAATTAATTCATATGTGCATATAAAGCATGACTTAATTTTTCAGGAGTCGGACAGTTACTTACTTGTTGAAGACCTTCTTTTCCAGCCTTGCACGAGAAGTGTTGGCAGTCTGCTTTAAGTCTGTGAGGTTGGGGTGCTTCCTTTTCTTCCCTTTTCCCTTACCAGCTTTTTTTCCTTTTCCATACATTCTTGAGGAGCCCAGATCCTCACCTGTGGCAGCTTCAATCTCCCTCATAAGCTCTGGATCACGCCAGTCTGAGGAACAAACGAATGAATGAATGAATGAATTAATGAATTAATAAATAAATAATTTAGCAATATTGGGGAAAATAAGGGGGAAAATTGAAGAAAATTGATACACTAGTTCCACTGCTGCTTCTAGCGATTAGGATATTCTTTCTTTGTTATAAGAAAAAATCTTGTTCTAACATGCATTCATCCACATTAAAGTACTACAGTGTCTAGGAAACGGCATTTTGGTTTGTGTGCAGCTTGACCACGTTTCCTTCAGTTTACCATGAAATTGCCAACCTGCCTAACAAATAAAAAAGTTTTTTGTCCACCCACACAATCTCAATGGTCAATAAATGACTCCTATTCTGGCTCAAAATTAATGTGTTGGTGAGACAGAGGAGGAAGACCCTATTGCATTGCTGTGAATCCTCTGTGCTGGGGGGGGGGTCTGCTTTTGTGAAGATGAGAGAAGGGGCCGCTTATTAACTTTAAGCTGTGCAGCAGGGCCCTCTTCTCTGTCAACAGTTCATGTCTGCTTCAGCTGCGGCTGTGTCAGCCCCCACACATACATGCACATATACACACACACACAATGCACAGGACAGCTGCCATCTTGTCATCCTGCTTGTTTGAACCAATTGGACATTGAACAACTGAATGTTTATTCAACGCAGGAAGGGATTTTATGGAAAAGGGATCAGTCCCAAACTTTAATCTAAAAGTCAGATGAAACACTGTAGTAGTACAAAAGTATCCACACACCTTATCATTAGTAAATTAGCTACTTTAAGGTTCACCTACTTCTGACAGATCTTTATTCTCCATAGAGAAACAATGACAATAGAAGGGCATGCTCAGGAGCAGGCGCACATGAGCAATTGCCAAGCACTGGCTTGAGTGGTATGAAGCTCAGAAGCATTAGGCTGTGAAGTAGTGGAACTGCCTGCTTGCTCTAAAGAGATGGAGCTCCACCCAGTAGATTTGGGAAGAGTTGGAGTGGCGTTTGTGATCCAGAACTTGTTATCCAACATTAGTACCTGATGTCCCTAATTCTCTTTTGACTGAATGCAATCAAATTCTCACAGCAATGCGCTAATATCTAGCATAAAGCCTTTTAAAAAGAGTAGAGGCTGTTACTGCAGCAAAGAGGAAAACTCTTCAAAAGAAAATACTGAATGAGCAGATATTTACAAAAAAAGAAAGAAAAGAAAAACAGTGCATCATGCATGGTTCTATCATGATGAATGCACCATTAGATAATGTCCAAGTTTTCCTGGAACAAAATCTTGGTCTTTAACGTACATTAAAATTAAGGTTTTTAATTCTCTTATAAAGCTATGAAATACTTTATAACTAAGTATTATAACAGTAAGGTTCATTTTTGTATGTGTGTAAATATATTTTTATATATAAGAATAACAATAAAAAAAAGTAAAAAAAGAAACTGTAATTATTGCTTAATGCCAAATAATACATCAAATTAAATGTAGAGAAAAGCTCTACAGTAAGAGAGTGACATGTTTTATGCTGCTTTTCAAAAAGGCAAACAGAAAATCCTTTTTTATGTCTTGTGGGAGAGCCTCAACAGTTGGAGAGCATACATGTGAAGAACACCCTGAAAGCTCATTTGGTACAGAAAGCAATGATGTGTTTGTAGACTTTGTATATGCAGTTAGACAAACTGAAATATGGAGCTTTTAGCTAAATGGCTAGAATTACACTCCAGTCTCACACTTCAGATTTAAAATGAGTCAACAGATTTCTGAGCTTGCAAACGGTGACAAAATGCTCATCCCTTAAAACAGTAAACTGTAGGATCAATGTGTAGCAGTCAGTCTGCTTCTTTGTAATTTACTTGGCATGTGCACAAAAACAATTTTCACTTTTCAGAGCAATGGAATTACAGAAATATTCACACAAGCTATTTTTCTAAAATTATCTTTTTAAAAATATTTGTATTTTTAATTCAAGAATGTGAAGTAGATGCTTTGTTAGACGTTGTGTTGAAGCACAAGTAAATAAATGTAAAAAATGCATTTGATGAAATACATCATGGGTCAAAAGCTTGGTCTCTTGACTGGTGCCATTACACCTTGATACAGCACAGGTGATGTTTGTTTATGTGAGCCTGCAGCATTTCTGTCTTTAGCTGCTAGAACCAGAAACAGCTAATCAGACTTGATCTTTAATTGCTGCATTCACTGAACAAGAAAGACAACTGTCAGCTTAAATTTCATGATAGTAACAGCTGACATGAAGTACACAACTTTATACCACTTTTTACCATCCTTTCTGACTTAACGAACATGCAGCAAATGTTTAAAGAGTATAAATCATTGGGGTTTTTAAGAATCTATACATACATTTTAAAGTGTATAAAGTGAGTCAACCCTTCAGCATGTGTACAGAAACACAGGCACATGTGAATCTGGAGGGGCCTGAAGGTGGCTGCTTAGAGCAGAAATCAATGGCACAGCAGGGGAGTGCTTGGTCAGTCAGGGAACTGATGGACCTCCATTGGTGCCGCGAGCTCGCTGGCAGCACGTGAGGGCAGGCGGGGTGCCCCACAGTTACCGTGACGACCGGCATGTAGACGGGCAGAGGGCATGATGGAGTCTGGGTTGGGATCGATAGCGTACTTAGTTACAAAAGATGCTATTTCACAAGCCAGTGGTCAGCAGGCTTCTCAAGCCAGCTGCCTCAGATACCTGTTTGTTAACAAGTCACTGCAGTCAGAGAAAAGCACATCCGACGCTCCACTGACAGTGAGGAGCTGCCGCTTAATTGGCTTTTAGCGCCCAACTCTGCAAAAGGGAGAAAGAGAGCGAGTGTCTGACAGAGAGAAAGAAGGACAGAGTGAGATGCTGCCTGTCCTATTATCAGGCTATTGATGATGACTGGGATTTCATCAGTTCATCTTTTCCAGGCCGTTCGCCCACTGCCCTGTCATTTGTCTCGTATGTGCTCAGTGTGCGCTGTGATGAAGGAGCAGAAGTAAAGGGTCTTTAGGATTTGCCCTGTTTATGGGAACAGTGGCCTACTTCAAACTCATTCACCTTTGCCAGCTTGGAGGCAACAATAGGCTCCATCAGACTGAGCATACTCTGTCATTTTGAAGCATCAGTATGCATTTTTCAGATGTGACTGTGTTACCTTCTTAAGCCACAAAAATTGCAGCAAGATACAGTAAATGACTGAATGATCACTGCATTAAATTTTTTATGTATATTTTTTATATTTTTATGTTTTGAAAAAAATCAATATACCAACAATTTTGGTTAATTTAATTTTCATTTCTTAGTTATTTTAACTATTTCATTAGAATTTACATAAAAAAGTTGGTTTTTGATTGTGTATAGTATTGTTCTACAATTTCTTGACATAAAAGAAAAGCCACATAGGCCAACACAAACATATATACAAAATAAACATCAAACATAAAGGTCATTTCTTATTAAACCACTAAATAAATATGGAATTGCATTTAAATAGTATAGCAAAATTAACTAAAGCAAACTTTAGATTTCTAAGGGTAAAAAAAACCCTCAAGCTCTTATGTGTCATTATTATTTTGACTTACAGCAACCCAGCATAATTTGTTGAGGGCAATCAACAGTGTGTCTAGTATGTCAGAAGAACAATGTCCACAAGTAACAAAATCTTCTGATGGAAATAGTGATTTTACCTGGCTGCTCCTCCCTGCGTTTCCACTCCTCCTTCTCTAGACGAGCGGCATCCTCTGGATTAATTGGCCTCCCAATTTCATCCCGAGGAATTATGCGCCCATGGAATGGACACTTCAAAAGACAAATTAAAAAAAGATCAGATCATATCTAAACTGCCTTGGACATAATGTTCTAGAAAAAAACATTAACTTTATAATACACTACAGCATACAATAATTCGAATAAACATCAGAATATACTTATAATCGCAAGTTTTTACTTGTTTATATAGTTTGGTTTCTTACACTTGCAAAAACCATGGAGATTTATTAAGGAACCAAAAGCATTCTATGGCATCATTTTTTTAAAGAGTGCCTCATATACTGCAGAACGAAACATGCCACCTAAATGTGATTACAGAACAAATATCACTGAGGTGCTTGAAAAACTTCCAATCTTCACCTTCACTCTGTCCTGGCGCTCACACAGCGAGCCATTAGGCATTGGAGCTTTGCACTTGTGCTCCACGGGCTGGAAATGGCCGGCGAAGGTGATGTACCTGGACTTCATCTGTGCAGACAGCTCTTTGTTCTCAACCTCCTCCTCCACCTCATGTGGCACCCAGAACTGGTGCTGAGAGGTGTTTCTGAAAACCACAGACGACAACAGGGTTTCACCCACACACACAGTACACAAAGTTCTAAATTAACATCCTCTACTATCTTATTTAATAAATATAGTTCCATTTTCAATTGATCACAAATCTTAATTTTATTTACACTACCTTTACACAATGCGCACTTTGTTTTTCCTAGTTTTCCTTTTAGGTTATGATTTTAATAATTTTTGCAAGTGTCCTTTCTTTACTTAAGTGAAATATCAAAAATCAAACATCACTCAGAAAATCTAAAATAGCAAGTTTTTAGGGAAGTAGGTGTTTTTTCCCTCCACCCTCACTGTTGATTCATCCATATTAGGGCTTGTACTTAAATGTCATATTTAAAATAATTTTGTTCAGCTGTTTAACCAAAAAAAGTACACACTGCATATGTATTATACACTTAATTTCGCCTGTTTGGAATTCATTTAAAGTCTAAACAGACAATAGTGCTCCCTAGTGGTCAAAATAGACAACCCTGACCTTCTCTCTGACATTTTTTTGGATTTCAGAGATTGAAGAAAGCAAGCCTGCTACTGTGAATGAAACTGGCACAAAAAATAAACAACACAGCTTGTGAACGGCCTATGAACTGCAAAGTGACTAGAAGTTCTATATTAGGTCAGTAAAGGCATAGTAAGAAAATGTGATTGATAAGAGGAAATTATTCCCAGAGCTGTGCTACAGGTATGTCTGAGGTAGGCCTACTTGATGATCTTGCCAGCTGTAGGTTGCTCTTCTCCCCAGTAGTAGAGGTCTACGTCAAATGGAATGACAGGAGCCTTCTCGTTCTCCTCCCCCTGTTCACTGCTGCTTGTTGTGGCCTCAGCAGAGCCTCCAGTCGCACTGACAATCAGAAATGAACTGGTGAAACCAAGACCCAAGTGTCTTGATGCACTTGTACGGAGTTATCTTGTGATAAGCTACATGAAGGTCTTCAACATTTCTTTTCAAGTTAAAAAAATACTAAGCAGTTTTACTTGCATCTGAGCTACAAGGCTAATGAAGCTAACAAGTAAGCTAATAACCCACCATTTAGTATCAAGCAAACTGCACAGCTACGTCAGAGCACACTTACATCAAAATACTCCAAGATGAGTATGCCAAATTGCCTACAAAAATTCATTTGTATCATTATGCACTTTATGATGATTGAGTGTAGTGGCAAGTTCCAAGTACAATTAAAGGCATTTTCCCTTCTTGACTTTGATCTGAATTAGACCCTAATTTGCTTGATTACCTTGAAGATGGTGCGAAGGGAAGTCTCTCTTTTAGGACACGGATGGTGGCAGCAGCACATGTAGGGTCCTGCTCCTCATCACACAGCTTCCTTTTGTGCTGGGTGAGAGTCCAGGGAACGGGTGGAGCAGCGCATCGGACCACAGGTTTTGAAGGATTTGGTTTAGCCACAGAGGTAGATGTGGAAGGTAATGGGTCAAGACCTAAATGATGAGAAGCAGTGAGCCTTTTGTTTATAAGAGCCTACCTTTAAGTCAAACTTGTTAGAAGAAATTTTAAATTGTTAGTTTCATGCACAAACTTTGAAAGCCCTTTCCCACAGTAGTGAAGTGAAAGTGACTATTTGTCATTGTGAACACACAATCACCACAACAAAGTGTGACCTCTGCATTAGACCCATCACACGTGCACATGTTAAACAGCGGGCAGCTACCAACAGCACCCGGGGAGCAGTGTAGTAGGACGGTACCTTCTTCAGGGGTACCTAACTAGTGCCTAGGCATGGATTTGAACCTGCAGCCTTCAGTTCACAAAGGCAATGTTCTAACCACTAAGCCACCACTGCCCAAGCTTGCCTGAAATGATTGAAAGTGATAAAAGCAGATAAGGAGAAAGAACTCAACCTCAGGAAAAGGTGGATAATGTAGCAAGACAACAGCTCTAAGCACACAAGTCGTTCTATCAAAGAATGGTTAAAGAAGAATAAAGTTTTGGAATGGCAGAGTTGTGATCATAAGATAAATGTTGTTGAAGACTTGAAACAAGCAGGTCAAAAATGAAAACCCACTAATACACCAGAGTTTAAGTAAAATTCCTCTAAGCTGATGTGCAGGACTAATTTTGTATTGACAAAAGTTATAAAAAAAAAAAGTTTAGTTGCAGTTATTGCTACACAAGGGGGTCACACCAGATACTGAAAGCAAAGATCTACATATTTTATCAACTCATATTGAAAACTGGATAATTTTCCTCAATAAATAATGTTTATCTAATAAGCCAAAACAGTCATAACTCACTTTTACAAAACATCTCTTTACCCCTCTTTCAAAATGCTTTTTAAAAAACTCACATATGTTAAATGTCCTCTGTTCTGACTGCCTGTTCAGGCTTAAATGTAAAGCAAATGTAAGTTTAAGCTAAAATTCATAGGTAAAGATTTTATTGTTTTACCCACTTCAAGTTACTGTTCACTCATTACTCTACTACACCCTGCATGTAGTGACAACACTCCTGATCACTTAAACATAAGTAGAAAAATGGTTTAGACTAAATGGGCAGTCTAATATTAATCTGTCAATGGCTGGGACATTACAGTTATAATAATTTCGGCATTGTCTGTTCTTTGGACTATTTTCTATATGTGGACTGTATACATGAAGAGTGAATGTTTTGGACACCATATCTATTACAGGCATCAAATATTCATTGGCATATTTGAACAAGTAAACAAACTCCTTCTAAAAATCACCCTTAAAAAATACAAATAACTGAAAATATTTTTATCATGCACTGTAGATTATAACTGTAGCCTCTTGTTCAAAAATAGCTTTTATGTGCCATTTAGATGGTGAGGAAGTAACAAAAACAAATTAGAATTACCATTCAATAACTGCTTAAAGTCATTTGCTAAATAAATATGTTACAAATGATGCTTGACAAAAAAAACTGGAGACTATTTTATGCAAACAAAGTTTAAATACTAAAAAAGTGAATTTTCCAGGACAGCCCCAATACACAGTACTCAAATTAGTAATAAAAAAATATGTAAAGTCTGTTGTTCAGGATATGAAGCCTTTAAATCAAAGCAGCCGAAATGGAGCCATAGCGGAGAGGAAGCTCCTGACCTTCAACCTCCTGCTTAGAGCTGACATCATTATGTGCACTACAGCAACACTGCCGAAATGTCGGTCTTGGGTGGGCTACAGCATCTAAGTAGGGCATGCAGGGGCTTAAGCTGAGCTTTAGGGTGACACTGAGATCCAAGACTGACTCCAAACCTGCACCCTGCCTCAAATCCCAGGAGTGTGGCCAAATTAAAACTTTAAAGAAGTGGTGTAAACCTCTTAAGAGTCTGATTAGGGAACACCTGACCACTTTGAATGTGGGTCATCAACTATGTGGGCACAAGGCCGGGTTTACAGCAAAGCCTGCAGCTGCAGTCTCAATGCAAGCACAAATACATATTCAGACCTTTCAGACTGTTATTACTGAATTAGAATTGCCATTCTGCTACACCATTTAAACAGAACTGCATAATTACGTGAATAATGTTTGGTAGATCAGATTTCTGGTCGCAACACAAGATACTGAACATAAGCGTAATAAAATCATTTTAAAATTCAAAAATCTTCGACTTACAAATGGAAATGTGCTATGATATGAAAGGTTGTGAGGTCGGAAGGTAAACATTTAGCAGCAGTTTTCACTTTCCTGAGTCTGATCCCTAGGGCATACAGTTAATCCAAGCTCACCCACTCTCAATGACTTATTGCATCATAGCCAGCCTCAGGACCACGCAATCATGAAATACGGCCAAATCCTTTCTTTTTCTGTTCAAATTGACCAAAATGGTAGCTATTTGTCTGAAGCAATAAAGTTGCAGGTGTTAAAGAGATAAATCAATAAGAGGAAATAGAGAGGCCCAGCAGTAGACACAGAGTGGAGCTGCCAATGGTGGCATTATTGATTTTCCTGAGTTCAGCAGGCCTTGTAATTAAAATGTAAATTTGAGAAAGAGATAACGTCCTGACAGGAATGCTGGGATAAAGGGATAGATAAAAGATCAGCAGTGAATGAAGCAGAGAGAGGGAGAGAAAACGAGAGCGGGAGAGAGAGAGAGAGAGAATGGAAGAGAGGAAGGGAGAGAAATGCTTTCCAAATGAAACAATTTTTCTCCGGATGAGAACTGCAGACTGCTTTTGAAAAGAGTTGGAGAAAAAGATTACCAGGAAATGAACTGAAATCGTTTTTGACGGCTTAATGTAATGCTAAATGAAACCGCTGATACTAACTCGTGCTGATTGATAGATCTGGAACGAAGTTAAGTTGGCGGTTAATCCAAATGATATTTTCGGTGTCACATTTTAAGCAGCATATTTTGCATGGCTAGTCCAGACCCACAGCCTTTATCGGGCATGTTTAACTGAAAAGCGTTTTGCCGTTAGTTTCATCTTTTGTTTTTACACATTTAATAGATTTAAATATATTCCCAGGCACAAAAGCCAAATTATGTTCAATCATTAAGCTCTGAAATCATCTTAGGAGCTCAATTACTGTGTGGTGCGTCCTCATTACTCCTGCGGAAGCTGTTATGGAATGAGCGTAGACTTTAATTCATTTGCTTAGTGCTGGCTGTAGAATAGACCTGCCCGGCTGTGTACGGAGGATAGATGCTCCCAGAGGTTTAGCCCCCCCGCTGCAGTAAGGGCAGGTGGACGTTGTGAATTACAACACTGGGCTAATGGGAGCTCATTAACACCACTGCATTGTTAATTTGGCATGGCCGGCACACTGATCATTACATACTTTACTAATCAAAGCAGCTTGGCTCCATGGAAATTACGGCCTAATGAGTCTTTAGTTAATACCGCTGCAGAGACAGTGGGAAGATTATGTAGCAAATAATAGAATTATCTCAGCGTGTGCGAGAGTGTGTGTCGGCTACAGCACTCGTCAGGATAATGTTATGAATATATATCGACAACACACAGAATTACCAAACACGCGGTTTTCCCAAGATCATTACTAATTTAGCAGTTTCAGGGCTGTCGCCGTTAGTTAAGTCAAATTAAACGTTGTGGTGTTTTTCCAAGTGAAATAAACACATCCTCTACAGAAAACACACATCTGCTCATTTAGATGAACAACTACTGTTTATTTGTTTAGGTCACCATAGAAAAAAGGAAGCCTGTGCAAAAATGATGGCAAGTTTTATATTTCGCTTTTTTTTTTTTTGTTAAGCTGAGCTAATAAATATAAATATCCACACTTTTACAATGCCATATTACACTTTTCCTGTAGAGCAATTGTTCTCTTTGACTTATGTTAATATGTTATTACTTCTATTCTGTTGACTGACCAAGTTATCGATTTAAAAAAGGTCCAACAATTAGTCTTGTCTAGACAAACAGTATAAATACAATATAAACGAGTGTGTCCATCGAGCTCTGTTCCTTACTATAGAAAGAAAGACTACAGAAAGGACAGCAGAAGGAAAATAAACCTTGCCTTAAAAACATGCAGATTGCATGATAATTCCTGGTTCTTTAAATCAAATAACCAATGGCCCTGCACACGCTGCCAGATATTTTTTACATCCAGTGCATTCAATCATAAATGTCCACACGGAACAAGATTTTAAGTCAAATATAATCTTTAGTTGTTAGCTTGTGCCTCATCTACTGCTTGACCCATGTCATTTTGTGGGCAGCTTCTTGTCAATACGGTTGTCCTTGCACAGATGGAGTCTTTTGCATGTATAAACAGGCAGCTGTCAAAACAGATTTTCATTGGATGCCCTAGTGACTGTCAGATTGAATTGATTTAACTGATTTAAACCAGGCTCAAACGGATTTCTTACGCTCACATAAGAAAATATTTGTGCTATTTTATTTTGCAGTGGTGGTATTATGAAGTGTGTTTTTAGTCCTGATTTAATAGTACATTAAAAACCACATATTTCATGTTTGTTCAACAGACAATACTGCGGTTTTCTAATTGTCAGGAAAAGTAATGGCAAAATAAATGTAGGTGATATAGTTTACCTTGGCAGCCTTCTGCATAACATTTAACAAACTCTTACACTGAGCCATTATCTGTGGTTTGGTGACTATTCAAACAAAAAACTGAAATATCTCCCTCGCTGTCTTACGTTCATCTCTACAAACAAACACGACACTTCACAAAAGATTTCAGAGCCTTTGTACTTGTAACTCGCCACTTTAATTGGCCTTGAGGGTGCAGCGAGATTACTGGGGCTGTGAGTGCAGAAAGAGTTCTTTTTGATGTCTAATGAGTGTTTGTCTCAGTGCTGGTGTCTGCACCTGAACAAACTCACCATATTCTGCTCGCAGATGCTCAGGGACATGTGGCTCATAACCCTCCTTCTCTGGCACCTCCTCAAAATCATCATCATCATCATCATCATCGTCATCATCATCCGCCTTTATCTAGTGAGACAGCAAAGACAGAATACAGAGATAGGGAAAAATTAGCAATTTTTAAAAAAACTTAAAAAAAAAAACCCAAAACACACAAACGAACACAAAACATCACTGGATGGTACCTCAGTCCCCCTATTTGCCACAAATGTTTGTTTGTTGTAAACAGCTAATCCTTGGCCTAGGATCTTAGCAGTCCTTTCCTCACTCATTAACACTCAAATGGGATTGACTATTGCCTCAGGAAATTCCAGAGATTTACAGCGCCCTGACTGGCAAACTATGCGGTAACGTCAGAGCCTTTTACATTTTAATTCAAACTCGTAATAGAATTTCCAGATGACCACATCCAATTTTTTTCCAGTGGTAGTCCATCTGACCACTGTGGCATCTAATTGTGGCCGCATAAAACCGCGCTCGTTTACGTTAAGCCAATTTTCCCACATCTTACACAGGGAACAAAAAGGTCTTTCAAACCAATCCAATGTTCTTACGGAAGGTTTTGGATAGACAGCATCTAGAAGAGTGGATCAGTGAAATGGACAAATTCTAAAATTACCACCATTAGACACTACAAGGGAGAAAGGATCACTGAAGGACAGCCAATGGAAAGGTTAGAGAAATCTGGGCTGAAAGCCCAAACTGCAGGTTTGCCACTCTCATGTTCAAGAGAGCAAGAGTAGGAAAGAAGTAAAAAAAGGAACGGAACAAAGAGATTGACAGATACGTAGGTAATATTGGGTTATCTTAGACTCGGCTCGCCAGGTGGAGGTGTACCTGATAACAGCTCTGTGCGAGAAAAGAGAGCTCAGCGGGTGATATGAGGGTTTCTCACCCTTCAGTCTGAGTCTCTGGGTTAGCATCATGCAATCACTTTAAGGAGATCAACCCAACACTAGCCACCAGATAAGGAGAAGATCCGAAGCAGATCCAGCTTGTAAGACTCTGACTGCTACTGCTGTAGCTCTTTGTTGTAAACCTGTTACGGATTCTAGTACGTTGGTGACTGCTCAGCCTTCATGGTTCTCTGGAGCACGTGAAGGTTTGAATGGATTATGAATCTCCTTAGTATATGGGTTAAAACATACAAAGCAGCTGTCAGCAGTAAGAAGAGCATGCTGTAATTTTAGAGCTATTTTTAATTTTAACTCACCGAAACAAGCAGAGAAATTCTAATTATGTGGATTCGAAACTTTCAATCAAAACCACATTTGGAAAGATTTTAATTATGATATTTATGTTAGAATTTTTATCTGATATTGTTTTAAAATATACAGTCTTGGTTTTGTGGTCAGGAAACATGCTTTTACACTTTTACAATGTGTTTATCGTTTGGTGACCATGAATCAAACCTGACTAAGTTAGAAAAAGGTGAGAAGGCCTCTCAGATTGTACTGTATGAATGATGTAGTTAGATTTAAAAACAGTACATGCAAACAGCAGTAGCAATTCTACTCTCAAAAGTTTAAAGTCTTCACAAAATACCAACATATTTTAACCACAGAAATGGCAAAGTATGTGCATGTAAACGTGATGATGCGAAGTATCTCCAGACAAATATCACGTTTCAAAAGAGAGAGTGCAAGTTCAAAAATGTGTTATACTGCGAAAATGAAAAGCAAATAATTCTCAACTGTTAAGCTTTTTGAAGAAAAAAAAACAGCAATTTTTTACATTTAAACACTAGTTTAACAGCTTGCCTGGCAAAAATGGTGGCTCGCAAGTGCTTTGAGATGGCAGGTGAGCTCCACTCCTACCCCCCCCTACCTTGTGCACCTCTCCTGCCTGAAACCTGCACGTGCTCATCCATCACCCCGCCTGTAAGTTTTGTTATCACTCTAACACTAATCAAAAGAGAAAACTGTCACCGGCGCTGACCTGTGGAACCTCCCAATTATGCTCTTCAGGAATGACAGGAGCACTTAACTTCCCCAGCCGGGTAAATGACCACCATCAATCTATACAGAATAACAATGAGCTGCTGGCCTGCAAATTATTATTTCTTTTTTTTAGGTATAGAAAATCCCCAGGCTGGAATTTATGAAAGGTGAAAAGCAACCCAAGGCTTTCTCTCTCACCACCCCCCACCCCCGTCTCTCCTCCGCTCCACTCGGCACGAGAAACCCTCCGCTTGGGGAGGCGTCCGCATCAGCGCTAAACAGAATTTATGCCTTTTAATTTACTCAAAAGGTGCTTAACCGTTCCCTGCGCTACAATGCATAACAGAATGCCAGTTTTTAAATATGGGGGTCGTTTTCATAAAATGGTATACATAATGTGTGTGCCCTTCCTTTTTCGAGGACATTGCGCGAAGTGCCGTTCCCAGGCATGCTTTTTTCCATTTATTCTGCTTAATTGCCTCCATGATTACCTCTATATCAGGCACTAAAGGGTGATCAAAGCTCGCTTTGCCTATTCCCTTTTATTCCTCCACTTTCTTTTTTTATTTTCTTTTTCATTACAGCAGGCGGGCCGTGTTGACAATTGCAGATTAAGGTATAAACTGTCTTTGGATGAGGTCTCAATTACTTGCGCTGGCGGTGTTGGCTGAGTGAAGCACGGTGATGGCTGCGGTTTTACTGGAGCTGTGAAAGAAAACAAGTCCTTAGCTCAACACCTAGCTATGCTTCAAACGCTGGAGTCTCCAGAGCAGTTTTAAACGTTATACATAATAATGAGAGGGAAAAGTGAGGTGTAGACTTCAGAGAAAGCCACTGCAGGGTGATAGTCACTTTGATAATGTAGTAAAAACGTCAAGTTTAAGAAACGAGTACAGTGTGACTGACATAAAACATGGGTTTCATAGGCAAACGCTATCAGAGTTCATCTGTTCTTTGACACACAATCAACAAAGAGTTTTGCTCTTTTATTTCTTTTCAAATGTTTTCTTTGTAGCTCACCTTGAATGGCTGGGGGAGTTTCCTGAAGAACCATCCCTACCTTACCATGAACCTGCTCTTAAAAGTGAAGATACTACTTAAATTGGGGGAAAAACTGCAACATTATTCCAAACACCAGTACAGTTTTTCATTGCTCGCAGCCAGCAGTCAGACAAAAGGAGATTGCTATTTTGTTTATAAGCGCTGTCTTCTTTAATTCAGTGCAGTTATTTCCACATTGATGGATTAAAAAGCAGTGGGAAAAGATTACCAACAGAGCTGAAATTCTTGGCCAGCCAGTGTTATTTTATTTTTAATTCACTTTAATTCTGCTGTGATAAAATCTGCACTGCCAACTCCCAATGGCAGCATTGTAAGTCTTCTACAGGAAAAGCTGTGGTGAAGAGAGTCGGTCCCTATATGGTGGTATTTCGCTGACACAGGCCCCCGGCTAACATATGGAGCCCACCTTTTAGTGTCTCCTTTGCATTTAAAACACACCATTTGCTTGGCTGCCTCTATAACTTGTATGGAATAAAACACTCTTTTCATTTCCCTTGTAAATGTTCCAGGGAAAGTTTTTTAGAGGAAAAATGTCTCTGCGGTGAATCTGCAGTATACTGAGCGTACTGAGCTAAAGATGGTGCTCACGCCTTTTACAAATACTTATTTTACATGCAATTTATTATTGCTTCTTATTCCTGTTAATCACAGTCTAGTGTAATCAGATATTCTACAGAAAAGTAATGGCCCAGCTTCCCATTTGAACAAGTGTTGGTTACAGTTCTTTAAAAAGTTTCACATGACAAAGTGCATTTAAAGAAATTCAATAAACCGAACGTTTAATAGAAACATTGAGAGATTATCGCTTAGCAATGCAAAGTGGCCTAAGCATTAACAGAGTGGGCCATATTAGAACAAAAGTGAATATTAAACAGTGCGTGTTCTCCTGAATAGACCGCTTAAAGACATTCGCAGTGAACTCTATTGATTGTGCGGTGGCTGTGTCAACCTCCGTCTCCTTGGCTGGGAGAGGGGGCAGATAATGAGGTTCCGGTTAAATATCCCCCACTTATGAGGAAAAACACATTCCAGCAGGGCTAAAGTGCTCTCCGTACCCTCCCAATATATTTTGTATGGTCTAATTAACTCTGTAAGCAATCTCAATTACTTTGTGCCCAGGGAAGCGTCCGCTGGGCGTACTCCTTTAAGCAAGTCTGTTATCCTTTTAAAAAATGATCCGAGGAGGCAGGCTCGGACAACTGAACTCTCGACTTCATTTGTCTTTGGCCAAGTTTGATGGCTATGCGTTTAAAAACCCATTCAATCTTATAAACTAAAAATTAAATGTACTCAGCTGTGATGGTCCTCTGTGCATCTGCTATTTATATGCTAATCTTCTCTCTTACTGGGAAGGTCTTGCAAATTATTACAGCAAACCAATAACTCAGGTGTATGGACTGGCAGGCTCGCTGGCCACCGAATGGAATGAAATGCTCGGAGGCTCGCGGGGTATTCAAGCTGCCCAGAAAGAGAGAGAGAGAGAGAGTGGGAGAACCTTGTGAAGCTGTCCACCATTGTCTCTGGAGGCAATTTAACGTTCCTTTGCCACAAAGCACCTCTTTGAGACCGCACTCGCTTTTAAAGCACACAACTTTGCATGCATTATGCCAGTAGTATATAGTAGGCTATTTTGAGATGCATGTTCTGGTAGGTAAGGCCTGCTTGCCTTTAATGGAAATAACCTTCACGAGAATCTGGTGCACCACTTCAAAAATACAAGAAAAAAATAGAACTCACTGATACGCCAACACATTAAAGTATATGCTGTTAGGTACAATGTATAGTATTGAGGATATATACCATTATATCCTGTTTTCAAATGTATTTGTGTGATCATAAATCAGAATTTAACTTTAATTTAACAACGCCATCTTCTGCTTTTAACTGTGGTCTGAAGTTTGAACAGCGGTTATGGGTAAGCAATAGTGACATCGGTTTGATGGTGGCTGAAAATGTGTATGATGTAGATAAACTGCAGATGATGGATGGAGGTCTCTTAATTTACCACAGTGTAATGGGCCCTCTCAGAGACTGCTGCTGTCTGGGGGATTTGAGTAAATGAGACCTCAGAGCCCCTAGAGTCCCACTGGTGTCCCCCTGGGGGTTAAATTGAGGTCAGCAATGGCCAAATTTGAGGAGTTTGAAAAGACAAAAATAGAATTTAGATGCAACTGTCCATAGTTCGGGCACAGACTTAAACACAGAATTTAAAACTGAATAGGTGCAGTTATGTATTTATTTATTATCTTAAGAAGACCACCACGTAAGCAAAGAAACAAATGCTAGACAGAGTTTGGATGGAATGGATAGAAGTGTGCTTGTGTGGGGGAGGGGGGGTCATAATTTAAGAATTTTACTGAAAACAATTGTCAGACACTATTTTTATATGTATATTTTATTTTTAAATATAAATTTATATGTATATATGATTTAAATTGTACAGTCCTATAGTCCTTTAACAATAAGAGTAATAATTACAGTTACACAAGCAAAAAAAATTAACTATCAACACTTTTAATAATGCCAATAAAACCATGGGTCTAAGGTCAAGCCCAAGTAGCTGCTGAGAGCTGCCGAGAGACCTATAGGCAGACATGGTTAATATTTATGTTAACCTAGATGCAAAATGCATTACATTTACTTTATAGCCAATTCCTTAGCTTCCAGTTTCCAACTTAATAAGGTATTACTCTTGTACAAGAACTGCTGAAGCACAGTAAAGAATTCCTGATAGGTCTGGAATGAAGAAAGGAATCTAGATAGACATGGTTTATCTTGAGTTTGCCAATGGGGGGAAAAAAAAAAAAACAAAAAAAAAAAACACACTGAGACACATCAATTATTGCTCTTCCTCACCGTCCTGATAAGATGCCTTATCGGTGTAAACAATGCAATATTCCCCCTGGCTGCATGGTAAATGTGCTCCTCTTTTGCGAAGTCGAAAAGGTGTCTGCTCTACAAATTCAGGGTGCTTAACACAAACCCCCCATGACCAATAATTAAATGCAGGCTGTGCGATCACAACACAGCAGTGCATTACGCTTGTTCAAAATGTCAACAGCTAGTTATCTGATGGGCAAAGAAAGACTACCCAGTTCCAAAGCTCTACGAATGAGGTAAATTTACTTAATATGACAATAAGAACATAAGGACAGTAACTGATGCCTTTTATTATCATTTTAGTTGGTTTTAAATTAACATTAATTATTGTTGTTTTTATGTCTGATTTGAAATTTAAAAGCACACTTTAAAATTTCTGCTAAAATATTTAAAATATGTGCATGCAATGAAGTTTATGAAGCTCACGTCCTAAGAAACTGAAATAAACAGTCATTATTTTTCAGACATTTCTTTTAGTAATATCCAATCACCAGGAGTTTATTGAGTCAGAAAAAAAAGCAATTCCATCCATGTCAGGGCCATGATAAAGAGAATAAAGTAATGGAATGCTTTTAAGGGTAAAAAGGAAAAACTAATTATGATAAAGGGCTTTAAGTTGTTGCTTTATCACAAAGCACTGGCTTTTTGCATTGGAAATGGCCGCTGACAGTGATAAAACCTTTATAGGGTGCAGTAAAGCGCTTTGTCACTGTCACTTGCCTCCGTTCCCTCTCCCCAGCTTGCTCTTTTCGCCCAGTTAAAAGCGGATATCATGTGTCATAATGATGTGTCTCCTTACTGCTAGGTGTGTCCCATTCCACCCCGCGCTGCGCGGATCTCCATTAACAGCCGAGCTGTGCCTCCTGTCTCGCTCGCCAAGGTAATCTCGGGCCTGATGCATTGCACTTTGCCATTACTGTCAGCGCATTTGCAAAATGTTCGACTATTCATCTGCTCATTGCTGCAGCGATTTAGTTGGAATTTTCATCCACAGCTGAAAGTTATGGCACTGAATGGTGCTTTCTGAATTTCAGCTCGAATTACATGGCTCCTAAATTTCAAACAAACACTTCTTCAAAACAAATATCGTGAAATTTCTCGCAATCAAGGGGCGTCCTGACATTTTCATCCTCGTGCAATTTTCCTGCTGAACTTTTGCATTTAGTAGTTCATACGTTGTGAAATTGCGCCCTCCCCTGGTGAGAACGTGCTACTTACTTCAGCTTTACATTCAAACTCAAATCGGTTTCCTCACTGCCTGGCATGGAAAAAAAACTACGAAGGAGACTCACCACTCTTCTTCGTCTTGTTTTGTAGTTTATATGAAGCTCGTCATGTTTCCTTAAAGATTTCTCAATAGATTTCTTGAGGTCAGTGGCTTGCCTCATTAGCTGCTCAGCCACACCAACCTTAGTAAAAACCTGGAAAATCAAATACAGTGAGTAATAAATGAGCAATTAGTGCACATTTCTCACAACAAAAAATACTCTCGGCAAATATATTTCCATTCCCTTCCCGAGTTGGCATAAAGCACTTAAAGGAAAAAAAAAGTTAAAAAGTGCAGAGGAAAAATGGAAAAACTTTATAAATGCTAAAATTCATTGCAACTTTCACTGCTCAGTAAAACCTACAGGAAAAAAACCTTGCAGACATGCAGATGACTGGAAACATTATTATTATTATTAGTTAATAATATTATTATTAGTTAGCAGAAGTAAGTAGTATTCATCTAAAATATATTTGCATTGCAAGAACCTTTATATTGCCTACAGTAGTTTGTTAAAAAACAAGGCAAAAACACAATACTTGAAATGCTTACTTGTGGAATGCTAATGAGAAATATTAAATACTGAAAATCTCTCATGAACACATGATACTGTCCCATAAACAAGATATTTTTACATTTTCTGCTAATTAAGGACTCAATAACCTTTCATGTACATGCGTAAGTATCCTGTGCACACTAGGGCTTGAAAAATGGATATATTGATAATCATTTATTACCGTAAATTAATTAAATCAGAAATAAATGATCTATTCATAAACATGGCCCATAAATGTGAAGTAACAATAAAATAACAAATGTAGAATAATAACATTATTAAAGTCTTGTAATTGCACTGAACTGACTGCCATGCAATATTCTGACAAACTTTAACCTTAACCAACTTGATAAACTTTACATTTACAGAGATAACAGATGAGCAAGGGAAAATCAATCGCTGAATCTAGACTAGATTTTTTTACAGCTTTATCTGTATTTTAAGCTATTGTGCAACACTAACATTCACTTATTTTTAGAAGCAACATGGTTACAGGGTTAACTAACAGGGTTAACAGTGTGTCCTCAGACAGCAGCTGTAGTTAAGGATGTCAGAACACCAGCATGGAGGGGAAGTAGAACTGAATGTTTACTGCTTTATAACTGACACTAGGAACTATTTTCTAACTTTCTGCCATAACTGGTCCTTTCCTTTCAGTAGCTTTTTACATAGGTTTGACACATTACTACCCACTTCAGGTTAAGTCACATTGTCACAGTTTTTTTATTGCCAACGTTATCGATCATGTCAAATGACTGTACGACCCCTGGTCCAGGTTCTCGTACACACACGAACATTTCTCATGTTCACACAAGGTTTTTTAAGGTTTTCATTTTTCCATAGCTGCCATAGTGGCTCAGTTAACGCAGACGTTTGGTTTCTTAGTGATTGTGCAACTGCATACCTGAATCCATGACTGGACAATTGGAAGGTGTCTACTACTGATGAGTCTGTGCAGGTCCCTCATGTTGTTCACTACTGCCTCATTCTCCTCAGTCTCTTTCACATTCAGATCTGAGGACATAAAGAGGTTAGGTCATCTGCGATATGTTGAATCACCACAATTTTAACATTTCCTGATGCAGCGGCAGACTGTGTTAAGTGACTGGATTTTTAAAGTCCTCCCTAGCCCAAGTGGCTATATTTTGCAGTTTCTCATGCAATGCCTTCAGAGGGCTAGAAGATTTCCAACCTTGTTCTACAGACTGAGATTTCTCTGTATTCCTTGAAGCTTTACACAATATTTAGTACTGTCGACGATTAAAAACCTCAATTTGTTGTAATCTTGTGTTGGGAATAATTTTCTGAACTGATGGAGCTGCTTTCTCATGATATTTGGGGCAAAGTGGTGGAGCCACAACTCATCTTTGCTGGCTGAGACTGAGCCTTTGGCGGATGGTCATTTTATTCACCTGTCACCAGTTCACCTGCTTATTGTGAGATATTTCAAATCAGCAGGATTGGAATGTTCTATAAAATTTTTTTCATTTTGCAAAATTCTTAAAATTAAAAAGACAAGGAATTTATCAGTTCTTCGGTCTAGATCAGGGGTTCTCAAATCTGAACCTTGAATCCAGATTCCAGTACTGGATCACCAGTCGATGGGACTGTAGGAGGCCAATCATTTATATCAACAGAGCAGTTAAATACTGATTACTAAATCCAGGAGTGGATTCTGGATTCAAGGTCCAGATTTGAGAACCCCTGGTCTAGATGGTTATTACCAGAAAAAATTTCAGAATTAATTCACATGCAAAAAGAAGAGATGATTCCTATTTTTTAAATTATTCAGTTGTAAATGAAGAAATAACAGCAGAAGCTAAAAGTAACCAACCTAAGGGCACATTAAGGTCCAGCCGATAGCTGTGAGACATCAGCCCAGTGCTGCGGATAAACGTGTCCTCATCTGCACCCTCCCCCATGTAAGCCTCTTCACTAGGCACCTCTTTTTCCTCTTCATTTTTGGCTTCTTCCATCTTTCCATTACCCACTTTGCTCAGGTCTTTGCTGCAACATGGCTTATCATCCCAGATACCAGTGTCTTGGGCAGGTTTAACACAGCTGGAGCTGGCCTTGTCGCTGGCCACATCTGACTCCGTGCTAAACAGGTTAAAGTTGTCCGGCACGAGCAAACCCATGCAGTTGTTGATCTCAGTCAGGGATTCCTCAATCTCAGAGGACATTTCTGAAAAGAAAAGGGGTTCAGACACAAAAGACTGAGTAAAACCACTCATTTATAGTTAATTTAGTCTCGTACTATAGCTGCTCGTACTAACATTTAATCCTGGACAAAATTCTCATCTTTTTTAGATGACCTCTTTTAGACACTGGTAATAAAAGTCTTTCATCAGGCTCCACACTTTCTTCCCCCTTCATTACAGAATATTCATTAGCAATTTTGTAATTCACTATTTTATACATCTCCTTGTTTCCATTTTGCAGTTGTGTTGTGTGTGGCTGGCGTATTTTGTGTAATGCAATGAAAATGGAAACTTGTAAATTCTCTATATGAATAAAAATTACAAAAGGAAATGCTTTTAATTATTTACAACTTTACTGTATTTTGCAAATACAAAAGTAATTCATTTTAAATCTGATGCCTTCAACACATGCAAAATAAATAAATAATTAAATTAAATAAAAAAAACACGTGGATCATGACTCACAACTTCATGCCAAACTTTATGAGAATTTTTTTTTCATCAGTTCAAAAAGAACATTTCTCAAATAATTTCACCATCTACAGTACGTAATACTGTGAAAACATTCAGGAAATTCAGAGAAATCTCAGTCTGTGTAGGGCAAGGCTGAAACTACTGCAGCATGTGCATGTTTGAGCCCTCAGAAGACACTGCTTGATAGGGGAGTACTTTTCACTTAACAAAGTACATTTTAAAACTGTTACGCAAAAAGAAAGCCAAGACTATGCAGAAATGTTAGCAGACATGTGCTGCGGTCAGATGAGTCCACATGAACATCTGTGCCAAACAGGAAATTGGCCAACCAGACTGTTACCAGCAAAAGGTTAAAAAAAGAACTTCTGTCATGGCAAGGTGCTGCATCATGCACATGTGTAAAGGTACCAATGAAGCGGCGGCATATATTGGGACTTGGGAGAGACATATGCTGCCATTAAGATTACGTCTTCTTGGGGGATGTCTATGCTTATTTCAACAAGACAATGCCAGTCCTCATTCTGCGCATGCTACAATAGCATGGCTTCATACACACAGAGTGCATGTGGTCTGCCAGAAACCCAGATCTGTCTCCTTTTAAAATGTATTCAATATCATGAAGATGAACCAGCCAATGGTAACCACTGTTGAGCAGCTGTTTTACCAGGTAAGAATGGGCACTTGCAAAACTGTAATAATGAGTATCGTCAACTCTCAAATGAAGCAAAATGATAATGAAAATTAAAGGTGATCTAGCAGAGTGGTAAACATGCCCTTGTCACAACTTTTTGAGTGTGCTGCAGAGATCAATCTAATCTAAAATTGTATATATTTACATCATACTTCTG
This sequence comes from Arnoldichthys spilopterus, assembly GCA_037974385.1. Classification (NCBI taxonomy): domain Eukaryota; kingdom Metazoa; phylum Chordata; class Actinopteri; order Characiformes; family Lepidarchidae; genus Arnoldichthys; species Arnoldichthys spilopterus. The sequence goes on along the minus strand of JBBPDA010000034.1, from coordinate 18,874,249 downwards.
GGTTAGTCAATAAAACATTGGAAATTAAAAACAGAATCTTGTTTTTATTACATTGTACAAAAGCCATTTTTTTTTATTTTGATTGCTTTCTAAATGAATATTAAAGGCATCTTTTACAGAGTCTGTGAAGTTATCTTGAATATGCTCATATTCTCATCTTATGATCTGAAGTTACTTGCAGAAGACATTGCCTTAAAGTTTAGATATGACAGTAAGATGGAGACATGTAGCAACAAAATATAGAGTCATACCCTCCATCTCCACCTTGGCTTTATCAAGCTTGTCTTTGTAAATTCTCTCAAGTCTCTGCTGTTTCTCCTCCTGTCTCCGTCGCTCAGCCAGTGTTCTGGCTTCAACATCCTGAAAATCTACCTATGAAGAACAAAAATGAATAAAGAAATAAAGATCAGTGCAGACAACTGACCGGTCAAACACAACCTTAACAGAATTGTCATCCAGTCACTCAAGTCAGATAACTGCCATATGTAAAAATGACTAGTTAGCCAAAATTAGCCAGTTTCACAATCTATGGACCTAAATTCTTTTGTTGTTCACTGAAGGACACAACAGCATCACACTGGATTAGGGCTGGGCAATAGAATATATCAGAAATGCATTTAGATTTAGGCATATACCTTTTTAACTTGCTTCAAAAAGTGATAGCCCAAAGTCAGTTTCTTGTAGGCCTCCCCATACTTGGCCTGCCACTCCTGCAAAGTCTGGATGGCCTGGGTTTTGAGCTTTTTGGCCACCTCTTTGGGTGGCGGCAGGGGCTGCTCGATGTCCGTCTCCACCGTTAGCTCCAGAAACTCCTGAAGGTTTGTAACTAGGAGGACTCTGAAGTGATGAGAACGACTAAAAAGCTCAGTGGCCATCTGGAAGGCAGAAAGGCGAATCTCAGCATGATCCTGGTTTAGTTGGGTCATGATGAGGTGATAGAAATGGTCGATGTAGTCGTTGGAGATCCTGCAGACATAATTTAGGAGACCCTTGGATGAATATTGTTCGACCTTCCTCAAATATACTATTTTCATAAAATTCACCAATTAGTTTATCAATTAATTTAAAGAAGGGGTGTACAATACAGGTCCTTCTCAAAAAATTTGCATATTGTGATAAAGTTCATTATTTTCTGTAATGTACTGATAAACATTAGAC
>JBBPDA010000034.1:18810249-18872991 GCA_037974385.1 Arnoldichthys spilopterus | reverse complement strand
TAAAACATAATATAATCAGTATATGATCAAATTGGGTTCATTCAAGGAGATGCTCTTGCATAGTTAAGTGTTCTGATTCGTCAACACCTGATTCAAATCTTTAGTTCATAAGCAAGGTCACATGAGTTGAATTCAGTGTATTAAAAGAGGGGAAAACACCAGGCTCATAAGGAACCCAATATGACATCTCTGATTTCAAGTGATTTATGTTTTTGAAGCCTTTTCTGAGTTTTATTGTGTAAATTCATTCTTAACATACTTACTGTTATCTCTGTAGCTTTGTCATCCATGTGCATAAGCTCTATTATTGTGTGTTTGACATAACCCTGAATCTATCTGTTCACCAGGACACAACATTACATCAACCTGCCGGTGCAATTCAAGCCAGCTGCTGTAGGCCAGTTCTCCGGTTTGCTAGTCGTTCAGACAGACACAGACATCAAACTTGCCGTAGAGCTTGCAGGTGAAGCTTTACTCTGAAGCATGTTGTTTTGAAACCGACTATTACTCCATTCCCTCCAGGTCACTTCCAGTGGAGGTTAGTTCGAGGTTAAAGTGATTTATGAAGAAAATGTAATAAATGAATGTATAGAAATAGTGTAACTTTAAACAAAAGGCTTTGTTTTTAAGTACAAACAGGTTTAAATTTCAAGTTTTCATATTTCACTAACTCGCATCACCCTGCGTGCCTGAGGGAAAAGCCCCTCTTCTAACATTAGCATTCATTTGCAGCTAGATTTCTCTATGCTCTGTTGTATGAACCCTTAAGTGGCCTTGAAACACGAAACAGTACACACATTCAGGACTGACTTTTGTAAATTGGTTTTGTAGATCACCATCTCTGATACAAAGCTATTTGTTCGAAATTTGAGACTCATCTTTTGGAGACTTGTGTGTTTTGTACAATATGATTGGTGTATTTTTGTTATTTATTTTAAAATCAATGTTCATAATAAAATAAAGGTCCGTTCATATTGATGATGAGGATTTTTTTACTGCCTTATAAGGAAAGTCTACCAGTGTACCATTCCATACCCTGTACCACATCTGTGGGTGTGTTATAAACTCAGCATCCATTCTGTTGAGGATTTCATTGAAATGATTGATATTTTCCAAGAAGGCACACACATGTGATACTTAAGTTCTCTTTTTATTTAAATAAGCATTTATTTATTATAACTAATAGACATTATAAAAGGAATTAAAGAAAAAGGAACTAGCTGTTACATGATACAAGGAACCCCAAGTTCCCTAACTGGGCAGTAACATTTAGTGAAGTAAAGTGAAGTGTAAACACACTCAAGCACCACAATGAAATGTGACCTCTGCATTTAACCCATCACACGTGCACGTGGAGCAGCGGGCAGCTACCAACAGCACCCAGGGAGCAGCGTAGTGGGATGGTACCTTGCTCATGGGTACCTCAGTAGTGCCCGGGCCTGGACTCGAACCTGCAACCTTCAGGTCTCAAAGGCAGTGCCCTAACCACTAGGCCAGTTTATTAGTTTTAATACGTGACAACTTCCATAACATTGGTTTAGTGTTGCCATTTTTCACACAGTAAGAGAAAAATCAACAACAGAAAAAGTCAGAATGTTAATTTGTTTCTTTCATCCTGTTTTGTATTGCTTATATTATTTTGAGAGAGACTTTTTACAAGAAACCACTAGAGAATGTATTGCTCTATTTTTAAACCTTTTAATGCAGGGTTCTTTAACTGCTGTTGTCCATCAATTTATTAGTTGGTTCTCAAGCTAAACCAGGTGTGTTTTAACACAAACACTAAACCGTGCATGGCTGGATTTGCAGCTTTAAAAAATTATCCTCACGTGTTATTTTACAATTGAGCCTTTGCAACCTGTGCACTATATACAGATGAGCTTGGGACATAGGTTCAGATGTCCCCAGCCCAATTTAGTGTTTGGCTCTTAATGGAGTTGCACCTGTTGGTAGTGTGTAACTTCTAAGCACCTTGCTTCATGAAAATGGCGAGCAGACATACAGGTAGAGTCAGTAGCCATGTATACAGATGGATAGTTGTCGCAGCGCTGAAGTTGCAAAGGCGGCCGCTACAGCATGTAACGGCTGTGCCATCTCCATTAGCGTCCACTGAGACACTGCTAGCAGCTGCTGCGCACAGTCTAGAATTGGAGCACTGCTTCACAATGGCTTTCAGATCCCCTGAAAACAAGAAGCCTCATATAAATGCAGATAAAAACTGAATAAAAAACTGAATAATTGTTGTGCAAAGATTTAAGTTAAGCATCTAGTGTTTCTTGCTTTCTGCAGCCCAACCAGTTTTTTTTTCTAAACTTTAGACAAAGTTATAGAATAGTTAATTTGTGAGCCATGAAAACAAACATGTAATCTGTCACACTGAAAAACAGCCAAAGTGATTTAACTATGTACAAACAACTTGTTTCTAGCTTGGCACAAATGTATGTTTTGAAAGCTACTACACTTACCTAAAATGCTCATAGTGGTCATGCAAGTGTCCAGAGGAGCCTGGCACTCCTCAGAGTTACTGTTGCAGTATTCATTGGAGGAAGTGGAACTGCATACATAACACTTAAGAGAATTTACTGCAATACACACAGACTGGATATCAGTGGAAGAATGTATCATTTTTTTAACCTATTTAAGTAAAAATGCATATTGATTGATTTAGAAGTCATTAAAAATGTGATATCACTGAACACAATGTTCTGTGTTTTTGTAACATTTCTTATAAACATTTCTCAAAAATATCTGCTGTTCAGCTGTTTCAAGACATTCAAACAAATCAAAATGATTTCATGCTTCGAATAAAAATTCTTACACTGACTTTGTTGAAATTTAAGAAAGCTATTGTTCCTTTGTCCTGTAAAGCTGTTTTAAGAGATACTTTTACAGTCTAGTTTCCAGCCGTGAAGGTATGTATTAGTCAATAGCTTTAAGACACTTGCAGTGGTATATTACTACTGACAGACAAGTTAAACCGAAATTTCACACCGTTTATAAAAACTGATTACAGTCAAGTTAGTGTTCTAATTTACATCTAATAACTTCTTCCCCTCGGATCAGCAATATAGATTTTTTTGCAGGCTCTACATAATTACCCTTTTAAAATGTAGAACTTTCTTGCACAAAGTCAATGAAATCACATCCACAAAGTCAATAAATCTTAAAATTCTGACCTGTTTTTAATACTAATATGAGAAACTATCCAAATACTTTTCAGTTATCTTATTTTAAAGTGTTAGACACCACCCACATTTATTTAAATACGCATTAGAGTCTTTAGAGGAAGAGAATTCAATACCTGAGTGCACGGTTATGAGGAAAAACAGTAGTCCAGAAAGGGTCCCCATGCTTCTCTAGCACTGTTTGTGATGGGTGTGTGTGGTTATCAGACAGAAATGCAGGATCTAACTTTGGACCACCACCACCCAGCAGACGTTCCTTCACATTTCCTGAATGGCATAAGCCTACCCAGCTGCCATTCCCTCATGCTTTTTGTTATCACAGTAAGACAATCACATTCTCACAGGACAACTGTCCACTGTGGCACACACGCAGTGCATTGTGTGTACAGACATCAGTGCAGACTTCTGGGCTCCCTATGCTATGACTAATCCATTCATTAAGAAAAATTACCAAGCCTATTTTAACATCTGTATTTACTCCCAAGCAGTCATTTTAATTGATAGACATCAAACATAAACTGATCTCACTGGAGGATAATAAAACATTAGCGAGACAGCGGAGTCATTATGTTGTGCATCTTTCTTGTGGTATATTTTGTACCATCTTCAAACTGCTGTCTGTTTTAAGACTTGAAATGAGCACCTGTGCTCCGCCATCTGCTTTTCTGTTTAATTTTATTGCCTGACAGCAGAGAAAATTACACATTCCTTTAAAGTCAATGAATTCAGTTTTAGTTAAGATAAAATTCAGTAAGAGAAAGATCTCATCAGACATGATTAAATGTTTTTAAAAACAAAATCGCAGCGTCAAATACTGAGCGCTCCATACTGAAATGATTGAAACTGGTATAAACATTTCATAAGTTACAGTAATTACGCTTATCGCGTTACAATTCTATTCATTTTTACCCACCAGCGCTTCTATACAATACATACATTGGCATCTACCTCAGTGATGAAGCTGTGTCCAGTTTACAGACACTGGAGCAGTTTTAGTCACAGGGGATAACTGAAGACAAAGGCAGCATCTGTTCACTGAGCTGTAAACTGAAAGCCTGTAGTTTGCAATTCAGTCCTGTACAAACCGAAATAAACAGCATTATTATGCTGCTGTGGGCTGTATACTGTAAACCGCTTCAACTGTCAATTTGTAGTTGGTTCAGTTTTCTGCGTGTTCAGATTCACAGCTTTGGCACTAAAATGTACGCTGTCTAGATTATATGAAGTCATTTTCTTTTGTATAGTATTGACAGTAGCAAGTTAAATCTGTAGGTCACATATGGATCATTGTAGTGCAGATAATATTTCAGTTTTTGCATACAGTAGTGGGCAAAGTCATATGCTTTGTCTCTAGAATAGTTAATCATAGTTCAGTTAATTCAGTTTAAATGCAAATATTAACAAGTGAATATATCTTCCTGTTAGATTGTAGAATGTCCTGCAGGCTGAAGGAGGTAAAGTAAGGCTGAAGTTCAGTTTTGTTTAATAGAGCACTTTCATGCAGAAGGGCTGCAGGAAGCTTGAGCAGCCATGGCCTTTCAAGCTTGTACTGCAGTAAATTGTCTAGTAGACTGTAGACTAGACTGTAGAATGAGTCCGGTTAAGAAGTCTTAGAATCCAAAGGAGCAGTTGGGGATTGTTGTTTCTCAACCATATTCCATTTTCACACTCAAGGTGTGTGATCAGCTCCTTAGTATAGCATGCATGAAGCTTCAGCTCTCCTGTGCCTCTTGTGATGCAACCAGTCAGTCCTCATGTGATTTTCCTTTTGACTTTTTCCTGTGTGATGCCCCATACTCTCGACCTCTACATTTGTTCATAGGGTAAATCCTAAAAAGAATGAAATATAATGATCAGTGCATTTATTTAAACTAAAATCTGATCAGGCCTAATCCACACATACACAGGTGTTTAAAAAAAATTAAGGTTTTCCCCATTTGTTTATAAAAAAAACTTGACCACACAAGCACTGTTTAAAAATAGCTAGTCAGCTCTACCAGTAGCCTATATTTAGCCAAGCCATAAATAACTTATAAGGCAAACTTAGAGAGGAAATGAATCATCAAGATGGAAAAATTAATTATTTTTATATAGAAATCACAATTTGAAAGAGTGCATTTTTCAAATAGTAAGGGTTGTCCCTTACTCCCCAAATTATTGACCCATTTTAACTGGAGGAGTTGAATAATTATGATGTCTCATAATGCAGAACTTGGGAATTGGCATTCTGGCACAATACACTTAAAAACTTGTGCCTCGTGTTCGAAAACAGGTGAGAAAAGTGCTTGAGTGAAAAACTTATTTAAAGAAAATAATTACATTGAAAATACTGGTTCAAAAAATTCATAATTATATATTTTGCCCAAATTGTTCAGCTCTAAGAAGCATCATTTAGCTATTGGGAAGCAGCCAGTGTCATGGGTGTGCTGGATGTAGCAGTAATCTCTGCATTTCTTTTGAGTGCCTCTGTTTCTCAGTATAATAAGAGAACTACACCGGTATGTGTACACATGTAGCAAGCTTACAACAGCACTGTTTTGGCTGTGTCCACCATTGCACAGGACAACATTTGGCACATACTCTGACAATAAAGAAAATGTGTAACTTTCTCACTTTACAAGTCAAAACTCTCTTTTAGCCATTTAGACAACACTACTTTATGCAGTTTCTGAAAGTCTTTACCATGCAGTTTTCAAAAAGATCAATTTTCAGTGATGTAAAATGACATTTGCATGTGGATTATGCTTTATTCACTTATATTATGTAATCTTATATACTCAATACTATATTAATATTCATGTTAACAAGTCAGTGCATATTACCAGGTAATATGATCCAATTGTCAAAATGATCAGTTTAACTGCAGATTTCATGAGTACTTATTTCCATATTCTGTTTTCTGGTATAAAAACTGCATACACACCTGCGCTGGTAGAGGTAAATGAGGAAGACCACGTCATCTCTGAAACAAGCCAACTGATGGGGGCCAGGAGTGGTAATAATGCCACTAAATACGTCACTTATAAACGTGTTCAACCCCTGGGAATGGGCATACGACAGAAGCATTAACAGACGTTAATGTTAAACATAAGCATTTATGGAAGCCTACAATTTTTTAAGTGAAAGATGCACAGGTTTTTATACAAAAGCAAAGGTTAAACTCACTTTATAGAGTAATACTGACATCGGAAGATGTGCGACTGATTTTAGCTGAAAAACAAAAATGATCCATGACTTACAGTAAATTTAGACATTAGCTTTATTAAATAGATGTTAAACCAACTTGAGAACAAACCTTGTAATTAACATATAACTGAGGAACCATAGACAGGAATCCAAACGCATAGACTCCTTTAAGAAATTAAAGAAGACAAACATGAGTCACTGATTTGATCCTGCAAAACAAAGTGAGAAAGACGACAGGAAAATTGTTTCGTGAGTGTTCTGGACTTACCACTGACGAGACTGTTGATTATCCAGAAGTACCAGCTACTGGAATGTGAGGAAAAAACGGACATGATTATTATAAAAACTTCAAATAAATTAAAGCCATGAAAAAAAAAAAAATGTCAGTAAAATTATTACCTTTTATTCTTGAGATATAAAAAGGAGTACATGGCCCCACTAATGCACAGTGGATACAATAAATATGACAAGAATTTCATTGCCTGAAGAAGAAAACAAATGTTAATTTGATGGTTTTCTTTTCACTTTTTGTCCCAGCATTTCAGTGAAACTGCAGTACCTTGGAATCATGTTCTTCTGTTGCACGCTCCAATTCATCTACTCTCTCATCCTAAAAAAGCATGCCACAGTGAGCTGCAATGGAAACCCCACTATGTCTACAGTGTATGCAGGCTCTCCTTATCTGTACAATTTAATGCAGTATGTCATTGCTGTAAGTATCCACTAGTGAAGAAATATGCTTATAAATGAACTGACCTTTAGAATCATTAAAGCTAATGATAAAACACCTTATAAATAAATAAATGACACACACACATGATTGAAGAACTTACTTTAAAACTGGGCTGAATTGCAAAGACTCTGCTGACTTTCCAAAGCTAAAGACATGAGACAGAATGGTTTAGTATAAAAGACTTTAATGAAGGTGTTTTGCACTTAAAAGACAAATCTGTTTCTTTACCTCAATTAAAGCTGCAGTTCCCATGGGGATGAGGGTGAGCCAGCTGGTTTGCTCTTCTAGCAGATGGAGGAATATCACAACGATGCTGAAACACCTCCAGATCACTGTTAAAAACAAACAGCACAGGGACAAGTTTTGCAGGTTAACATGTTTGCAAACCATGTAGACTTTTTAAAAGTTTGGACACTATCTTGTTTGTAAAGAATAAAAGCATAATTTTCTTTGATGGTTTGCTATACATATATACAATCTGACAATAGCTACTTAAAGTACATAAAAATTAAAAAACAAACTAAAAACTTCTACTACAGAAGCTCATGACTTCATCTAGTGTATCTAATGTTTTATCTCACCTGATCGTCTGGAGAGACCAGCTAAACTTTTCTTCCCTCTCCAGAAGCTCACATCATTTTTGAAAGCAAATGCTTCAAAAGAGAGCTGCAAAATATTGCACAGCCTAGTAAGACAAATTAGCTTTACGAATATCCACCATTTGATTATATAAGTGCAGTTTTTTTGTAAAGTAAGAGTAAGGCAAATGAAACTCGATGATGATTAAAAAGTTCATATTAAAAATACAGGAAGAAACTCACATGAAACGCAGGGACCAGGATGGACAAAGCCAAGATATGAAGACCGGTTTCAACGAACATGGCTTTAATTTCATCAAGGTTCTGCTCAGAAAACCCTGAAAGGGAATAAATATTACATGTGTAGAAATGTTTTCATTAGATGATAAAACCTGTTGTAAGCTGTTAACACCAAACATGAGAGGTTGAATTGATGCCAGATGTACAACATGACATCACAGCACTGAAAGTGACTTACCAAAATGTTTAAGCGAGTATATAATAGCTTGAATGTGGATCCAAATTCTAAATTTCCGAAGAGTTATTGTATCATAGGATATAGTGAGTGGGACAGCTTTTGTAGTGCTGTTCATCTCCTGCAGAAGAATCGTATGAAATACAAGCAGTCAGAATATAGTGTGAAAAATATTTCATGACCATTTTCTGTTCAGGAAACTGGCATTTTACATACGATTAAATCCTTTAGTCTGCTTCTTATTTCATCAGCGAGTAAAAGAGGCAGATATATTTTCTTTTTTTCCTTCTTTCCATCTTCAACTCTAAGGAAAAACAAATGGGTGGCATCACATTATTGCTTGATGCAGACATTTTCATAACTGACATTTGTGATTCAATTTCACTGTATACGTAATTCCATATTAATGGTTAGATCACACTATGGGTTAATGTCCTAGTAAGGCATTAAGCCCAGTCCTGCTAGTCTAGCTGCTTATCTAACACTTTTTTAAATAATGTTTTTTAAATTTATTTTGGATCACAGATATCAGTAAATGTACTGGATAGAGCTCAATTGCTCCAGAGAACACAGTCCACCTGCTCCACAGCCCAATTCTATGTCTCTAAATGATGTTTGGCAATAGGCTTGGTGACCTTAGACTCATCTGTCTCTGCTCAAGAGCTCCCATTCTATTTCCAATGCTTTTCTATATGCATTTTACAAGCCATGCATGCACTGTTAAATATATGTGTCTGCAGTGTGTTCAGTGTAATTACAAATAGTATAGTATGTAGTATGTGGATATTTTTTAACATACAGTGGAAATGTGGAACTCACATTTTCATGTATCTCCTCAGGTCACTGGGCACTGCTGCATTATTAAAAGTGAAATCCTCCGTCATCATGTTAAGAGTAATGCGTGATTTCCAGTATGATGCAAGCCTTTGATCTTCTGTCCTCTAAAGCAAACAGAGAGGGCAGAGAAGCAGTTGAATGACATGTATTTATTTGTTTTAAAAGTAACAACAACAAAAGGTTTAGCTTCACGTTTATGAAGGCTATATTAAATACCATATTACAATAATATTGGTACATGTTACATATCGGTATGACCCGGTCAGAATTAGCCTTAATTATTATGACCAAAATGGTTTACACTTGTTGGATCACAGGGTTGCCAACACTTGTTTATAACACAGTGTTTGAAGCTGGTGAAGGTACAGACAGTTTGCTGTGGGTGTATACACAAAATTCACAATACAGTGTGCTGACCAGTAAAAACCATTCCAAACATATTGCACATTCTATGAGAAAGAAGGTAGTCCTCACATCAAATCTTCCTCCAATGATGCCTTGGACATAACCACATATACACTACAGAGGAGTCTACAGTATTACCTTCTGAGAGACTCTGGGAGAGCCGGGGCTGCCCACGGGAGGAAGAGGAAGCATCTGAGAGGTGAGGCGAGCCACGAGTCGCACATGTTTGCTGTCCTTCCATGGTGATACTCCACTTTTGTGTACAAAGACCACTGCATGGAGGGTCCCATTCTTTTGGGTTAATTCAGGCAACAACACGCTGACCTTCCTGTTTCCAAAAGAGGGTACACAGTGACGTAAAATACAGCATGTAGAGAGGAGGTTTTTTTGGCGTATACAGTGGTGGCTTTCGTTCAGTCACCTCTGTAGGTCACTCAAACTTAGATTTTTAGGACAACATTTAGTGACTATTTGTTATTGTGAACACACCCCATCACACAAAGTGCACCACAACAAAATGTGACCTCTGCATTTAACCCCTCCACATATGGGTTAGCAGCAGGACAGTATCTTGTTCAGGCGTACCTTGGTGGTACCTGGGCTGGGGCTTGAAACTGCGACCCTCCGATCACATGGACAAGTTACTAACCACTAGGCCAAGCAAGCACTGTCCAATTCCTCTCAAATGTTGTTAATATTAATGTCATCTTTTAATATGATAAAACATTGAATGATGTATTGGAAATGTGTACTATATATAGTATTTATATAAATGTATACAACTATACATTTTACTACTATATATTTTCCCTTTTAATGTAAAACAATAATTTATTGGTAACACACACATATATGTGTGTATATATAGTATTTATATCGATGTAAATAAGTATAAATTGATATAAAAATGAATAAATGACTTGAAAATCCAGCCTAGAACAGCCTAAAACACAGGAGTGTTCATGCATTTACTTACAAGGAGAAACTTGCCTTTCAAACTTTGCATGAATTTCAAATTTGTCCACTTTGAGCAGAAGCTTGTGTCCAGCCTCGTCACTGGGGTCCAGACACGAATACGCGCTGAGCTTTAAGATCAGAACATTGCGCTTAAATTGCAGCCCATGCAGTAGCTTTAATGAACACATGAACTGATGCCTTGTTTTATGTGAGTGCACTGAATATTTCCTCACCTGCAGTCGAGGTTTGCCACTGAGGTAAGATGTAACGCAGTCATCTCCTTTTGCTGGGTCACACGGTTTAGTGTGCACGAAGCCATAAATGGCCCAGCACGTATGGAGCACATAGACGACCAACACCCCAAATATCACTTTGGTGTAAGACATCTTAAACTGAGACCCAGCCTTGGGCTTAGAATAGCACGAAGGAAACATGCTTTTTATCAGGACAAAATAAAAACCGTGCAGAATCATACAAAACGGCTGACGTCTAAACGCGTAACGTTACTGGACTCGTGTGAGCTTCAGCGGGTTCTCCCTCCGGAGGTGAAGAGCATCCATTTGGAGCCCAGCATCCTTTTGGAGCACCAAAGCAGCACTGAGCACTCGGCGGTGACAGGAGGGCGTCACCACCTCTACGCCGAAGCTGCACAAAGCACACTACAGAAAAGCCTCGGGAAAAATATCTAGACCTTACTCATTATTTGTTTCCTGATGTCTAATTAACAGGGACGTCGCTGTCTCTGATTGCTCCGTGTCCACGTCTAGCCGTTCGCCGTTTATGTGGGCGGACAGCGCCATTGCGCGGCGCTTTTTTTCTAGAGATTACGGTTTTCCAGCTCCACACGGTTCAGCCCACCCCGCTGGTTAACACACAATTGCCCACAGTTAACATTTGTTTTTTTTATTTTGTCCTTTTTTTCTGAGCCTGCCTAACTGTAAATCTGAAGCAAGTTGACGCCTGATCAAACCAAAAAGTGATTTTTAATTAACTTATTTTATCAAATAAAGTGTTTTTTTTAATAAAGTAGATTTTTTTCACGTTGGGCCACAGTAAAAACTAAAATAAAAGTACACAATTTTCATTTATATAACTGTACTATTAGATGTTCATACGGTGTATAACTAGGAAATGGCATCACTTTAAACCAAACAACAGGTGCTATGGCGTTTATATTCTAAAAGTTGTTGGGCGTGAAGGGGTTAAACAGTTACATGAGCCCCAGTGCATTGTGGTCAGGTCAGGTTCAGCAACTTCTCCAGAAAAGCACTTCTTTCTGAAACGTGACGGAGTTCTTGCTGTGGATGTATTTTAACTTTATTTTTATTATTAAACGACTTACATTTAGCAAACCGTATGGACAATACAGAGGCAGTCAGTAGCATTAGCATAGGAAAGCGCCGGCTCGTTGTTATTAGCACACAAGCTAGCAGGTTAGCGAAAGACAGGTAGCCCTCACTTTCTCATGGCAAACAGTATTTAGAGTTTCTTAGTCTTTATCGACGTTTTTTTCAGACTTAAAAAAGACAGCTGATCCAACTAAACCTCACCTTTTCGTCGAAACCTGTCTGGCTCCATCTGGAGTTCTCCACACTTAACTAACATGTAGCAGAAGTGAACTTTTAACGTGTTTCTACCTTGTTTGGCTGCAATGGAAGCATGTGTGAGGGTGCTGTGTCGTGAGAGTGTGCTGACCGTGTCTACGAGATGTTGGACTCGAAGAACTTTAACGATAAAGATGTCAAGATCACCTCTCACACGTCCTCTGTCTGCTCGACATTCACCATTAGCGCCATCGATGTGGGCAGGAAAACACACCGGTGTAGAGACACTCAAGTACAACTGTAAGTGCTGCCTTTGGAAAGTACACCACTGAGTTTTTAGAACTGCTCTTATGTAAAATAAAAACACATTTAGAGGAAAGCGTTGTATACACACTAGTCAAAATATATCTGCCTATTGTAGTAGAGTTGAAAAGAAACTCTCCATGTGGAATAACTAAATGGGAAGTACAAAACGTATTGACGCAAAGCAAGGCTCATCAAAAAGAGCTGTAGCAGTATAGCAGACATTTCTGCAGAAATCCTGTAGGAGTCTACAGGACTGCTCCTCAAAAATCATGTAGTAAAGTACAGTTTATTTGTAACACATACACAGCTAAACAAGTACAATTTGCAGTGAAATGTGACTTAAATTAACTAGAGACTGAGGAGATTAAACAGAAAAGAGAAACACAAATACACACTGTATTTAATCTTTAAAATATATGTTTAAATAATGCAAGATACAGAAAGATATGTATAATATGTAGCTACAGAAAAATGCAGAGATATGTAAATAAAGAAGACATGTAAAGTGCCAAACTTTAATGTGGCATAGTACTGGAGTTTATTGCTTTCACTACCACAAGACTCTACTACAGGGGTATAACAATGCAGAATCATCGTTACGCAAGCAGTGTATTGCACTATAGAAATGTATAGTTTCTTACAGTACGACTACTAGTGTGTGTAGTATGTCTTTGTAAGAGAAGAGTGTAGTTGTGACTAATAACCATCAAAATCATTTCCCTCATCAGCCCTCTTCTGTCGTGGCAGAGTTACAGATGCATCCCATGCAGCTGCTTTGTCCAGTGTTGTCCCTGAATTTGTTGTGGTAAGCTCATAATGTGGGTAGGGATGATGATGGTGGTGCTGCCCTGTGGTCCGAAAACCAAAATCATATTGTGCTGCACTTGCGCGCATAAGGATATTTTTTTTGTCACATTCTTGCATGAACCTCATGACTGAAAGTATACATTGCATAACTGTGCTATTGTTAGTATATCAACAGTAGATGTGTCCTTCTGCTACACTAGTAGGGTACAGTGACCTTAACTGTTTACAGTAATGACACATATCTCACTCTTAGAGTACTTATCTAAATAGTGCTAATAATTCATTTAGAGGTATAAGGTAATTCACATATTCATAATGTAACATAATTCATAGAGAGGTTTGAGACACTTGGCACCTAAAAGATCACTTATCAGTTGGTGCTTAAAGACTGTTTTGTCCAACAGATGAAATTTGAACCAGATGGGAATGTCACATCATTTGGTGAGTGGCATCATTCATTCACATCCAAATGAAATGGGGTCATGGTTTTGTTGGACATAAGGCATGTTGTGTTTCGTTTGTGCATTTTTCTCAGATAAAAAGAAAACAGAATTCTATCAAGAATTTGGTTTACAAGCAAGAGACCTGAGATTCCAGCACCTCACCAGCATCACATCACGAAATAATACAATAATCATACGCATGGAGGTAGGTTGTTTATTCTTTTGTTCTGGGTGTTTTGTTAGCGAATGAGTCATACTGTTGTTGTTTGCTGAATACAAGTTCATTTTACAAAGAGCAACACACCTGTAGCAGTGACCACACACGTTGGTAATCTGTAGGACCTTTTGTGATCAGAACAGTGTACCATTTAGTGTGAGGTGACTGAATATAAACTAATTGTTTCCCGTCTCTAATCAGTCTATTTTTTCTTTTCTAAGTCCCTAAAGGCAGTTGTTACTCCAGAGTGCTTGCTGGTGTTGGATTTCCGTGGACTGGGTCTTGAGAAATGGCTAGTTTTGGAGCTGGGGCCTCAGTTAGCAGGGGATGGAGCTTTGGCTACCTACTCACTGCCCTTTGAGTTCAGAGCCTTGGAAGCTATCCTTCAGCACAGGGTAAATACTAGATGTATGTTGAAGTCACAGTTTAGTGCCAAGATCACTGATAAGTATGTCTGCAACATTTAGTTCACCACATTGATGCACACATGCAGTGTTGTTTGTTAGCACCTATTTTTCCGAATACACTAAGCTCTGAGATTCAAATAGTGAGTATCAGAGAATTCTCCTGTGTGTCTGTGTTTTGGTACAGATAAACACACTCCAGGCGAGGTTAAATGAGGTTCAACCTCAGATCCTGGATTGTCTGGAGTCATTAGTGGATCCCAAGCTACTATCAGCAGACCGCTGTAAACTACACATGCTTCTTCTCAACAGTAAGAGGTAGGTCAGGAAAAACAAAACATTGCAGTTGTAAAGAGAACATGTTTTTGTCAAAATCTGACCCTTATTTTAACTCCAGTTTTCAAACTGCAGATGTGAGTTCATTGAATCTTATGCCAGTTTGTATCAAATCTGTATGTTTTTTAGCAGGTAATCAAAAGGTAATAACTTGCCGTAACAGACGGGTTCTCTTTTAAACATATGAGCTTGCTGCACAAGTGTAACCCTAAATCTTTATTACACCATTTTGTCTGTAGCCTTTCTGAACTGGAGACTGATATTAAAGTATTTAAGGACAGTCTGTTGAGGATCCTGGATGAGGATGAGTTGATTGAAGAGTTGTGCCTCACTAAATGGACCGACCCCCGTGTGTTGTAAGTGAAATATGTAATGCTCATTTTTATTGTATTTATGCAAGTTAGGATGGTGTTTCACATTTTCCATTGCAAAACATAATGAGAGAGTTAAAGTGTTGACTGTCTAAGGGCCTTTAGAACTAGTTTGAGAACCACTGACCTAAGGCTTCAGTAACAGTTAGTTGACATTTGAAAAAGATGGTGTATTTTTTACAAACAGCGCTGTACAGTTCTTTATAATGTACCATGCTATTATGAATGGTAATGCTACTTATATTGTTCTGTCTAGATGTCAAGTTGAGAGGAATGAAAATGAAAGATTGAATGAAAGAGCACTGAAAATGTTAGCCTCATAAATCTATCAATGACAAGCCTCATATATCTATGACTGATAATGTTCCCAGTGCTTCTTTCAGCCGCTTTCTGTGTTTGTGTGTTTGTTTCTTGTTTTTTTAATATATGTGTGTGGAGGCAGTGAGCAGAGCAGTTTAGGCATCGATCATGCTCATGAGATGGAATTGCTCCTGGAGAATTATTTCATGCAGGCAGAAGAGCTGGGAAATAAAACACGAGAGCTGAAGGGGCTCATAGATGATTCTGAGAGTGTCATCTTCATCAACCTGGACAGGTATATGCAATGTAATAAATGAATGTATTTCACTGTATGTGGGACTCAATTCTGATGACTTGAGCATTGATTTCATTATAAAGTTTTAGTAGGCATCATCTTCTTGATGGTCACCATTAAGGCTGAGGTGCATCAAAATAAGTGATGTTGAAACCAATACGGATGCCTTGATCTCTGTACCCATTCCTTAGCCTATACTTTTTAATTACAAGCTGAATGTGAGCCAAAATAGTATTACCACCTGCCTAATATAATATTAATAGTCCGTGTTGCCAAAAGAGCTCCAATCTGCTGAGACATGTATTCTTAAAGTCCTCTAAGAATAATAAGACACCTAGATGTTAACAGAAGATTCTTAAAGTCCTAAAAGTTACAAGAGGGAGCTGTCATGAATGGAACTTGTTTTTTCAACACTTCAAACACAAATCATTGATCACAGATCAGGTTGAATTCTGGGGGATTTGGAGGCGTGGCCAACACCTTGAACTCTACTTGATTTTCTTTAAACCATTCCTAATGTGTTTAGTAAACCAGGGCACATTATCACACTTAAAGAAACCACTGCCATTGGGGAATAGCATTGTCATGAAGAGGTCTACCTCGTCCGCAACAGTGTTTAGGTAGATGGTGCATGAGTTCTTAACAGAAGATTCCCCAGAACATCATGCTACTTCCACCAGCTTGTCTTCTTTTCACAGTGCTTTCTGTTGCCAGTTCTTTCCCAGTTAGCAGCACACATGCCAGGCCATCCAACATGAAAGAGCCTTCTTCAATGCTGACCATCTTCCATTGCTCCAAGATCCATTTCTGAGGCTTATGTGTGCTTGCTATTGATGCTTTTGACACAGATCACACAGATGCACATTTTGTCTGTAACCAGCTTTAAAAATGTTGACAACATCTGCTTGTGTAGCCTTTCCATGGATTTGTAGCAGATGGTATAGCTTTAGTTGTTTTTTTATATTGATGAACTGGCCACCAAACACCCTGTCACCAATTGGTGGGCAATGGTGATCTATTGGTTAGAACCTTGTCCTTGTGAACTGAAGGTTGCAGGTTCAAGTCCCGGTTCAGGCAGCACCAAGGTACCCTTGAGCAAGGTACCGTCCCACTACTTTGCTCACCGCAAAGACACATTGATAGCTGCCCACTGCTCGACGTGTGCATGTATGATAGGTTAAATGCAGAGGTCACATTTTGTTGTGGTGCACTTTGTGTGTGATTGAGTTTGTTTACAATGACAAAAAAAAGTCTCTTTCTCTTTCAATTATCTCCTCAGACCACTGTTAGAATGTACTCATTGCTGCTGACCAGGGGCACCCCACAAACCAAAATTTGGCCTATGCAAAAGTCACCAGGTCTTCATAATAGCCTGTGTCTCTCATATGCCACACATCGACAAAAATAACCTTTGCAGACCATCAAACATATCCTAGACCTCGACATTTTTACAATTTAATCAATATTATTCACTTGATCTTTTAGTGTTCGTAATACTTTGGCGCATCTGTGACTCTCTGGTATGTGCATATAGTTTGTGCACTGTATTTACCTTTCTGCTATCTGGTGAAACCACTGCTAGCAGCATTTCTCTAAGGTCCTGGCTCTGATATCACAGTGAGGTAATGAGCTTTAATATTGCCTCTCTTTCTGAATTTGCACTAGTCATCGAAATGTGATGATGCGACTGAACCTCCAGCTCACCATGGGAACCTTCTCCCTGTCTTTATTTGGCCTGATGGGCGTGGCCTTTGGTATGAATCTGGAGTCTACCTTTGAAGAAGTAAGTACCTTTTTGAGGTAATAAATTATATTAATTGGGTTTCATTAACAGCAGTAGTCTTTAGGTTGGAATCCCATGTGGTCCTTGTGGTCTGCTTAATTGTACGGACTTTCCCCAAGTCATTTTGCTTCCAGCTGTGTAAAATATTTAATAGGTGGTTTTTTTAACTTATGTAATGTTTATTGAATTAGTTGGAACTGTTAAAGTGTTTTTGGGTGTTTGTTTCTGAATAAGCACTGTTAAAGTGCTTATTTAGACTGAAAATAACTAAATTGTTTCTCTGTGTCTGTGTGCGTGCGTGTGTGTGTATAGGATCCACGTGTATTTTGGTTGGTGACAGGATTTATGTTCCTGGGCAGTGGTCTTATCTGGAGACGTCTGCTGTCCTTCCTCGGACGACACTTAGAGCCCACTTCTGCACCTCCAGTAAATAGACTGCACCTTATATTCTACACTAGTAGCTGAGACAATCCTCCATCGTTTCTCACTGCATTGCTTAATGTGGAGCACAGTGCCCTCCGGATTTATTAGTGTCCTCAATTAATGAGCACAAAAACTGGATATAATTAACCTCATTGTTTTCTCTACTGTTCTCTATGCTTGATTCTTGATGAACTAAAGTACTTAATCTTAGTGAGATCACATTTCCTACAAAGGAAGCAAGCCCACAAACTGAGAGGGCACACACTGCATGGGATCTGTAACTACTGCTCATTGCAAAATGGCTCCCGATCCCCCGGTAGACCCACTCACTCAGATTTTACTCAAAAGTGTCCTGGAATTAGTCAGGATCATGAAACCTTACATTCTAATAATATTTCCTGGTCCTTTGACAACACAGCAGGGTAATATAGCTACATTCATACTTTTTGTTGTTAAAAAGCTTCTTTTTTGTGTAGTTAACCCTTTTTTAGTCCAAGAACTCCTACAACGTTTGTTGCCCGAAGGTTCTATTAACACATCAGTGTGTTAATGAGAGGGAGGATCATATGAGTAACAGTACATTTTTCATATAGTGTGTTGGCAGGCAGGTGGCAGCATTTAATTTCTTTGAAAACTTGCAACTTCATGGGTTTATGTCTTTAAAAAGCCTTAAAATAATTAAATCCATGGAACTTTAGACCTTAAAATGTCTTAATGTCTTAAATGCAACTTTGACAGTTCTTGGATTATTTTCATAAAGCTGCATTAACTTTGATATACATATTCTAACCTTATGATGATATATTAAAATCAATGTTTAAGAGACAATGAAGACATTATTTTATTGCCTTTGTCTTTCTTTCCTCTGCAATTGTAATTCAGATCTGATCGTCTTCCTCTCACAGATCCCACCTGTTTGGAGGAAAAACCAGATCAGCACCTTAAAGGGGACAGAGATGAAGCCTGGATTAAGATGATGACCGCTTCATCTGCCCTTTGTCTTGCCCTCCCTTTTTCTGTGTGTTGACCGTACATTTACTGTTAATAGCAGTGCATTCTTGTCAGGAAATATGCAAGAGGTAAATAAAATAACGGAAGACGAGGTAAAATGTTTGTAGTGCCTGCTTTTTTGGTAAAAATGTAACAGGCTAAGGTTTGAATGTTGAGTCTGTGTGGAGAAAAATATTAATATTTATGTCACCATTTGAAACCTTAAACTCTGAACTGTTATACTGATGTTGACGTTTTTTCCAGCGCGTTGTTGCAAATGTTTCAGCTCATTCTGAAGACCTAAGATAAAAGATACACTAAGAAATCAGGAGATATGTTTTGTTTACCTCCTTCTGTAACAAAGCAGGTGTCTGTTTTTTAACATTTGCCACATGGAGATTGAATGATGGGTCTGTGAGGCCCTGTCCATATGTAGCCAGGTGTTTTTAAAAATGGTTATTTTCAGTTGTTGTGTTTTTTTTTTTGTTTTTTTTTTAAATCCCGTCCACATGAGCACAATTTTTAAAAAATTCTGTTCGTATGTAAATGAAAAAAACTGCGTTTTTCAAAATCTCAGTTTTCAGTGACCAAAAACGCAGTTTACGTGTGGGCGGAAGGCCAAAAAGCGTAGTAAAAGGTACATTTTCAAAAATGCCGGCTGCGTGTGGATACAGCCTGAGTGTGTTATGTTATTCACATTATTTATGTTTAGGATTAGGATACTAGAGACAGTGTATACCTCTTGACATTAAGATATGTTACATCACATAAATGTCAGTTGCTCTGCTGCTACCATGTATTATAGATAGTGGAACACCAATATTAGTGGCTACACAGCTTTAAATAAAAGGTTTTCATTGTAACTGATTCTTTGAGATTTTCTCAGTGTTAATGCTGTGACCATGGATGAGATGATTTGAGTGATTGTGTTTCACGGGAAAATCCTGCGGCCATATTCATGAGGTGTCTGTGATCTAAGATCTGTTCACGTCAGGAAATCTTCATGAAAGAGGAACCTGATACTAAACCAGCACTCCTGCTTTGTGAACACCGGTGTTTGCAGATGTTGTTCCACAGTCACCCCAGCAGTCTGTTCTTCCTGTTACCGCCTGGCTAAGCTACAGGAGCATGACTGCGCACATCCAACAGGACAGTTTTTCATATCGAGCCATCATGCTACAGAACTCATAGCCTAACACTTCACACTGTCACCTCATTACTAGTCTACTCTGTCGTGCACTGGTCACTTCTATACATCACACTTAACACAGTGTGTATATGTGCAGTCTGAGCACTGCTAACCTTGGAGTTCAGAACAGTATTAGTTATTTTCTTTTATGATATTAACTCGAGGGCTGCAATACCTACAGTTTAAAAAGAGATGCATGTATATGTATCATAATCACTGTTCATTTCTTATTTTAATAAATATTGTGAGGATTTACAATGTTTTCTCTAGTTTTATGCTACTGGTAGGAAAAAAATGTAGGTAGAAAAAAAAAATACAGAACACACCCTAAGATAAGATAAATCTTTATTAGTCCACAAGTGGGAAATTTGCATAGTTACGGCAATACAAAAGGTAAGAGCAGTGATAAAGCAATAATTAGAAAAGTATACAGCACAATAAGAAAAAAGTACACTTTACGAAAAATGTAAATAGATATGAGTGTACAAAAAGACAGAAGAATAATTGCACCTTGTCGGTGCACAAATAAACCAAGTATCAAGCCCTTTCGATGTCCTTTTTACATATGTTATTACATTATTCATTCTAAAAATTATTGTGTTGTTACTGCTGAGGTCACTGTTTCAGCACATTTGATTGGACCATATATATATATATAGATGTATATATATATATATATATATAGAATCTTTTTTTTGTCTTGGTGGGGGGAACACTAACTGCCTGGCTCAACAGCTTTTAAATATCATTTTCTCAGGTTCCTTAAGACCTTTGCACAGTGCTGTACTGCAATGAATATTCTGTATTACTCTGATCCTAAATTAATATTGTAAACTTGGACTTATGGTGGATCTCTCATTGTGCTTGCTGTGATGTACAGTTTATAGTTGACCATTTAATAAAGAATCCAATGAACTTTTCAGAAATTCTAATGTTTGAAAGTCTTTAGTAAATTACAGGAGGATTTTCCCCCATTAATTCTTTAGCTCTAGTAAAATAATGCATTTAAATTGATCATTGCATAAACACAATTCTACATAATCACACTGCCATAAAAAAAGAATACATTTTACAAAAAAAAACCTTTATATACTTATCTAAAATGCAGTCACTTTCAATGCCTTCTAACAATGGGTTGCTGTAGGGGGCGTTGTAGTATTTCTAGTGCGCTGGGTTTAGACTATTCTCGCTAAGTGCAACAAACGCCCAAATGCATCAGAGGTCACTGTACTTAGAAGTGGTTTTACTTTATCATCTCTTTCACACAATAAATGGATACATACATTTATCTTTAAAATACTAATACCATTAATTGTCCTTCTTTGTTTTGACGTTCTACAAGTTTTGCTGCTAATACACTCATCTCAGTGTCCCTCTGATGAAATTAATATATTCCATTATTCCACTCTATACAAAACATATCAAATACGATTGTCAGCTCGTTTAGAGGCAAATTTCAAAGGCACTGAAATGTCTGAGCACAAATCAGACAAACCCCATTAGTGTGAAGAAAAACAAAATCATATCTTCGGCTGCCTTTGGCTTCAGATCTTTGAAATGAGCTGGAAATGCTAGACATGAGGGGTAGTGAAGTAACGCTACAGGAAACAAAGCTACAAAGACAGTCCTGAAATGCAAGTTCAGTCCAGGATGGACCCACAGTTGGTCAGTCTCGTGTTAAATTCGTTGTCAAGGGGGATGTGTCCGCAACCTCATGGCCTGTAGGTTTTGATCACATCCTTGATGGGTCTCCGGCAGATGGGACAGCAGGCATTTATCTGCTTCTTCAGCTTCAGTCCACAGTCATTGCAGAGGCACATGTGTCCACACGTATAAATGACCGTGTCAACCTCCTGATCAAAGCACACAGTGCACTCGCCGCTCTTGCTGCCCAGTGGTGTCTCTGGAAAGACGAGGCTTGGCGAGAGGGGAGGGCTGAGAGGAGAGCTGGGGGCTGTCACTGAGGAGAAACACACATAAGTCACATTACACACTTTCTGCCTGGGTTATGGTACGGCAGATATTGGGCAATATGGCAAAAATATATCATCGCTTCAAAATTTAGTTTTTCTGAGTTTTGTTGGAACAGACAAAATACACCATTAACACCATATGAGCAATGGTAAGGGTCCAAAGTCCGAATTTGCATTTATAACCTCTTTGGACTATTTTATTTTATTAAAAAACAACAAAAATGAATAAATAATAATAATAATTGTATAAGAGATCTACCGGCAACCAATACTTGTTTCTGTACACTGGTGGTGGTTAATTTTGCAGACTTTCAATAATTGGTTTAACTCTGACAATACCCATTATATTTTCAGAAAAGCAAATCATGACATGATTTCACATGATTATTCACATGAACTTTTTGTCATACTGCTCAGCCTTAGTAGAGCAGTAGTGCTACAGTGTATGCCAGAGAAAAATCCTCTTCAGTAAATAGCTATAGCAAAGAGACATTGAATTGACATTCACCCATGTACTTACTTGGGATTTATTTTTTTTAGCTAAAAACAGAATCTGCACACCCACAAGAGCACACATATGCACATTCGATAACATTTTGGAAATCTGATGTAAACCTTTAATTTGAGGATTTTTCTTTTTTTGAAAACAGCTTAAGAAGACATTTATGAATAAGGCTCTATGTTTCTATTCACTCATTCATTAAAAACTACCTTTTTTTAAAGTAGGTTTTCAAAAAATTCAGGTATAGACAAAAAGTAAAAACGTTTTATCTACATTCATAAAAGATTACTGACCCTGTCCTTTTCCATGGCATACTTTAAAAAAAAAAAAATTATATATATATATATATATATATATATATATATATTATGGAAAATTAGCTAAAGGCATTTTAAGCAAGCATATAATTACCTGTACTTTGTATAGGGGTTTAGGGCCTTGTCAAATCAGGCTGATTAAAGTAATTAATGCTTATATAGTGCCTGGTCAAACAACTGGGAATGCTTTGTGTTCTTTTGTTATTTGTGTTTGCTTCTTTAGTGTTTTTTCAAGTAATAATAAACATAAAATTTGCATTTACTAATACTTTGGGTACAGCACTTGGCTTCATGTTCATCAAAGTATCTTTGTTATATGTAGAGTAGGTCTTGCCTAAATCCAGGGAGTCAAACTCAGTACTCTAGGTGCTCTTCTAATACCCTCCTACTTCCTACAGCTTAGCCCTCAGAGGAACAGTGGAGAGATGAAGCTTTCAGAGTGAGGAAACTCATGGCATAGACATCTTTTATACCACAATGCATGACACACGTCTGTGGTACAATTTCTCTGTCTCCACCTTGAGCTATCACTAGATTATTATGATGATAAAAGTTAATCAAAATATTGATGTGGGTGATTGTGTTAAATTATCCATCCTTGCATCTAATCCTCTTCACTGCTCAATGGGATGAGCTAAGACATGAGTAAAAATGCAATGGAAAGAAACAAAGACACACAATTAAAGATGTAAACACTGCATTCAATGTAGGAGGGCCTTGCTAATTAGCTAGTGAATAGAAGAAGATGCTTTAAATAAGACAGAACCATAAATTTTAAAGTGCTGCGGCCCACCTGAACGGCTGACATCACAACAAAAGGATAAAATGCATGAACTTTGGCTTTGACTTTTCATTTTTCTTTGCAAAATGTAAAGGAGCAATGGACTAATGTTTAAACAGTTTTGTAGCTAAAATGGTATGCTGATAAAAGAAACAACAAGAAACCAAAATTTTGAGTGATTTTGCGGATAGTGGATATAGTGGAATGTGGATAGTTTTTATTCAGCTTTACTACAACTAAACACCTAGTAGTTGTCCTGCACCTGTTTATGTATCGATGAGCTAATACTGACCTGTATAATCAGCATAAAAGAGCAGGTTTGTGCTACTCACCCAAAGAGGACTCAGAGGCAGATGAGGATCTGTTCACACTGAAGGCCAGGTCAGAGTCACTGTCGTCAGACGTTGTTCCTCGGGACACAGAGGGGGATGTGGAGGGACTTGTCTGCAGTGTTCCTGGAAGTCAGAAGAGAGGACTTCAGTTGGCCATCTTTCTCCTAAGCATCTGTGTCTCTATAAGAAAGGTTGCTTGCACATGCTACGCAAACACAGTTTCATTTTAAACTTGCAAATATCATGCAGTTCCTGACTATATATGTCCCTTGTGCTACAGACTATACCATTCTATATACTGGCTATTTTGCACACTACAGCAAATGTTATCAGCAATCCAAACAGCACAGCAACATGTTGCGCTTCAGTGTCACATGTTATATCATGCCGACGGTGTCTTGTTCTGAAATCCAGCAATGAAGTATATCATATGGGACTTATGTCATGTTGTTTAGCTGTCTTTCCTCTGAATGGCCTGCTGAACAAACAATATATCAGCCTACATAAGCTCACGGCATGTCATACTCCTATAAATCACTTTACCACACTCAGAAGGACTAGGTTCTTATTCTGAAAGAATTCTACAGAGCAAAGCAGCATCCCAAAATAAGACACGACTAAAGGACGTGCCAGATTTTTTTTCAGGGAGCAAAAAAACGAGTCTAGAAAATGAACAGCTCAGTGACACTGGGCAGTAATGCCTACTCTTCACTACAGAGGAACAGTAAGATGGGGAATAGCAAAGCTCATCATTTGTTCTAACCTGCATCAATGTCCTCTCCTAACAAACCAAATTCTATGCTACACATTTAGACCACTGGTTTACTGTTGTTTTGCATTTACGTGGCCTTATCCCAGGCCTGTTTTTTAAAAGATAACTTTAACTTTAGTAATGCTAATGATGTTTTAAACAAATATTTCTATTAAAGTTTTGCACACATGCCAACTTAACACCCTCTGGATGTTAAAATGTAGGTTATTTTTATTCAGAGCACAAGCCTTGTTGTTTTTCCTAGATCTGTTTAACAACCAGGATTTTGCATTAATTAATTTATTTATACATTTGTGTATATTTGTATGGATGCTATATTGATCTTTGAGCTGCTGTTGCAAGGTTTAATATGTAAGAATTTAGTAAACCTTTTTTTGCTCTTCATAGAAATGCAATGTTAAAAAATTGACTAGTAAGAATCGTGTTCAATTTTAAGTAATAAATTGTGATATCAGTTTAATCAAAAATAATGCAGCACTTCAGATATTTAGAATATTTCATCAGTAAAATACAGTCTACAATGATCAATATCAAGAATGTTTCTGTTTTTTCTTCCAAGGGCAATATTTTTAATTAAGTTTCTCCTGCTCAATTCCATCTACTAGTTGGGTCTTCCAGCATTACATAGTACTACCAGGCTGGAAGGGCTTGCATATTAAGTTCTACCATGTGCTTCAAAAATATCTGCTACTGCAACATCTGAACGCACTTGAAGGAGAACAGTAACTGCCAATTCCGTTACATCAGCGAACAAGCACGCTCTGGCTAGCAGTAAAGTGCTATAATGCTCTCTTGGGACTCATAGCCATGTACAGACTTGTTTTGCTGGAGATCAAGCTCAAGATGTTCCTATTGCTGAGCTAATGGTTAGACTGGTGCACCACCCAGGTGCCTTAGATTTATATTTTTCTACAGTAACAAAAATAACGTCCACCAAATGGTACACAAGCTCCAAGCTTAACCAAACTCCAAAACCACCCCTGCCAAGAATAGCCCTGGCTAGGACTGAAAAATGTATTAAAAAATCTTTTCAAATGAAAAAATTTTAAATAAAGATTTATATTGAAAACACAGTTTAAAGAGTGTACTTTTGTATTTGCACAATCCACTTGTCTTAAAAAGTGGGGAAAACTATCATAATATTACTGAACTTGTGAACTGCCTGTAGGTTAAGTTATATCAGTCAGAAGCAAGCAAACCCATATATACAAGACAATACATCTAACTATCCATCTGGCCTTTATGTTAACTGGTCAAGCCTCAAGCCACAAGCCAGTAAAATACTGATATTCTGATGTTTCTTGCTAATAGAGACAGGCCTGTGACAGTGATTTTGGAATTAGGATTTCTATTTAATTTAAGGGAGCTGCATAAAATTTATTTAGGGTACAATAAACTAAGAATAAAATAAAAATAAGTTCAAAAATGTATTTAGGGTAGTAAAGTGTAAGTGTCCTTAAACCTCCTTCTTTATGAAATTTATTTTAGACCCAGAGTTTACATTTACGGCTTTAAATGTATCCCTTAAGCATTTATTCTAACTTAGACCCTTTTTGCAAGCAGCCACACGCAGCTTAATTTATAGAAAATAAAATGAGTAGCCACAATTAAAATTCTGATCAGTGGTTAATTCTAGTGCTCTGTTCTGCATTTCCTGTCCTAACTCAATTAAAACATTTCATGCGTTGGGCCTGGCATCAAGCAAAAACTGAAAACCATGCCCAGAGTCCCCATGAGTAAACCTGAGAACCAGTGATTTAGCTGATCAAGAAGCCACTGTTTTGACACTTGCCTAATATCCTGAGACGGTTGACAGAACCGTGCAGGGCAAAGAAGGCCCACAGCACTTGTGAGGAGTCGACGCACAGCAGACGACCACGAGCCACCCCATTCACCCCATGATGCACTTCTCCGTTAGCCAGCAGGGTGAAGCTGAGTACATCGCCTGGCCCGGGCACTGGGAAGCCCCTGTACACCACCCAGTACTCTTTGCGATCCAGAAGCACATCTGGATCAGCTGGCAGCTCGCCTGCGTGGAGCGTGCCTGGGTCGCAGGAGGTCATCCCGAACAAGAGGGCCCCAAAGTAGGGCAGCCCCAGGTGGCCCACCTCCACGTACAGTGTCTCGCCAACACGGACAGGCCTGTCGCTGAACACCAGAGTCCTGCTGCTGTCCAGGAAGTGTATGCAGGCGACGGCTCTGTCATTGGACAGCACCACGTCGGCCCCCCGCACAGGGTGAAAGTGCAGATCGGTGTCAAGGGCTGGGAGCAGGCTACGGGTGGCCCTCTGAATGCTGAAGGAGGCAGAAGAAGAGGGGACAGACGTGGTGGAGGGGGAAGAAGAGGAGGAGCAGCAGGGACTGAGCTGGTTGTAGCCGCCGAGCTGAAGGGTGGCCTTCTTGGCAGCGGCTGCCTGGTTGGTCTCAAGCTGGTTGTTGCTGTAATTGGCGGAATCATGGTTGCTCTGGGGCAGGTAGGCGCTGAGGCGTGCTGCACTCAGGCAGCTCGTGCCCACGCTATCAGCAAATGTGCTCTCTGGAAGAAAGGCAAGAAAGTCAGTGACTGTCATGATACAATGGGTCTTCAAAATCAGAATTATTTTGCTCTAACAGCACTGCATATGACTTTCTAAAGGAGAAAAAAAGCATGTGCAAAGCAGGGTTAAATCAGGACCAGGGTTGGAAACCACTGATCAAGATCAAGATCAGTGGGTAAATCTAGTCCTTAGAACCCACTGCTATTCTCTAAATTCCCCACCAAACCTCCCCAATCCAGGTTACCAGGTTATTATCAAGCCTTTATAACTTAGACCTGTTGTGTTACGGCAGGGAATACTAGAAACTATGCAGCCCCCAGGAGTGGATTTGAGGACCACTGAGCTACCTAATCTAAAAGTCACTTTTCAGCTCTTCATCCTTCACAGAAAGAGTCACAATACTAAAACCACTATGATATCAGTAAGAAACATAAAAACTTGTCTCCCTTTTCCATTCTCCTTTAGGATTGGGGATTAAGGACCTCAAAGGTCATCAGGGAATGATCATGATGCTGAGGACTGTCCAAACATTAAATAGTCTAGCCCTAATTTTAGACAAGTCATCAATAGCTTAGTAGAAACATATTGAGTAGAATTTCATTAATAGTCTAGGTTTCCGTACAAGAACATTTATTGACTAACTGATTCTGATAAGACAGATTGGCTAGGTATTTGAATTTGGTACAGAACAGCTTAGTAGAAACATATTAATATTGAGTAGAATTTCATTAATAATGCTCCTGAACTACTCACAATGATGATTATAGTCAAATTAAGTCATGTGAAGTCTGACAAGCTAATCAAGTCGCACGCCTTGACTGACAAGCTAGACACAACATTTGCATGCATCTGGTTTTGCTCCACTGGCAGACTTGCGGCCTCCCAGAATATCAGTCTCAGTAACGCAAGAACACTCACTCTCCAGGGATACGCGGCAGCCCTTACCAAATATGGCCATGGCTCCCGACAGACAGAAGATAAACAACGTCACAGAGCGTCGGGCAGAGTGAAGAAGAGAGTCACTGGTTTGTATCTGGTTTCTTGGTGTGTCTTTTGGCCTCATATGCTGTGTGTGTTTATACGTATGTTTCAGGAGGGCTGTGCAGGATATGATTCCTCTCATTCCCCCACGCACTAAAGCCGTCAGTCTGTCATGGTGTGACAGTGACCCATGGCACCTTTGTCACCATGATGTCTGTTCCGCAGCGCTCTGGGCTCAGGGGCCCTTCCAAAGTAGTTGGGGCTGAGCCGAGAGAGTACAGTAATCTTATCAAGACAAAAATAAGCTCTTGAACATGCTGGTATCCTAATTGTCTTGCACTGCAGCCAGATACATGCATGAGGCTGGAGTGGACCAGATAGTGGGCTTCCACCTGGGTAACCACTTTGAACTGAGGAATTTGACAAGAGTCTATAGCAGTGGTTCTCAGCTCTGCTTCTGGAGTACCTCTTGGCCTGAATATTTCTGTATTTCCCCTGCTCTAACACTCTTGACCAACTAAGAAGCCTTTCATTAACTGCAGTAAGTAAGTCGAGCATAGAAAACACTAAATGCAGCAGTCTATTCTAAAAAACATGTGAAGTATTTGAGCTACTATCAAAGTACTTTGTTTCCAAACTACTACTGGTGTAGGTGTAACAGGTGTTTGTGCCACAATATGGAACCATCACATTTTTTTAAAAACTTACACCCTGACTTCAGTACTAATTCTTAAATGATACTTAATTCCTCTAAGGGAAGACTGTAGAGATGACATAAGAAGCAGATATACTTTTATACTTTATACATTTTTTCAATAGACTGCTAGTGTTAGTATCATGTTCATCTGCCCATCTCCAGTCTAGGTTTCCATACAAGAACATTTATTGACTAACTGATTCTGATAAGACAGATTGGCTAGGTATTTGAATTTGGTACAGAACAGCAAAGAATTTTTGCATACTTAGCGTTATTGAGGCAATTTGTTCAGTACAACACATTGAAATTGATAAAGAAACAGTGAAGCAGTATAATGGTAAATCAGGAGCCAGGATTCCTTAATTTAATACCAAAAGACGATTTAACTGTGTACTTAATAAAGTGCACAGATGTTCTATTGTGGGGTCGAAGATGGCCTTGGTTCTTGGTGACATGCTATTAAAAATGGCTTTGTATGTGTGTTTTAACCATTGTGGCATTGTGAATTACATTGCACACTACAGTATTTGTTAAAAAAAAAAGGTTCT
This sequence comes from Arnoldichthys spilopterus, assembly GCA_037974385.1. Taxonomy (NCBI): domain Eukaryota; kingdom Metazoa; phylum Chordata; class Actinopteri; order Characiformes; family Lepidarchidae; genus Arnoldichthys; species Arnoldichthys spilopterus. The sequence continues at coordinate 18,843,787 of JBBPDA010000034.1, read as the reverse complement.
TCAAGGGTTCTTTATTAAAGGCAAAGGTGATCCATGGCAACTCAAAGAACATTTGAACGGTTTAAAGGTTCTTTGCACACTTAAATGGTTCTTCTCTATCATGTCAAAGAACCCTTTTAGAGCTATACAGAATTATTTATGCTAAGAATCTGTAATGGTTTCAAAAATTCACTTTCAAAAATAATCCTTGGTTAATCTAAGATAAAGTTTCAATTTACCCTGAACATTCACATCTACACTCTACCCATAGATGTTAAAAGAAAGTACAGCTTACAATATATATACTGTCTTCAGAAAGATAACATTTTGTTTCCCCAGATGCTTTCCCATAAGCAAATGGCCTATAATTAGTGCATTCAATTACAAAGAAAACAGAGTTCCTGCAAAACAATATATGTGAGGCAGCTACAAGAACTCACCCAGCAAGGTGACCTCCTGCGTAATCCCATAGATGTCAATGATGGCCCAGAGTGGACAGTCCACACTCAGGCCACAGTGGAAGAGGATAGGCTCTCCCTCATTGATGGCGTAGAAGACACGACCGTGCCGGTCGGCCCAAAAGGCTAGCACGTTGTCCCGGGTGGCCAGCCTCTCTGGCAGAGCCTTGGCCCAGTTCCCTGGACGAGTCACCAGGTCGGGACATGCGTACTTTGGGATGTCAGACGAGACAAGCTCACCGGGGTCCATGCTCGTGAAGCCAAAGCGCAGCGCTCCACTCCAGCCAATATGAACCCCGGATAGGCGCAGACGCACCTTCTCGTAGAGGCGCACAGGCCGTTGACTGAAGGTGATGCCGTTACAGAAGCTGTTCTTGCGCGTGGCACGCCGGAGCTGCGTGTCCAGCCGTATGTTCTTGCCCTTGGCATGTGGATGGAAGCGTGGCGATTCCAGGCAGGCTGGCTGCTGGGCAGATGTGCGCCGCTCCACTGCCACAGCACCATGTTGCAGGGCGTAGTACTGGCGGCTGGCCACAGGGCGGTGCTGCAGGCTCGCATCAGCTGGAGCAAAACATTGAGACAGGTCAAGAAATGTAGGAGAAACAGCTTAATGCCAGACTTTTGATACAGGAAGGAATATAGTTCACAAGATAAATCAGTTAGCCATGAGTGGACAGCAAAGTTAATTCCTCAATTTTACAGCAACCCATGCTTCAATTTTTCACTTTTCAGTTATAGAATAATATATAATAGTCACTAAAAATTAAGTCTTAGCATTAATTTCTGTGCAAAAAGCCTGGAGTAATGAGGTTAAATGGTTTGTTTAATAAACAGAATTTGAGAAAAACCATGACTGCTCCTTAGAGAAAACGTTAAGTTTATACAGGTCTCATGACATCAATTATTTAGATACAAATCTCTTGAGACTCTTTCCCATTAACAAAAATACACTGTATTCTACCTAAAAAGCTTTTTCCACTAAGCTTCTTCAAGTGAGGTGGGGGGAATAAAGTTCCCACAATGTCCCTCCACTCCTTCTGACATCCCACACATCTGCTATCGCCTGCTAGATAAATACACCCTCCAAATTTCTCTCTAATGAACAACATGAGGAGAGCATTTGCCTTTCACCATGAACTTGGTGCTCAAGGGCATGGAAAAGGCATTACCCCTGGAACAATAGCATACCAGTGGCGGCACTAAAGGCTATGGTGATGACAGCATTGACAGATCTCCCACCAGCCAAAGCAAATATAGCTGTATCAAAGCAGAGCCAATCAACAGCAGTAAATAACGACATGGTTCCAACGTCCATTGTAAGTGCAGGTGAGGCTGCTTCTCATCCAAATCCAAACTGAGTGTGTCTTTAAAGAAATGAGCATAAAACTTCATAAAACTTTAATAAAACCAAATACCTGATACATAATCCTGTATACTCTCAAAGATGTCCAGAAGAGTTCTTTGTTTAATCTGCTAGTAGAACCAGTGTTTTGTTCCCTAAAGATTATTTCAGAGAATGTTTCTTTAAAAAAATCATCTTTAAATATGACATGTGAATGTGAAGAATAGTTCAAAGAACTTTACATAATGTAAAAGTTCTAGTAAAAACCTTTTAACTGGTACGAAAACTTTACAATATGTAATTTCAAACATGGTTTCTTAGGGAACCAAAAGTGCTTGTTCTATGGGTAGTGAAAATGTCTTCATGTATCACGATGTTATATTATTGCCATATGGCCCTTGTCTATTGTACCATGTGTACGTCATCCACATGTTTGAGTAAATATTGAGTACAAGCTGCCATACCTCATTAAATACTCACTGGATAATCACAATTAGCTGCAGGACTTTCCAGAGGAAAACTGGTAACTTGCTCTAATGTTAAATTCTATCTGCTCATTGTTTTAAAGCATAGCTGTGATTTATTGTAACTGGATTACTGTTTACCTCAGACCAGTTGACCACCACCTCTTATTACAATTGAAACCACAACGTATTGGTCAAAATGTCTGTACCACCTACATATCAGTGAACCAGACAGTGCCTTCCTGGGACTATAAACCTGCAAGCTGCTGTAACTGATCATGCCCCTGTTTGAAAGGTACACAAGTACTGTCATTTAACCATTTGCAGCTCCACAAAGAAAATTAAACACATCTGTCATGACAAGCAAAGCAAGCTACATGCTCACTAATCATGCAGTGTTTCTATGATCTCCATAAGAACAGAACATAGACTTGGATTAGTGAAAGTGTGTAAACAATAAAATAACAGCACAGATTGCTTATTTTACTTCTTTTACTTCTTTTAAAATCATCTGTTTGTTTTCTGCAGTAATACTCTTCTTATGAAACAGTTAGAAAACAAAAGATTTAAGATCCGGAAACTCCCAGCGGAGAACTGTGCAGGATCTTTTCTCAGCGATACCTCGGCAGATACAGTGAAGCTTAGGCCCATTGTAAGAAATGGAAAACACACGCATCATGGCTTTTTACTAAAAGTCACTGTAAAATTAAGACATTTAGTATCTTAAAGTATCTTAAAATAAAAGTATCTTAAAATAAAATGTAACACAGACAAATGTCTGTGTTAAATGTTCACCCCAGAATAGCACTAACTTTTACAAAACCTATAAGGGCACTAGGAGAAATGAGCATTATCACTTAGGTAGTTTCCTTCATGCTTTGACCAGTTTTGACCTTAATGGCCCAAATTGAAGGCCTGACTCTAATAGTCATGGTTTACCACAAGTAACATGAATGAATACAAATCCAGTTCTGTCTTTACCACATGTTTGACTAGATATGGCCTTTTGTGCAACATCAATACCATTAGACTTAATACCACATTGTGGAAACTACACAAAAATAATATGAGCGCTCAAATACCACCACAGAGTAATGTAAACGTTCTTACTTGTTAAGTAAACCCAGTCAGTAATTGTACTAATAAATTTGTACTGCACCGCACTGACTACAACTTCTATGTTTTGCTTTCAATACTTTTTTGGCACATGCTTAATGTGATGCAAACTGCAGCTATTTTCGCATGGTTTCCCCCAGTTTAGTTTCACATGTAATTTATAATGGCAAGATCAGCAACATGAAAAACCAGAAACTAGAAAAAAGGAAGCTCATTGCTTTACATTTTATTTTCCATGGCAAGGCACAGCGTAAGATAAAACCCAGCTGACTGCAGAGATGGCGTTTGGAGACCAAAGGTCTATTTCATAAACAGATCCGAGGTAACAAGGCATAAAACATTGGAGTCGCCTCCTCACAAGCTGTGTGATTTAGGGACCTTTTCCGCCTCTCTGCGCGCAGACGAGAGCCGTGAACTGCACTTGTGAAGTGGAGCACGGTTTTGCACGCCTTCCAAATATAGATCTGCCTGATCTGACAGCAAATCGGCACTGTGGCAGACGACAAAGTTGCAGTCCACTCCTCCAGCGCCTCGCTGTGGAACGTGCACGAAAGACCTCATGCCATCTTGTCACTGTTCTGCAGCAGCAAATGCTGCAGGCTCCAAAAGGCTTTGTGTCAAGACCAGGCTCCAAAAACACAGGAGATGACCCCACAAGAAAATGGAACCAAGAGTAGAAGGTGATGCCAGTATCTTCCCATATATATATTTGCTAATGCCTATACATAAACATTTACAAAATGTAGAAAGTGGGAGTACATGTACCTGGATTAGCACTACAGAGATGCATATCAGTGTAGTAATGCAGTAAGATAAACACACTGATGTATCCCAGGTTTTACTCTTCTGTAATATAACTTCGTCAAATGTTATATTAAAGTAATATTGAAATACTGGTCAACTCTAATAATCTGTACAATGTTAAATATTTTTATCAGTTATCTGACAACAGTGATATGATTCTAATATAATCACACATTCCTAGTTGCAATTAAGCCTCCCAAAAGAGAAGTCCATATTCTCATCATACATCATATTATTTTTAATGCATAGATTAACCAAACACATACTATAGATGTCATGTATAAATATACTTTAGTTTTATCATGTTTGTACCAACACCTCTTCTTTGACATACATTTGTCATATTTGAAAATAATATTTATTAATAATATTCATTTTTATATAAAAAACAATCATTGATATATATTACAAACAGAATTTTATATATTTAGGCTGGAATGTTTGTATGGTTCAGCTGACACCGAATTGTACTGAATTAATAGTGTTTGCACTGATTCACCAGCATTTTTGGCAGCTGTAAGATCCTCAATTAATCTCTCCTATTGGAACATTTGCATGTGCTTTGCTTTCAGCTGCATTGTTTGAAAACTGAGAATGCTGATAATAAAGTTTTACATTTTCATGTATAGCAGAGATGTGCAAGTTGCTGTATATCTTGCTCTAACTAAATTATTTAGTTAAAACCAAGATGTGTTAGATTGTACCCCACTCTTCCTTCCTTTTTTTTTAGATGAATAAATTGAGATAATTATTATTATGACAGTTTGGACAGAATGCCCTAATTGGCATATCTGAGGGGAAAAAACATCTTGCAAGAGAACTTGGACAGTTCTCCATGTTTTGTTTCCACAAATGTGCTAAGTTCACAAATGATGAAACTGAAACAAAGCTGATTGCTCAATAGTGCAGGGAGGAGGTGACGACAAAGCTGTTTCTGCTACAGCAGCCAAACTACTTCATATGAAAGTAGGCAGCCAAGCTAGTTCATATAAAAAACTTGCTATCTTGCCTGACAAAGACCTTTTGTGTAATGAGGCAGAGGGACGTCGCAAAAGTACAAATCATATCATATAAACATATATAATAGTGGCATTTTATCTGTAGTCTGTAGTCAATAAAAGTTCTGCAGCTTCACTGCATGTCTGAACCTTGCCCTAGCCCAAAACCGAATTGCGAGTTTCATCCAGTTCCTACCCACAGTGAGTGACCCAAGCCTATTGCTTACAGTTAGGGAATGTGACAACAGTGGCACCAGAGAGTGAGAGAGTACTCTGGCCAAGTACAGTTCACCAGAGCGGTGCTTTAATGTCTGCAGTGTGCTCCCCACTGAGGACTAACACACATGTGATGTAGTCTTGTTTATTTTTAGAGATGGCATGCCATTGTAGCACTGCCTAATCCTTCAAACACCCTAAGGAAAAGTGAGAAAAATCATCATGGGATGCGCCCATTTGTGCATTTTCCCACAAAAATGTGTCCAGCTGACCTTCCGTGTTCCAAATCAACAACGTTTCTGTAAAACACCTCTGACGCTGCACTGACCAGTCAGCATGGGTTTTTTTCGCAGTGTGGGTCATAGGCGTGGTACTTAAAAGACATAGCCATGCACAGTGGCTCAGCCATGCATACCTACTGGGCCATATGAAATGCAAGTCAAAGCATTCTATCCATAACTGTGCATCAATTATCCATGAGCAAGGCCTATCACAAGACTTTTCCAAAACCAAAATCTTCAAAGAAACCATTGTATTTTCCCCCTAATGCACATCTGCTTATCATTTTCAATGCAATGTTGCTAGTCACGTACATGCTAAGTCACTTAATAGTGCTTTGTGTTTTGTGGGGAAAAATGTTCATCATTCAAATATCAGTGGGGACTATTAAATGCAATTGCTCCATGCACAATTGATTACTGGAGGGTGGGGACAGCACACAATGAGGAATAATGGATAGCGGTCTATAGCTGTGTTCTGTTCAGGGGCATTAAAACAAAGATCACATTCAGCAGAGGTTACCAAGCCAAAAGAGTAAAATTACGCACACAGGCTATTTCTGGGGACTTTAAAGACACTGTATGCATACTTTAGACTTCTGCTTATTGTTTTTTTATACCATGTGTTTAATCGCATAGTTTTATTTACTGTATTTTATTTACGTACTGGTGTATATTCTGCATGTTACTTTGAATCAAATTTGAATCGAGAGTTATTCAAACAATAGTGATTCATATTAATGATCATAACATTGTTTTTGTAATTACATACTTATATGTGTCTGAACTAACAACTCTGCAACAGATCGTACGACTCATTTGAGTGACGGGGCCTTCTGAAATCCTCCAGAGAACCTACAGTTGTTGAGCCATGAGGTAACGTGCAACTACTATACTGTACACAATACACTGCTGATGATGTCATTCACACATGACATGCTATATGATGGAAACATGTCCTATAAACAAGATGATGCATCGCCAAAAAAAAACATACTCAGGAGGGGGACAATAGTTGCTCTAAAAATACATGCAAAAGCCATTTAAACATTGTCATCAGCACATATCTGGCAATAACACATACAGATGAATGGATTACAAAAGACATGGACAGCTGTCACACAGAAGGGCATGGAGTAAGATGAATATCTGTGTAATTATTATCTGTGTATAAATTTAAAGAGCCTATCATGGGGAAGGCAAAAATTCCTCAGTAGAACTGAATAATTTTTATATCTATATTGCAGTTTGAAAGAGTGCAATTTTCAAATCACAAGGACTGCAGTTTTCTTTATATCCAATATTATCCAAAATTTTTAAATTGGGGGGGGGGCAGTGTTTTAAAAACAGTGGGCTTCATTCACCAATATCTTCTTAAGATTTTTTCTTAACATTGTTCTTGAGAAGGTCCTTAAAACAAGTCTATGTTAGATTCGTAATCATCATCATCAACTTGTCAGCGCTCAAATAAACATAGATGCTGTTCTTACAAATGCCAGACAAGAAAAAACTAGTGAATCCTCATGAAAACTGCATGAACAGGTTTTAATGGTTTTAATGGTTGGTGAATGAAGCCCAGTGATATCCAATAATGCAGAAATTGTGACTTTGTGGTTTGGCACATTCAGAACTACTTTTTTGCTAAAATAATGGCCTTGATAAAGTAAAATAATTTGAACAATATAACTGCATTTAAATCTAAACCAAAATACTGGTTAAACAAAAATCACAATTACATTTTTCCACCAAATCATTCAGCCCTTTTCCTCTGTTGCTTCACATTCCTTATTCTTCTCTGATGCCTTTAAACCAAAACACTGCCATATTTTTTTAACCAATTTAGCCTTTTTCACCAATTTTCAGTGAAGTTTCAGAAGAAGTGTTTCAGCTCTGACTGCGTTTTACAAGGCACCATACAGAGATGACAAGCCGAACTGAGATCACTTACATATATCAGTCTAAAACATACAGTAACCAAAACAGCCTGTTCCATTTGAATGGATTAAGAAAGGTTGAAATATGATCATGCAAAAAATTATTATAAGCAATAAGCCCACATACATGCTGTAAGTGGGTGTCACGGTAGAGGGGACTATAAGACGTGGTCTCTGTAATGTTGCACTTCTCATTGTCTTTATGGAAAAGATCAAAAGTAAAATTACAAGAACTTATAATAAAAATCCATTTTTAGTACTACACAGAAATCTAGCTTCGACAGCATTAAAGCTTCATACAGTACTAAAGATCCTTTTTTTTTTGCATGGCTGCACCTGCTCAATTTTTTTTTTAATCATAAAACTGTATGTAGCACAAAACAGGCTATTTAACGTCTTTAACACTCACTCCCTACTAAGAAAGAAATGTTTGATAGCAAAGTTTGTGTGGCCCACCCATATCAAAGCTGGAAAAATGTTCTGTCCCCGGGGTGCACAACAGGGGAGGAGGTTGTGACGTTACAAAGACTCTCTCGTGATAACACATGAAATATGCTTGTTGACTGAACCAGTTCTATGTGATCTGCCTTCACAGCTGCAGGTAAATTAATCAGAACCAGTACCTGAGCTAGCAGGGTGATAAGGCTCCTTTCTCACTGTATAGATACACATTCTATTTATAGCTTTAAAAAGCAGATCCCAAACACCATGAACCACTGTAGCATCCACGAAACCAACTCCAACCTCCACCACGATGTTCTCCAGAAACGTGCCCACTTAGTAGCTTCTATTCTGCAGTAAACTGGGGGAGGCATTCGCAAGATTCCCCCCCCCCCCCCCATCTCTTCATCTTCCTCTCCCACGCAGTCATCATCTCCAGTTTCCCGAAGAAAAGCTACCGAGCACAAGCGCGTATCGTTCCCAACCTTGCCCATCAACAGCCGAGCATTCGGCGCAAAGCTACGCGTCCGCGGCGCCGCTTCTCTTACCTATGAGCGGTTTGGGCGCCGTATTCCCCATTACTGCGAGCGATTAGCTTCCCTCGGTGGCAAGTGGATTCCGGATGCAGCTCCTCCTTCTCCTTCTCCTCCTCTTCGTCCTTCCATCTAGAAGCGAAATGTCACGCACCCTCGTGGACGCGAGGATCGCGGAGCGCCTATAGCCACGTTTGGACAGCGCCAAGGCGCGCAGGTTTCTGCTGCCCCATCGCAACGAACACGGTCATCCTGTCTGCCAAGCGTGCGCGCGCGTGTGTGTGTGTGGAGCTCGCTCTCTCGCTCTCTCCCAAGCGTTTGCCTTCACTGGCACACTGCCGCCCCCTCCTTCCCTCAGCAAAAAAACCTTCACTCCTGCTCAACTTTAAAGCAACACACAAGCACACCACCCACATACAGAATGCCACTCATCACACACCCCAGCCATTACCCTTCTTTCTCAAAATGCAGTTTCCACCACAAACAGCCTTCGTGATGAAATGCTGCAGACAGAGTGTGCCCAGAAAGCAAGCGAGGGGGCTTTTCGGCCCACGGCTTGAAGACCGAACTGTGTCAGTTTCTCAGATTTGTGGTCATCTTTAGATTTTCAGAGCGTCCGCCCTGGTCACAAAGCGGCACATTCAGGAAGACCAGCCGTGGGTTCCTCGTGCTGAAATTGCTAACAGAAGTTCATTGTGATAGTCAGATCTATGGAATGGAGACAAATCCCCCTGCTAATCTACCAAGCAGCAGTCCTCCAAGAGGAAAGCCCTCCAATACGAAAGCCAAGGACAACTCATCATGCATGGAGGGGGGAAAATGCTACCATTTCAAGTTTTAAGCACAACCAAAAAGGTTACAGGGAACGGTGGAGATTTTTCGAGAATTACAAAAGCCCTTATGAGGAAATCCCCCCCCCCCCCAGGCCCCCACCCACCCACCCCAGCCCCCATCCCTATCCTTCCACAGCCTTGACCACTGGGATCCTTGCAAGCTGTTTCCTGTCTTCTGAACCAAAACTGTCTCTGAGGAGCTCTGTCCAAATGGGCTGGGTCCGTGATTGCCGGCCGTGTGCCAGCGTCTGTCCAGTCCTCCGCCAAACCGCCTGGAGGGAGGCTATACACACATTAAGCCCAGTATGTCACCCAGTGTGTGTGCTTGGACAGCAGCAAGAGAAATGCCCTTTTTTCATATTCACACACATGGGTTAAAGTCCAGTTGCTTTGAACATGTTCCACTCCAGCTGATGTAATTGGTAGAGATATGACCTGTCTCCACTGGGGGCAAAGCAGCGTACTCCACACAGATGGGAATCGGACAAAAACTGGAAAACGAGCAACGTGTTGTTTAATTTCCAAAACCTGGTCTAGGAGTCGGTATCGTCAGCACTGCTTGGAAATAACTGGGAAGCTTCTCCTTATGCTTTCATTGCACTGCATAACACATTAGCCCTCCATCAGCAAAGTGCATTCAACTCCTTGTCTTTAAAAAAAAATATGAGGGTAATGTAAAGTAAGGATTTATGTATAGTATGATCAACAGTCCAGTGACTGCTCCAAAATTCCAAGACACTTTCTCATGGGTGGTCTCGAAAAATCTGCCTTTTGACAGGGTGGCTGTAGGTTGACAGGATTTTGCTTACTGAGAACAAATCTCCTTCTGCTGTTGCAGCAGGAAATGGTGGCACTCCAAGCTCACATAGGACACATTAGGGCAGAGCAGCGCAAAACTGAAATTCTTTGACGTCCTTGTCATGGCTCAAAAAGAAAGGACGGCAGTGACCCTGGGGATGTACACAGGAAGCATGCATAAGACAGCAACTGTGGCTGCAATACTGCCTGTGGTGTAAACAAATAATTAAAGAAAACCAGCTCTTTGTTTTGGGAGTCAGTCATATTTACCCTTAGCGTAACAGGATAAATGAATCTGATAAGTCGTTATCAGAGAACAAAAGGTTTTGGGGCCCATGCTCTGATCACAGCAGCACATGTCAGTGTTCTCATTAGACACACAGTAAAGTCATCAGAGTTGAATGAACTTCTGCAAAGTTAAATGGACTCCAGTAGTGATTCAATTAATCCTGTTTACTGCTTCAACACTACTCGTCAGTAATGTAGAGAATGCTTTAAGTTGTGTTCACCTTGAAAAGAGGTCTACATCAAGCAGCCCTGCATCAATGTCATCAACGTAACCGATTACGTAAATTCGTAGACGTAAGTAATCTGCATCAACGCTTTAAATAAAAAAAAACAATATGGATGCATCCAGTAACAGTGCCCACTGTCAATAGATTAGTTGATTAATTGTAAAAAATAATTGATAGATTAAAAAATTTTTTTGGGGACAGCCCTAGTTTGAAGCATTTTTTATCAGGATCTGCTCTCCTCATTACAGTTAACATGTAGGAATCACGTCAACGTCACTGATGCGCCAGCGCTCTGGGCACGGTCATGAGTGTCAGGCAAAAAAAGAATGTGACTCTACATCAGGGTAAACATGGGATGGCCTCAGTTATTCTAGGATAAAATGGATGAAGGGCACATTCATGGAAGTTTTTGATGGACAGCGGTTAAAATCTTTGTTAGTGCAGTCCACACGAGCATACACTGCGAAGACAAATGCTTTTGGCCAGTGCATATTTGGCTAAAGCTCCTATAGAATGGAGCAATTTTGTTTCTAATGAAGCAGTATGCTTTTCTGAAGGATGAAGCTGTCATAATGCGCAAGGAAACTTGGCCTGTCATATCAAAATTGTTGCCATGCGGTGGAGTGACTGGTCCTTGGACTGCGAAGTGTGAGATTTGCAGTCTTCTAATTCCCGTTCGGTTTCCAAGGCACTGCAGAAATGCTAAGCAGATGGCCGATTGGGAGGATTGCATGTGGTTGTCTGAGCAGCAGGGAGCTTTTGTCCAAACCCCAACTCACAGATCTAATGACAAAGTGAGTCATAAGCACCCTCCAAGAGGACCCAGAATTTTCATTAAACACATGTGCAAATACCTCAAGTAGAATTTATTCTCTAAATCTAATTAGAAAAAGAAATCCATGCGGTATGACTTCACTCCGACTATTTTTTCCCTCAGTGACCAATGATTTCATAACCAGTAGGTCTACTCACATGACCTGTTGAGTGAGCGAGCAAAGGGAAGACCCATGTCAACTTTTATACTGGACATCACAGAAAACTCTCTAGTTATCAACTGAAGCAATTGGTGCCAGATGTCTGTACAAAATCCAGTATTTGTGGGCTTTTTGCAGCAGCAACAGCAGCATTTTTAAGAGTTGAAAATAGAAATGCCACTATTAATTACTAGAACTAATTTTACTGTTTTAATTTGTTGTTAATGCCCCTCATAGCAAACGATCACAACAGTTAAGCTAAAAAAATCCTGGTGGCAGAGAGTTCAGTCATGTAAACCCTGTACACCTTGAAATATTTAGCAGATGGTATAGCGTAGTGGGTAAAAGCATTATCCTCCCTGCAGCTGACTGGGATTCCTATTCTGAGCAAGCACACAGTTTGACAACAATAAGAGTGCTTGGGCAAGACTCCTAATGTTAATTTCCTCCACATGATTAAATTGTAAGGCACTCTGACGAAAGGGATCTGCCAAATGTATAAAGGTAAGTAATGACGGTTCTTCTTTGACGTCTTACACTGTTAAGATAAAAAAGAACACCCATTTGCACTATATAAAGGTTAGACCAAAGAATAGCCTAAGGAGAAACGATCTCAGTGGTGCCATTACTCTTTTGACGTTAGTAACATGGCTGGTCCTGCCAACAGGTCTCAGAATAGGGTTTGTGTCTTTAACAGATGTGGACCACTGGCCTCATTTCCCCCAGCTGTGCTATTGTGCTTGCATTCCCTGGCAGGACAAACGGATGCACAGCTACCTAAGTATAAGGAAATGCATACTACCACAAAAAAGAGAACAACACACTTGTCTCTCCGTTGTGTGAAAGGTAACACGTATTGAGGAGAATGTGGAATTCATTCATCTTAATGCATTTTAATGATGCTGGAAATAAAGCATTGGTCAAACATTTCACACACACACACACACACACACACACACACACACACACACACACACACCCAAAGGTAGTAGCTGGAGATATAGCTAGTTAGGATATCAGAAAAGAATGTTATAGTAATTTCTTGTCATTAGAAAAAGTCAGGGCCAGGAACTGCCATAGAGGCAAACATACAATACAGTCATGTTATTTAGGCCACAGTACAGTATTATTGCAATTCTTCAACTTGAAAGTAGACAGCATGTTACAGATTTCACGTATTACGATTTCAATTTCACACACACAGCTTGTATAATATAATCTCCACAGAAAAGCACTGCCAAAAGAATGGAACACTCTGGAGCAGCTGGACATGAGTCTTAGGCAAGGGTGTCCAAATTATCTGCAATGGGTTAGTGTTGATCTGTTTTCACATGAATGACAGGTGTCACCAAGCCCGGTGTCAAAACTTGGTCAGAGGAGCCCCCACTGGGTTCTGATAAAAGAGAGAGCCTTCCAATAAGTCTGAGATAAGTCTGAGTGGAGCTAAACATCTAGCCATAAATATGTAGTCTAACATCTTCCAAGAAGAGTAGAGGCTGTCATGGCAGCAAAGGGGAAACAAACTCTATTAATACCCCTGTTTTCAAAAGAACATTTTAGTGATAATTCAGTGTGAAAGAAAGGCTGATCTTTGCTATACTTGCTATGTCTGTAAAGTACAAAATGTACATAATGGACGTGTTTGTAGAACAAAACAGATGTCTGGGACCAATGTCAAGGTCTTGTCTTCTTTATGTGAACAAACACAAAAAATATGTTCTCCCAGACTGGGGCTGGTGCCTCAGAAGCATGCACCCAGAATAGCCAGGCAAGTCTAGTAATACCTGCAGGGCTGTGGCATTCTAACACTATGTCAGCAGAATTTGAAAAAGCTGGAGAAAAAGGGTTATAATAAGACAATCATAACAGAAAGGGTTCAAAAAATGAAGTTTGATTCATGTATGATTGGGGCAAAATAAAATTGTGTAAATGAATGGGTTCATTAACATGAGGCTGTAGCGAGTGAGTCTGGCCATGAGCTTTGTTTTCTGCAATGTTTGTGTCAAGAACGTCCCAATGTGACTCGAAAAACAGCACTTTGAAAGCTGAGCCAAGGTGCTTACAAAGATGTGCAGATATGCCATCATTAAACCATAATTAATCTAAAGTACAGTGTTGTGGTGTGGTGGGTTGAGTGGTAAATATCAACTAAGGAATCTGTGTTTTAATAAAAAGGCTTATTTTAGCCACGTCACATCATTAAAAGTTTACTGCACAATTCAGGAAATAGCCCTAAAAGCATTCTAGGGCAATGCAATCCCTGCATCACTGCTCTACTCTTAAAACTTGACCTCTAAATGGTTTCCGAGATATCTGGTATGGGGTGAAAATCCAAAATCCTGTTATGCCAGTGGTTAGGAACAGGTCTGCTGGAGTTTTTGGGATTTCTTGTGGTTAACCATTTTGTGCTACCATTTTCCTTCTCCTCCTCATAGTTCTCTGTAATTGAGTCATTTTCCCAATCAATGCATTGTTCCGTAAAGTACCACAGCAATTTAACTTTATTATACACATAATAACAGTAGTTTCTGAACATGTCACATAATGCTAGGACAAGGTACAGAAGGGCAGTGGGACCTTTCACACTGGGAACTTAACACAGCTACAACAGTGCAAATTGTTGCTCAGTTCTGCAAACAACCACCAACCCATTTCCCACTGCTATTGCAGAAAATTAATGCCACACACTGCAGTTGTGTCTGGGTGGAGTCAACATTAATGCACATTTTATTGTCAGATATGTACGATTAACACAATTATCTGTATTTTGTACTAACATAATACTAATGCTGACTAGAGATGAATAACTTTTTATTTCTGATAAGACCTTGTATATCAGCAGATTCCAATACCACACTTATAGTTTATTTTTAAAAATGGTTGAGCTTTGAAATTAGTCTTTTTAATTGAGGCTAACAATTTAACATGGCCATCTAAAAGTAGTTCCACACAGGATGAAATTAAGAATTTTAAAAAACAAAAGCATTACAGACCAATCATTATTAAATGGGAAATATCAGTTCTATATATTCAATATTTATTCAATATAATATAATAAATCTAGTTTTATCAAATAAATTAATATATTATTCTATTCCATGTCAAGTTGTTACACATGGAAATGCAGCATTTTGCTGTATTGATCTATATGCTATCTATAATGCTAACTTATATATTACATAACTATTTTAAGCAACCTTTAGTTTGTAGTAATAATGAATTTACTTATGTCCAGTTCCACACACTAGCCAGGACCCTCCCAATCCTTACACTGGGAGGATGAAGGCCAGAACACGATTCCTCCAAGCCACGCAAAGAGATCCACCACATCTTTTTGAACTGCTACCAACACATCATTGGGCAACATAACACACTTGGAGGACAATGCCAACCGCCAATTTTGTCACACCAGCCAACATTCACTCATGTTGGCCAGCATCACACAGAGTGAGTAATGGGGGGAGAGGGAGAGGGAGAGACATGCCACCCAGAGAGAAAGCGAAGCCAAATGCTCTCCCTGGACTCCTGGCCACGGATGGTTTTAAATAGCTGAAATTGTAAACAATTCTAATTGTTTTTCATGTATATTTAACTTACTACTAATTTACAACCCACAAAAGTAGCTGACAATGCTTGACAACCAAATTAAACTATTCCCTAATTTAGACTTTGGGCCTATTTTAAAATCTTCTTATTGCCCTTACATTTAGGGTTAAGTGTAAAAAAGCTGTAGAGAATGCACTTGACATGCTGTGTGAGGTTCCTGTGTGTCATATGTCCAGGGTACTGCAGCACATAAACAACCACAAAATAGTGGGAACCTTGACATCAGCATTTAACCTTTTTCACAAAGCCTTAGCGTTAAATAGGGGTCAAATGCCTCAGGACCACAAGAAAAACTAGATTGTTACTGCTATTATTAACTACCGTCTACCATCAGAAAACATTATGCACAAAGGGGCACCAATGTAATGCTTTCTGACATGAACAATGACTTTCCTCTAAATGGAAAGAGGGTTACTGTATTGTATGTGCTGGAAGAACACGAGTGTGACCTACCTTCTAGCGAGGGTGATTATGTAATGTACTGACTGATGAAAACTGTCAGTAGATTTACAGGGCTGTCAGTCAGTACAGATGATATGTGCAGTGAACCCTAACCTACAAGTCCTGGACACAAATGTCTTTTTTTATGTAACTGTTCATTTATTTCACAAGAGCAAAAAAAAAAACATTCCTCTGGAACATCGAAGACATATTCACAGAATATGCCTGAATCTTGATGTTTACTGCAAAACTTTGAAAGTTGAAGTGATGGTCAATGTGGTGCTTTGCCTTGTTTACTTTCTTTTGATGAAGTTCCTCTGGCTGACCTATTCATATGACAGGCAGCTAGGAAACTGGTGGCCTAGAGGACTTGATCTGTCGAGGTCAAAGGTTAGTCAGCTGTGGAACTCAACATAAACAACTTTACTGCAGCACAGAACCAAGATCTCAGAGCAACGCCTCCCTTAAACCTTAAACAAATAGCCGTACAGTGCTGTGATAACGTATTTGACTTCCTTTATTTTTGCCTATTTGTCATTAAATGACTTCAAATCCATCCTTAAAGTTTACTATGAGACAAAGAAAACATAAAGAATCACATGAATACATGTTAATTTCATTCACTGATGAAAAAGAGCAACACCTTTATCATAAATGTGGAAAAGTTAGTGACTTTCTATAACTCAATAATTCAATAACTGTTTATGAAACCTTTAGCATCAACAAGTGTAACCAAACTCTCCCTGTAACTGGAGGTCAGTCTTTCATTTTGCTGTGGGGAAATTCTGGCCCATTATTCTTTGCAGAATTGCTGTCGTTCAGCAACAGTGGAGGGCTTTCAAGCATGAATTTCCTGTTAAAGGTCCTGCCACAGTATCTCAGTAAGGTTTAAGTCAGGACTTTGACTAGGCCATTTCTGTTTCTAATGAACAATTCAGAGGTGCACATGCTCTTGTTCTTTAGATTGTTGTCTTGCTGCATAAGCTTTGTATTACAGACTGATGATTGGACATTCTCCTGCATAGAAGAACATGCTGCTTTGACCCTAAAGCAACAAAGCACCTTCACATCATCACACTACCACCACCATGTTTCATTTATTTTATTTACTTACTGTGAAATGCTGGTTAGCTTTATGCCAGATTTAATGAGACCCCCATCTTCCAGATCGTTCTCCACAGAACATTAGTCCAAATGTTTAGGATAGGAGCAATAATAAGATAAGATCAATGTTTTTTCTTTTAAACAAATGTTCCTCCTGGTAAGTAGCAGTTTTTGCCTTGCAACTTGAAATAGATTTTTTTTGCCCTGTCTCTTTCTAATGGCAGATTAATAAACGTCTTTACTTAAGTATTCTCTGTTACAGCCTGACAAAGGCTTAATTTAAGTGAACATATAGTCTTAATGTTTCTAATTCTTATTGTTCTCAATTATCAGCTTAATTTGGTCAGGAAATGAAATGATCATTTAAAAAATACATTTTATGTCAGGATGTCTCAGGATGTCTGTTGAATATAAAATTCAATATGTTGATCTGAAACAATGACGTGTGACAAATATGCATAAATAAAAGGGGCAAAGAAAATCATTCAAGACTGTGTAGCAGGTTCAAATGCGAAATTAAAGACTGGGAATGTCTGAGCTGCTTAACACGAAACATCAAGACTTACAATCTGTTTTATTTGGAAGACAAGAGTCTGCTGGTGGCTCTACCACTTCTATTGATGAAACGCTACACTGTTACTCTATGAACCTCCATCTTTGCAAACCAATGGAATGCAGCCATGTGCTCTAAACAGGGCTTACACATCGTAAGATTTAATGGGAGCCATATGAATTTGCGATTAATGAGAAGTGAATTCAATCGCTCTGTAATCCAGTTGGTGGAGGATTCTGCTGAGAGGCCAGGGAACCCCACTTGCCATGTCTGCAACATGTCATCAGGCTGCAGTCTGTTTTAAAAGGTTAGTCAGTCTTAATTACTAGAAAACCGTATGGCAGGACAACATGAAAAAACACAACCTTGTACAGTCACACCAGCACATTTTTACTATTGTCCTTTCTGATTAAGACATAATTATGTTTTGGGAAGCACATCCTTTAAAGAAAATATGTATAATCATACAAAGTGAGCTAGTTGCCTGTAATTGTTTGGGGTGTAAAAATGCATTGCAGGTAATAATTCACTGATTGATAAAGCATGCATCACACAAGATTTTTAGGCAAAATACATTTTTGCTATTTTCAGTCATAAAATCATCTATAAATTGTTATCAAATCCTTAAGTCGGAGATGTGACCTTCTGCTATTGTAAAGGACCCATTTTCCACGTGGTGGTCATGATCTTAAAGTATGGGGAGACATGCTGGAGTAGGCACTTTGGGAGAACCACTGTACACTAATGTCAGTTGTCACAGATGCAGCCTTAGCTGCCTGCCACTCCCCGATAGCCATCCCCAGCTGCCCTGTCCTCTTCCATCTTTAAATTCTATTTTAATACCCTTTAAAGCAGATCCAAATTGGCCTGTGGAGCCTCGTGGCATCTCCTCTGTACAAGGTTAACAACACTTGGAGAGCCGTTACCATAGCAAAGAGGCCCTCAGGGGAGGTGGGCTATAGGACTCATGGTGTGCTTGGGACATTACAGGGCAGCCTTTTGGCTACTCTTTTGGACAGCGATTGTTTACTGACCAAGGGCCTAACATGATGAAAGACATGCATCCAGTCCACATGTAGTGACCTCATTCTACTGATGCCTGATTCTATTAATACAACAAAGATAAAAGTGATCTATGAGAGTGCAAACATACTGTTTAAAGCAACACTTCAAAGCAAAATCACTCACCATATGCTTAAGTATGTCAAATGAAAAGTTTACGGCCACGGGACTCCCTGCCATGTGATGGCCTAAAATGACTCACTGACATTTGTAAGTTAAGTCAGTGCCCATCCCTGAAAAATAATCTTCCTTTCTATCAGCATCTCCTGTGAAGCAACACTGTACTACTCATTGAAGCCATTTTTCTAAATACGTTCTTCAGCATCGCTCTCATATTTCTAAACAGGAAGGAGCTGGAGCTGGCACAAAACCAACTTAAACATTGAAAACTGATGGATATCAATAACAAGTCCGTTTTTTGGCTTTACAAACTACTAAACTTAAAAATGCTAATGGTTTCTCTTCACTTAAAATGACCACCTAAACATACCCAGCTTAAACTACTCAAACTGCTACTACCCCAGGTTCTTACTTTAAAAGCACACACAACATCACTTGCAGTATACACGTGTAAGATTTATTTAAAATAAGAATACTTATAATTCTAGTATATCACATATATTGCTATTCACTGAAATACTAATGTGACTATTGTTGTTATCATGTGACCCACAGTATGCTGCCCTACAAGTTACTTTCAGTAAGTTTCAAGCATAAGATCTTTTCCTATAATTTCCAGATGTTTCTGGTGGTATCAGCCAACAATACTAATACTGAGTATGAGATGCTGGTGCCATGTCTAATAAAAACATAAACAAAAATAATATGTTGTGGCTAAATATTTAAACTGAGCTCAGAAATGGCAGGCGTGGAAGCTTTTGAAAGTACAAAAAAACTGAACAATTTTTTTAATGCCATCTTTTCCTCTGCATGGCTTTCCTGCGTTCCTTTTCAAGTCTTGAACTTTTCCCCATCTAAATGTTTTATAAAATTAAGACCCTTTGACCAGGGACATTGACCTAATCAGAAAACCAAGCGAGGGTCTAAGTTTTCCTGTGGGCAGGTAACCAGACCGGAGGTCGATGTGTGAGGCGAGTCCCAACGGAAGGGACACGAGTGTGTTAAGAGCAACACTGGAGTATAACAGATGTATTATTTACATTTAGGGCCCTAATTTAGCATTTCACCTGGACCTTATTTTTAAGTAAGACTGCAAATTTGTCTTAATGGTCAGGTATTTTTCTTGTGATCAACTATGTCCAGTACAATAGGAACTTAGAATGTGCTATAGCAAGTAGCTCATTTCTGCTTTGAATAATACCATTTTGCTTTATGATATTTGCTTTATATATTTTGCATGTATCATAAAGCCTGAGAATAAATGTGGGTCTTTATATTAAGGCTTGACATACAGCAAATACATAATATGATGCGCTAATGAGTGGTGCAACTACCTAAGCATTGGCCCTGTCATCAGACGATCACAAGTTTGAGTCCTGACATCCATGTCCAAACAGTATAATTGTCCTCCATTCCCCTGGCTGGCCCGCCCTCTCCCCTCAACATTATAGCAATGATAGCTAAAGCAGATCTGTTAACGTTATAATATATACATTTACAATACAAATGCTTTCCCCAATACAGAGTTTTTTTTTTAATTTGCAATCAAATTGGTCAAGACACGACACTCCAGAAAAACAGCTGTGCCACATATTAAAAAGGCTTTAAAAATTATGAGGGAAATTTTCATTGTTTGCAAAAACTAACTATTTAAAATCAAACAATGGGAAAAGATTTTGATACTAAGCTGTTTATGCAGTTGCTGATGTTTACAGGCTCTCTTTAAATGGTTCAAACAATTCGCATTGTCATATGCACGCAAAGACAATAGGCCCTAGTATAGTAAGTGCAGCAAGCATAGTATAGTAAGACCTCCTGAGAAGGTCATACACACATGTAGTCTGAATTAAAGGCGTTGCCCTTGACAGTATATTTGTGTTTTGCGGTTTCCAGGGTGCATCTCGCACACCCTGCAAACTGTAGCGGCTGCAATCAGAAGTAAGCTCCAGTGCGGCAGTGGAAACCCCAAGGCAGGCCGCTTATTTTCTTATGATTAAATCTGCTTATTTTGGCTCCCTCCTCCCGAGTTCCACCACAACACAAACAGCATTGTAAAGGAGGCCTTTTTTCAGATGAGGGCAAAAAAGTCAGAGGAAGGCTCTTTTTAGACACAGCTTATTGTTTAATTTTTGTCTTATTTTAGACTGAACTTCGGCTCCAAGTCATGCTAGTCACGCAGAACTGGACTCCTTGCTATGACGCCACGAAGACATCCCAGGTGCTTCTGCTACTGCTGCCTTAGATTCAAGTGAGATGTGCTTTGCTAATCCCCTTTGTTAACATACAGAAACCCAATTCTAGTGCAAGATGAGGCTGACAAGCAATTACAGACTGGCGGTTCCACCTATTGTTACTTCACTGCTCATTTTCTCCCCAACAAAGGAAACCAGGATGAAAGAGGATGAGCCATGAGCTCAGTGATAGATCATAGCACATTACGTAACCTTTTTTTCCTCTGTAGACCAATTTAGCGGGAAAGGTTGACTGTCTGCTTTCATTGAGGGACCAGTCACCTCTAAGCCCTTGACTTTCTGCCCACTTCCGCCCATCTGTGCCCTCCTTTCCTTCTTTCCTCTCCTAGTCGTGACATCAGGCTGTGTGTAGGGTGAAATTTCCCTGGGCCCCCTCGTCTCTGGAGGGGACACTGATACACTGAGTGCTGGCTGAGGAGGCTATTTTGAGGAGCTGTAAATATGGGAACTTCCTCCCTGAAAGTGGATCTAATAACCCTGAGGATCCTTTTACATTATTAATAACAAGCGGCAAGCTCAGTAGGCAACACTTCCACATGCTCCTTACTCTGTTTACTCCAGTAGGACATGGGTGTAATGGAGGTTATAAAGGCTATTGCGCATTTACACTACAGGCCAAAAATTTCTGGAAGCAAAATTGACTTAACTGATTAACTTTATAGCTGAATAGGGGAATAAGGTGGATATGCACTGTTTGGTATACTTTTGGTCTGTAGTGCACACTGATCTCTGCTGGGTGTGACTGCAGCAGTGCCAACTGAGATTTGTTGTTCCACTTGCTGTTGCAAAGACAGCTGAAGGGGGAGATGTCCACACTGTTGTGTGCTTTTTATGGCTCTGTGCTGCTTGGTGGGCTGAAGTTTTCAACCAAACAATTAATGCTATCCTTCTGTAACATGCACCCACTGGTCTGTCCCTACTTGGAACTGGGAAATTAGAACAGAGGCTCTTTTGAATGCAAAATCTCTTTTTTTTGAGAGGAAGTCTACTGTGGGATGAGAGAAGGGTGCATGACCTCCGCACAAGGGCACTTCCTTCTGGCACTTCATCGAGCCAAAGACTCTGGGCCGTGGACGGCGCTATCTGTTTCTGCATCACTTCCTGCTGGCGCTATTGCTGATGTTCCCGGACCTCTATTTCTGGTCTTGAGCACCCACTGTGTTTAAATCACGCAGCATGTACACAGAGTGCTCTGACCCTAGACATGCATTCACCTAAGGGTGGGTAATATGGGGATATGCTATCGTTAGGGATGAAATATAGTATTTCCTTTCCTCAGTTGTTATCCACTGCATGTACAAACTGTTGAAACCACTGGAATATAAATATTTATAAAACACAGAAATTGGTACTAGACCCACCTGAATTAGCCTTAAATAAATGTATTATTTATTTGTAAAGGATTACAACAGCAGCAACATTAACAAAGTGTAGATATTTTACAACTAAAACCAATTGTCACCTAAATATTCTGCACAATACAACAAATATCATTTAGAAATATCTATCAGAGCTAATCCATTATTTTCTGTTACCTATATGATTCTGAAATCATTGTGCATCCCTTGTTATTGTGATAAAACTTCATCACCAGCACTTTTAGAAAGCTGAACCCCTACATGCATCATAAAAAGATTTAGAACAAATACAGAGAGCCCAACAATGAGTGAATGTTATCCCATCATTCTATTGTATTTGTATGTATAATGGATCTCCATCCCACAGATCCTTGATTGAACTGAGTTCTGGGGAATATGGAGGTCACGTTAACACCTTGGACCTTGGATGTTCCTCAAACCATTCCAAAAAAAGTTTGGCACTTTGACAGTGTGCATTATCCTGCTGAAAGGTAGGCAGTTTCATTGTCATGAAGGGGTGTACATGGTCTGTCAAAGTACCATTCACATCAATGCCAGGACCCAAGGTTTCCCAGCAGAACATTGCTCAGAACATTACACTGCCTCTGCTGGCTTGTCTTCTTGCCATAATTCATCCTGGTGCCATCTCTACTCAAGATAAGTGACACACGCAACCACATGATGTAAAAGAAGATCTGCTTCATCAGTTAAATCTACCTTTTTCTATTGCTCCATGTTCCAGTTCTGATACATCCCCATACCCAGCAACCTGTGATGCATAGTGTGTTTTGACACCTTTCTATTATTCTGTAGGATCTAACCAGATGGCCTAGCCTTTGTTTAGCATGCACATTATTAAGTTTTGGGTGCCCATGACCCTGTTGCCAGCTAACTTTTTATAGGTACTAACCTGCATACCAAGAAAGACAACAACCTGTCGTGATCTGAACATGGACAAAACAAAGGATATGGTTGTTGACTTCTGGAGAACCACAAGTGACCACTCTCTGGTACACATCTACTGCTGATGCCTGTAAGTCATAAGAAAGAACTTCCTTGGTGTTTACCTGGCGGAGTACCTCACCTGGTCCCTCCACATCAGCTCCATAGCCAAGAAAGCTGTCTCTTTCTTTCTGAGGTAAGCCCACCTTCCACTAACAATCTTTACAACCTTCTACAGAGGGACTACTGAAAGCATCATGATTAGCTGCATCACTGTCTGGTTTGGAAATTGCAATGCCATAAAACGCATGGCCCTGCAGCAGATCGTGACGTCAGTTAAGTAGATCGTCTGAGTCTCCCCTTCATCACGGACATTTACACCACACACTGCATCCGTAAAGCCACCAGCATTGTGGATGGCCCGACACACCCCTCACATAAACTGTTTCCCTGGAAGACGATACCAAGGCATTCGGGCCTTCATTACCAGAATGTGCAATATTTCTTCCCTCTAGCAATAAGACTCTTAACAATCAGGGACTGTCAACGCGCACGCACACTTACACACACACTATCATTTTACTGGTCCATATATTTATATTTATTATGTATATCTAACAATTTACACTTACACTACTCCCTGGGCCATGTTCTCCTATTGTTTTTTCTCTTGTTCCTTGTTAAACAGTTCACTTTGGCAAAAAAAAAATACCCACAGATTAAAGTGCAGATATGAAACCTTCAATCAATCAAAAAGAAAGTAAAAAACAAGGAATAACAATAAACTTCCTCATGAATGTAATAATAATTATGTAATTATGAAAAACAGGGCACAGAGGGATAAATATTGATTTTGTCAATAGCAACTTGTTCATAAACTTAATAAAAACATATTAAGTGTGATTTTACCATGCATCATGGAAAAAGTGCCATAAAAAGTGAATCAGAATTTCTTTATTATTTAAAAAAATTGAGATGATGTTATTAAAGTCAAATATGATACATTATGCTTAACATTAGCAATGACTTCTGTTAACAAGATAAAAATGGTCACTTTCAGATTCATACTGACTAACATTATTGAGTAATGTTAAAGCAATGTGACTTTTTGCCACATTCAGTGACTGTTACAGATCCTGTGTGTCAAACAGATGGGTAAGGAAAGCAGCGCCAAATCTTGGGCGCTTCCCTGAGACAAAATAACACACACAGGCAAACCTCATCTATAATACAGACACCTTTAAATGTTTAACATGTAACCTTATGCCTTCCTGGTGATGAACGTGTCGAGAAATGGACGTATCAATTATCCAAGATTACCACACAACAGCTTGTATTGCATGTTAATGAAAATAAAATAAGGGCCTGATGTAAGTCTGTGTATATCCACAGATATCAGTGCAATATTTAGACACTTTTAGCACAAAGATATGAGACATTTAAACATAAAATAAATATGAGCAATACAAAGCCCCAATCATAATGGCAAATTGTAAATCATTACAATTTTATTTTAAAGTTTTTATACATTTTATACATTATATATTAGATTATTACTGTATACACTAGTACACTAGGGTTATTATGATTTTTGTGAACTCTGATATCAATACCAAGTGTAGTATTTTGCAGTGCATATGGCTAGATTGTAACCTCACCTAGTTTTGTAAAAAAGCTAAAATTTGAAACTTACAGTACCATTTTTTCTATGGTAGATCATTTGAGGAACTGAAAATCAAACCAAACTGTGAAAAGGTTGAATTTTTTCTTAAATTTTGTCTTGAGAAATGTCCTAGAAAAACACTACATCAGATTCATATCCGGTTATTTTGCACAAACATTTCAGCACTGTGCAGAAGTGTGCTCTTGAGTATGTGTAGATTCTGTTTTTACCTAAGAACAACTTCCAAATAAGGAAACAAAAAATCTGTAAGTGGATTTTTTTTCTTTAAAAAACTGTTGGTGAGTGAGGCATGTTCTTCTAAACTCTTCTGAAATTATCACAAGTGGTATCGAGTGTATTCCATCACAAACCAAAAGATTCTCTTGTAGGGTAAAGTAAGCGCCGTGAACTGTGTGAATACAGCACGAGAACACATTATGCGACACCTGCTGCTTGTCAACATGACAACTACACAAGACAAAGCATTTAGTTAACATGTAGTTAAAATAAAAGTGGAAATTTAACATCAACACAGTCCATCACTTTGACAAAAGCTGGAGGAACTCCAGCCCTACTCGACACATTCAGGTTATGGAATCCAGGCTATGCAGAAGTCTATAGCATGTTAAGATCACACTGGAACAAGCAACATATATGATTCTATATTTTTATTTAGAAATAATTACAGTATCACTAACTATGCCTATCAGTATCAATCCAAAAAAAAACATTGAATATCAGGAAAAAATTAATGTGACCCAATCCTGTAATAAACCTACCCTGAATTTAGACACACTCACATTTTGTGGTCATGTTATTGAATGTATATCCTCCTTTCAGAGTGTGAGTGTTGATTTGCTACATTTAGATGCTTGACTTTTAGTTAAGTGCTTCAGTAAAAATGAAAAAATATGATGTATACATTGTATACATATACAGTGACCGTATCGATAAAGGAAACCTGTTATCATGCTGTCTCTATTCGATATTTCTACTTCTAAAAAATCAGCTATTCAGCACAGCTAACTAACAATTCGATTCCTCAGTCACAGAATCACAGACGCCACCTGCTGGCTGATACTGCCCTTTCTAGTTTTACCCCATTTACTGCTAAATGTATCCAGTCTGCCTGTCTGGGAACTGCACAAACTGACAATAATGACAATAATGCCTGCTTTGGTATGACATCAAAATGAAAAAGAGGAAAAATTCAGTGTCCCTACTGTATTTGCTCATAATTTATGTTCATAATTGATGAAACCAATCCAATAACATACAAGCAAGGGGTCAAATGTCATTCTATTCCTCTCTCTCTACGTCACAGTTATTCCCATTCCAGTGCTCCCAACACCCACAAAGGTCCTGGGAAAGGACAGCTTCACCAGCTCCACATAGCTCAACAGCCAACAGTGACTGCTCGATCATCCCGGGAGCAAATACTTCCTGTCTCATTCTGGAAACATCTGGTACACCATGAAGTGTCTGGCCATACAAGCATTCTAATGGAACTATGAATATCACAAGATCTTTTAGATTCCGTTTGATTCAAATTTTAATAAAACTACGACGTAGAGAGAGTCATTACAATGATGGTATATACTTATCACAATTGTCACTTATACTTAAACACAACTGTTTGAGTATTTGTGTTGAATATTAATGAAAACACCTTGTCAATAGCCCCAGTAAAATTCAACCCTGATTTACAGTATTTACTTATGTTTAATTTATAGAATATAAGTCAATTTATTTTAAATAAGAACAGCTCTGAACTTTGTTACACCATCATGAGCTGTTTTCTGTATAGGTAAATACAAATATTTTTCTTTTCTGTGTCATGTTTTTATACTAATAAATTGTTTATATTATATATTTAGGTGTACAATCTTACAAAATAAAATCAGCAGGGGTTGGCAACATGGCAAGTATAACATCACAAACAATACTTATCAAAATAAATAAATGGTATATATTACAACATAGTTTTTCAACAATTACCAGCAGTGTCCCAGTGTAAAAAACATTAAAAACTCATTTAAGTAGTGATTTTAATTAATTTAGTCTGTATTTATTCTAAATATAGTAAACTGTGTGTAAATATGCTCTCTGTGTAATGAAACATGTATATGGTCAGTTTAGGTACTGAGGTTCAGAAGAGCATATTTATCATAATAACAATTAAATGCTGTCTTGCTGCCTACCCCTTATATCCATTTCATAAGCCTACATTTTCTAGGTGCAGTGGCGTTGCTTTGAAATTGCAGAGTTTGGTTTTAGAGTTACAGTTTTAGATTTTGCTAAGAATCAGTAAGAAATCTTACAGTTTTAAGCACCAGTGACACCAGGTCTGTTTCCACACATCTCTGTTCTGAACAGTGTATAATGGTGTTCAATGTAGGTCTATCTATACTACAAACCCCACTTCCAGAAAAGTTGGGACACTTTGTAATGCAGTACAAACAAAAATTTGAGATGTGTCCCTTAAACCCTTATTTAACTGGTAAAAATATAGAAAGTACTTTTAATGTTTTAGCTGACAAACTTTAACTTCAGCAAAGGCAACCTGAAACTCTCTGGGCCTGAGCGCACCTGTGATCGGACGAGTCCATGTTTCAGCTTGTTTTCAGTGAAAGGTACAAAGGCCAACAACTGGCACAGCAAGGTGGCACATCAGTGCCCATTGTATGGATGACTTGCATATGTGTGAAGGTACCACTGACGCAGAGGTGTATAATTAGGATTTTAGAGACATATGTTGTCATTAAGGTGTCTTTAGGTAGTTAATAGGTGTTTTAGTAAGACAGTTCCAAACCTATTTCTGCATGCACTGCAAAAGAATTATAGAAATTGTGTGTCTGTAGTAGTCATCAATCCATATCTGTCTCTTATTGAAAAATTATAGTGCATCATGAAGAGGAGAATCAGGCAACAGTGAATACAGAGTGCTAAGCCACTGATGCCTCGCATCAAGCAACACTTGGCCAAAATCCCACTTGCAAAACTGCAGCAATTAGTATCATCAGTTCCCAAAGTTTTTTGTTTTGTTTTTTTGAGTGCATTAAGCTATCAAATTCTCAGTTTGGTTAAAATTGTCCAGTGAAAACACTGGAAGTTTTTTCTTTGTACTTTTGTTAAGGCTTAAGAGTATAAACAAATCAAAGATTCTTGTTTTTATTGCATTTGACAACAAATCCTTACTTTTTCCTGGTAAATTGTTCACGTGTTAAACGTTTAATACTATCTAAAAGTGGGAGTCCTTTGGGAATGTCAAGGCTGCAGTTACGCCCTGCCAGCGGTAATGAGGCAGAAGTGAGTCGCACTCACCTTTTCTAATGGAAGAGCCCTGCCATGCCGCAGCTTGTGCAGGCGTGGAAAACAGCGAAGATGACTCGTTATTCCCCATATGATTACTCTTTCCCTCAAATGTGAAGTGTAAAAATAAAGCCCAGTGTAACTGATCTTCTCCTAACTCTGCCTTACACAAGCCGTCACATTCTCACCGCCGTGGTACAGTGTGGTATGATGAGGAGGGTAAACAGAGAAATCCCGCCTGAATTCAGTTTGAAATACAGAAGCAGCCAGCTCGCGCCCTACTACCCTTATCTCAACGCAGCCGGCCAATTGCGTCTTCCTCGAACGCCTGAGGAAACTTGACGCCTTTCAGCAGTAAAAAGTGGGCAGTGTTTTGGTGGGGTTAGGAGGCAAAGCTACTACGCGAACAGGACTAAGCGGTTATATGTACGAACCTATGGACAATTTCGACGTCTTGTGGATGAAAGAGTTACCACATATTAGTATGTGTTAGTTCAGTGTGGTAGCTGAAATACAAATGGCAAACTAGATGAGGGCTTGTACTGACTTAACACAGTGTGGCGTTGACGTGTTTTACACCTTTGTACGGGGCAATTCAACCACACAATCATATTATCAGCTCTGGGTATAAAGGTCATTTTTTTTGCTACCACGCCTCAGCAAAGGACCAGAAAACGTTTTATACGTTTACATACATTTATAAACGTGTGAAAATATTTTTATTATATTAATTTAACACAATGTCAGGACTACGTGTCATTTTATTATCATACACTGACAGGAGAGCACATTGACGTTCTGTGGAGACGACGACTCATTAGAATAGCCAGCAGGGGTCGCTCTTAACCCAAGTTTAGAATTCACAGTAGGCCTCTTTGGTTTCTTATCCCCAGACCCACCCATACTCACACCCACCTTCTCCTTTTGTCTTTTTTGCCTCTCTCTGCCTCCTTCCTTCTCTCTCTAAAGAGATCCCATACAGTAGTGTGCAAAAGTCTTAACTCCCCATGAGAAAATTATATTTAAAAGCTGTTTAACTGAGCAGTATGTGTTTTTTATATGCAAATATTAGGTAAATTAAAATAACAAGATTACAGTAAAAAGTTGTGTTTATACTGAATGTGTCAATGTGTTGTATTAGGAATTTCCAAGGTTCTCCTCCTGGAACCCTAGTATTGCTTGTAGCTCCCATCAAATAGTTGGTTTGGGTTCAATCAGTCTTTCCTTAGATGAAATCAAGTGCTGCTGATGGAACTTCAGACACATCCATGCAATGGCTGAAGGCATGGAGTAGAAATTCTGACCCAAACTTGTGTTTTTCTAACCAGCTCACACAATATTAACTACTTTTAACAAACAAAACATTTTTACTTGTGTTTTTGCTGCTGAAAGAAACTCACTGCTTAGATAAATGGCTTTAAACTGTTAACATAGGTGCCTAAGACTTATATAATTATATGCTGTATATTCACTTTTTCAGTAACTAACCTAAATTGTGGTGTAATATTCCCTAAAGGTAAACCTTTACACACAAATACTTTTAAAAAATGTATTCTCCATTCTCCATCAGGCACATAAAAATGACCCCACTTTCTAATATGTGACTTGTGACGTGTGCTTATTACGTATGTTTTCGTTTCATAACACTGACTCTGAGAGACCTCTGAGCACATGCCTCTCATGCCTTCCATACTCCTCTTGTCTTACTGCTCTTAGGCACAAGGTAACAGCAGGAGCTTTCCAAGAAGGTTTCAAAACAAGATGGACTTTACTGTGTGTCACTGTGTATACTGGCAGTGTTTCTGACTGTTGCGTATTTAGTTAAATGAAGACGAAAAGCAAAGTAAAAGTCTCCAGTTCGTTTTGTGTGTAGTGATTTCAGCATTCTGAAGGAAAAGAAGAAGAAATCGGCTTGTGAGGGAATTCATAGTGTCATCGTGACTCACATCTCGATAGCACTAAAATGGAAAGCACCTTGTCACCCCATGGGAAAATTCATAGGGCCACATACACAATGACAGCAACAATATGGAAATACTAACCGATCTGAAGTTGGATTTTGGACACTGTATAGAACAGATACATCCTCCCTGGAAGAGAATTTGTGTTTTTATCCTACACTAATATATGTTTTTACTCAGCATGCCTAGAAAGGAGTACCTTTGGTTCCCTATGTAATTTTTTTGAGGGTGAAGGAACCTCCATGAAGTGCAGTTGTTCTATACCAGTTGAGTTTTTCTCTCTAGAAGGGAAGGTCTAACCCTGGTGTCATTTAAGAACCTTAGGCTTTTCCTCAAGAACAGACACACCAAGTTCAAGTTTATTGGTCATGTGCATAAAATGTCAGTCATAATTGTACATTCAAATGCTTTTTGGGAGGCTCAGGTAACACTACAACTGTTGCAGTAGACAGTGGCTTCCTTTGGACTTCCAAATGGTAAAACTGATAAGACTCATAGTATTTGAGGTTGTTTTGTTTTGGGGTTTTTTTTTAAGAGCCTGTCGTGTGATTTGTCCTTCCATTGAACTTGACCAACAACCTCCTTCCCAATATAGACTTCGCATATGATTCTTTTTTTACAACTGTTTCCCTTGATACACTTAAAAGATGTTCCTATTTCCAATCCGATTAATGCGAATAAAAAATGTTTCAGTGGTGATTTAATCAATTCAAAATGAGATCAGCTTCTACATGTGTTCTTCATTATTTTAACTCTGATGCAATAAAAATTAAAGCAAGGCAAAAAAGGAATGAGGAATGACAATTATATAAGCAAACTATTTAAGAAAAGGTTGACATAACACAGGAATTCTCTTTCTTTGGTCAAAACCTGTCACATCATGACAAGATTAGGTCGTTTTAGATTTGACTACCTAGAATCGTTTATCTCTGAGGAGAATTTTCAAGATTTGGCCCTTTCAACAGCAATTTCCGGCCCCTTCTGTTAGAGTAGCTGACCGAAAGACGGCCGGGTGTTGTAATCCTCTTACTTTGGGCTCTCATCTCCCATGACATCAGAGCATTACCCTCAAAGCTGCCTTGTCATGCTATAGCCAGGAGGATTAAGACATGCATTAGATAAGGATAAGGTGTGAATACCCTAAAACCAACAGTCCAAGTAGGACAGTGGCAGTTTAGACATTCAATACACATTTGGCCCTCAGGCTGACTTGCAAGTCTCACTAAAACAAAGGTTGGCAGGGTGTCAAACTGACACTAAAACGCCCTCGTTATCTAAATGCCAAACCCAGTAATTCTGAGAGTCTGCTGAAGCCACAGTTCTAAAGAAGAGAGAAGGAAGGATGGTGGGTTGGGTGTGACCCCCTCTTTCCTTTGTAGATTTTTGAACATTTATCATTTCAGAACAGGAACAACTGTTACACTTTATTTTGAAACTTTGATTTTACATTGTCCAGATTGCTAGCTTAGCACATGTAAGCACTTATGCATGTGTATATGTACATTTACATGTGCAGGATTTGTTGTCTGAGATGTTGTTGCTCCTCTAACCTGTCAGAGATGGATGTGTCTGATGCACTTATATTGACATTGTTCTTTGAAGGCCACTCAGTGATAGATGTTTAAAACAGTAATGCCATGCCATAATGGTAAATTAGCTGGCTGCATGTTGTTCAGACTTTTAAGCCCTTACAATCCATCTAAATCATGCGCTGCCTCTGTCACTCATGGTGTTCCCCAAGGATCTGTTCTGGGTCCCCTTCTTATTATCATTAATAGGCTGCCTATTGGACAAATTATCCTTAACTGTGGTCTCATCTTCCATTGCTATGCTGATGACATTGTGTCATATAAGCATTTATTACTTACTGATGCATCCAAATCCAAAATATCTGTCTATTTTTTTTTTAATTATCAGTGACGGTTTGGCAGTTAAATAAAGGAACTATGTAAATGGACAAAATATATATTTCGAATAAACTCATGAATGATGTGTGAACAGGGTCCAAAAATATAAAAGGCTATGGTCAAGTTTTGTGTTGTTTGGCTGTGATATTTTGCTATTTGATATTTTGCATCTTTTGAGGTTAAGCCGTGTTTTGGTTCTTGCCTATTGAATTCTCCCTCTGTTGCTGATGACTAATGGAGAAAAACAAACAGAGATCCCTTCTTGGAGACACAATAGGTCAGGGAGACAGGGGGTGGGGAAGTAGAGAACATATGCCACCGAAATCAACCAGATTTAACTGGCACCATTCTATGACTAAACAACAAGCTTTAAACACCCCCTTGCTATCTGATTATACCATAATCTGACCATTTTTGTTTGTTTCATGTCATTTGTTTTTGATCGACATAAGCCTAACATAACAGACAACATAACGATAAAAAGAGGCCAATGGTGTAAACAGCTGGATATAGACTCTTCTTTCATGTTGCATCCTTTCCAACAGTGGTGTAAGAAAAGGCACATTTGTGTACTAGAGCGGTGGTCAGCTGGAGGCTATCACTGCTGGGCGTTTGTGTTAAGTTGCGAGCTGAGAATATATGAGCCATTGAAGGCATTCTTCCTTTCCATCGTTCATGGCACGCAGGGCAGGCTTTAGAACACTGCTCTTTGCCCAAACACTAAGAGCACTATAGTTGTCACACTTTTCCCAAACGCCTTGCAGCTGCTCCTATTGTACTCAGGGAAGGGCCTCGCCAAGTAGTCGTCCAGACCGCTCCGGCCAGCCCTCCTGCCGCCTGACAGGGATCAGAGGAGCTAGCTGGCCCAAACAATGGGGGACATTGATAATGATTCTATACGGTGTAACCCCACCAACATTGCCAATGTGAAATTCCAATGCACAGTTAAAGGCAGGGCAGAGTGCCGCTACATATGGCCAGGTCCGTTTGAATATGAAAGGGTCGGCTTTTTTTCCCACCAACATTTTAACACTGACTGGGGCCTAAATATGCAATTTTAGACAAACAAGGTCAATACTGATGTTCTGCACAAACGTGAGAATTTTACCAGCTGAAGCACAATGTTTTTATATATATTGATAGATAGATGTGTAAAAGTATTGTATTATAATACTATTGCTATATAGCATCATAAATTTTAATTACATTTGTAGGAAGATGTAAAAATTAAAATGACATTTTAGAGTTGTCCACAATGATCAACAAAGCTGTAGATGATTCCATAAAGGTTGAGGGCTTTAAATCATTAAGAATGAAGTTAACTTGTAACATGCCTTCTATTTGTCTGTGTGTGTCTGTCAACGATAAGCTATTCTATATATATATATATACACAGTGGAGGAAATAATTATTTGACCCCTTGCTGATTTTGTAAATTTATCCAATGACAAAGAAATGAAAAGTCTCAGAACAGTATAATTTTAATGGTAGGTTTGTTTTAACAGTGACAGATAGCACACCAAAAGGAAAATTGAAAAAATAACTTTAAATAAAAGATAGAAACTGATTTGCAT
>JBBPDA010000034.1:18748943-18795029 GCA_037974385.1 Arnoldichthys spilopterus | reverse complement strand
TCTGTCTCTGTGTGTGTCTGTCTCTGTGTGTGTCTGTCTCTGTGTGTGTCTGTCTCTGTGTGTGTCTGTCTCTGTGTATTGACATCTGTAACAATATCAGTATCGACTCACAAACCCAAAATCGATGCATTCCTACTCTTTTCGCTACTTTATTACTATTTATTAGGCTACTATTCTTACTGCAGTGTCAACAAGCCAAACTAGGTTTGATATCACAGCCAATGATATGACAGTCATTTTGTTATCAGATATTTGCTGACAAATTAATATCCCCATCTGACAGATTTTTAGATTTGACTGATATTTCAAACCCATATTAAATGATGAATTTATTGGACTCTGCAAGAGCACAATGTTTAGGTGACACTGGAATATTGTGCTAAAATGCTTTCATATTTCTATTTTTAATTCATTAAACCTTATAGAAATAACTCTTATGCCTTTAATGTTTTTAATTATTGTAGTTTTCTGCATTTTTAAGGATATTTAATTGCTGTATCGTTGGCATCAGCAATTATGTACATGGAAAATTGTCACTGACCTACAGATCCCACATCAGCATATACTTGTATTGAATATCCCATCATGTACTGTCCTTTTTAACGGTCTGATGTTTTATTTTTAATAAAATAATTGAATGCCACAGAGACAATAACTGTTTATAATATACGCTATACATATATGAAAAGAATTGTCAAC
Organism: Arnoldichthys spilopterus; assembly: GCA_037974385.1. Classification (NCBI taxonomy): domain Eukaryota; kingdom Metazoa; phylum Chordata; class Actinopteri; order Characiformes; family Lepidarchidae; genus Arnoldichthys; species Arnoldichthys spilopterus. The sequence continues at coordinate 18,794,330 of JBBPDA010000034.1, read as the reverse complement.
TTTAGCAGCAAATTATTGCAGTTAAGTAGCTAATGTTTTTTTTTCTGTTATGGAGCATCTCCTATTGCCTTGTAATTGACACTTAGCTGATGGGATGCAGTGTTTTTTGGTTCCTTAACTAAAATGTTACTTAGAACAGCTTGAGCTGCTCATTCATGTTCATTCAGAGTGCAGGAAATGAGAACCGTCTTGAACCAGTTTAAGCAAATGTAAATATTATGCTCCATATGTTCTTATGTTGGTACAGAATGTGCTTGAACATAACCCAAGGAAACCTTTCTGCACGGAATGTGCCCATTTGGTATAATGGCCCACAGTTTTGTCTTACAGCGTCAACAGCTGAATGGCAGCATGACTCATTATTTGGGATAATGGTTATACTACCTAGAAGGAGAACAAACTTCTCAGGGAAAAAGATGTAATCAGTCAAAATAGTCTCTTTTGCAAGTAAACATGTAGATGTGCTGTTGAACAGGTATCTGTTGGTTCATAGATTTATCCATCACTCTCGCAAATGCACTGGACTTTTCACTTGAGTGAATGAACCTCACACGTACTGCACGTACAACACTAATGACCGTTGAGTAAGTGGAGTCATATGTCGTATTGACTTTGGCAGGCAAATTCAGGGAAATGCCAGTTTGCCTTGTAAAAATGGAGCGAGGGTAATGAGGTTGACAGTGAATCGGTGACATGATGAGGCTTGTGCTATTAATGAGGTAAGCTTTTCTTGGATAAAATTGAGCGCACCTGCAGCCTGGCCTGTTTCCCTGGATATTCTGCCTAAATCCAATTGGTTTGCCACCCTAATTACTAAAGTAACTTGATGTTGCTGAATCTGAAGATTATAGAGGTAACTGTTACTGTCTCATTGAGAAAGTTATAAAGTGTCTGAGCTGATTGTGAGGGATATTGTTTAAAACTGATTAAGAAGAAGCTTTCATTCCAAGATATCCGCCAACAACTGCTACATTCTTAATCCCATAGATTATGGCCAGGCAGGAAATTAGATTCAGCCATCAATCACTTAAGCACAGTGTGCCTCTATCCAAAATATCCTCCTCCTGGAACACAGCAAGATCCTGCAGGAGGTGGAATGGGAGGTGGGGTTGATGGAGTTACAGAGAAACGTCAGGTTATTTGATCCATTGGGAAGTCAGGCCCCCCCCCTTTGCATTGCGTCAGCTGTGATTTTTTTGTGGGCAGCACTGGGTGGAAGAAATGCGCCCAGATGTTCATGTTTTTACAGGGCTGATGAGCGTGAGGGCCGGGCCAAAGCCCCAGCGGAGGTGTGGAGAAGGAGTTTGATGCCGAAAAAGGCCTTGCTTTGACTTTGGAGGCCACTCGCAAGCTCCATGAGCAAAGTAGTTTGGCTACGGAGCAGCGTGACTCGAGAAAGCTCCTAAAAAAGGCAATGTTTGAGCTCTCGCTACATGGGAGATCATATCCACAAGCGAGGGGGGAAAGGCTGTAGCTGAGCTGATTTCATTTTGAGTTTATTTCAGCATGTTGGGCTGTTTAAAAGAAGAGAAAGCAAAACAAACCTTTGCCTGAGACACAAAGAGATGTGGATCGACTTTTAACTTTTAAGTTCTTCATAATGAAAAGTCATTTTGCATTGTTCTTGCATAGAAACATCCTTACTGATGTTCCAGATTGACCATGTCCATTTCTGAATATTTCTGAATGGCTAAAAAGAAATGTTCCCTCCCGAGTGTATTTCTTGAATTCTTACCACAATTTTAAAATAATAAATTCTTTTGTAGTTTCTAAAGAATTACTGCAGAGTAGATCACTCCTATCCATCAGTTGCCATTTATCTTGGTTTGCCTAGGAGTACTGGCTCAAAATACACTACAAATTCTATAAAAGTACTGTAAAAAAATATAGTATAGGAATATAGTTCGTTTCTAAAAGCATTTAAGTTTGTGCTTTAGGCTTGACTGATGTCTGTTGAGCTACTGTCAGATTTGAGTTTTAGTGTTTACGTGGGGAAAAACCTGTGGCCTTTTTCCATACATGTGAAGTTCTGAAAGCAGGATTTTTGGCAGGGCACTGCCTTAAGTGCATATTTGTGCAGAGCCTAACAAATCATGGATGCTGTGGCCAGTCAGGGCCGTTACTGTGGAATGCTTGCAAAATAAATTAACCTGCTGTCACCCCTTCAGTTTTAAGAGCAGCCCTTTAAAAACTTTTTTCTTTCTGAAGTTTAATTTGTGGAGATTAGGGGACTATTGTGATTGTTTACTTCCTTTTTGGTGAGAGGGAGCCATTCAGTCAGTGTTGACAGCCTTCGCTATGACCTCAGTCACACTGTTATGAGAACTGGCCCTGGGGCCGGGGGGGTTAAAGCAGGGGTCGCTGGCTGAAGTCTGGAATGCAGAGGAAGAGGTGTAGCTCCAGAGGTCGAGAGAGATCCAGTGCGCCTAGCAGTGTCTGAGGGTTTTTTTTTTTTGTGGCCTGCTTTCATAGTTAACATTCCTTAGCTCTCCGGTCATAGCCTTCACCACGATGGGAACAAAGTGTGCCTTCACACGTCCGCTTCCCAGGCACTCGGCATGTTTACGTTTTCTCTCCCCATGCTTCCTCTGACAATTCTTCCTATTTTTCTCCCCCTCCCCCTTCCTTCCAGGTTTGATATCTACAGGAAGGTGCCTAAAGACCTCACCCAGCCCACATACACTGGAGCCTTCAGTGAGTATTGTCGTTTACCTCTCTAATCTGACAACACGCAGTGTGTCCATGTCGGGTCAAGCCTAGGCAAATGTATTTATAGCACACGTTTAAAGTCGACCATAGGTTTGACCAAAGTTCTGGACTGCGGTTGAAATAAATCCGGTCAAAATCGATGTCTCAAAGTCTAAAATATTACAGACGCTAAAACAAAAGAAATCAAAACAAGGTAAAACAGACACAACACACATTAATTGAATACCATTATCACACAGAGACATAAGCCAATTAGAAAAGGTGGGATTTCCTGGCTCAACCTATATAGGCCATTGGGAATCTGACGTTTTGTTTGACGCCTTTGTCAACTGCTCCCTCCATTACGCTTACACCATTCCACTAGTATGTAGTCTTCGACCCAGATTAATCAATTCCTACCCCCTATGCCTCAATCCACATTTTCTCACTGTTCCAGTTTCTCAACTGCTTCCTCACTGATTGCTCATTGTTCCATCCTTAGTGACTGGTAGTGAGATGGCTTTATGTAATCAAAGATTATGCTCTTTGACTCGTGAATCAAGGAGCTTACTCCCTTGTCATTCCAGCTTGCATTCCTGTGGTCTTTTGTTGGTGGACCCTCAGGTGTATTAGCTCATGTTTAGTCATATGGACTGAAACCTTTACTTGCTAACTCATTCTAAAGAGTAAATATTTGGGCTCACCTACTGGTTTTAGGACCTAGAAATGTCATATACTGGTGATGTGATTGAACAAATGAGTAGTTGGGCAAATGGCTTCAAAGGCCAGGAAAATTCCAGCCCTGATTCCAGGGCTGTTTTAATTCTACAAACATTGTTGGATCACTTTAGGTGTAAGAGTAATGTACACTGACTAAAAGAAAATGTTTGTAATTTTTTTTTATCCAAAAAGCAAATATTTTATTACCATTTTTCCTCCAACAACGTGTCCTCCCTAAATGGAAGCAATGATGTATCCTGTGCTGAACCTAAATTGGTGGTGTATGTGTCATAGCGACACTCCCTATTGTTTGTGCTGTAGCTAAACATTAGCTTGTGTAAACTGGAAGAAACCACTGGCCAGAGCATGACGTGGTTGCCATAAAGTCATGTGATCACTGAGTCAGTGGAGACAGTCTCCATGTAAACAATTCTTACTCTACCTGCTTATTCAGGCTTTTTTTTTTCCTCTCTTTCTCTTTGCTCATTTGGTCACATGACCACTGAGGTGTCCAAGAACCATGGCAGCCCAACCACAAACACACGTATCAGTCACTTCTAGAAGTGTGTCATGACGTGATGTCACGGTTTCATTTCAGATTGACTGCCTGTTTTTTTGGGTCTGTTGCACAGGTTTAACATGAGAGCATATCAGCACGTATCAAATCAACATCACTCGCCTTCCTCGCAAAAGGAAATTACTCAAATCTTTTCAAAACTGACAGAGAAAACCGAGGACCGCACATGAGCGTGATGCATCATATTGAAAACAGTTCATTGACCTCTATGAGTCAAAGGCTAAACCCAAGTCAAGGAACTCAAGTTTCTCTTAAAAAAGGTCAGGGTATCACTGGAAAACCAAATGGCAAACAGAGAGGCAAGAATATACAGTGTTTACTTACTGAATAGAGCAAATCATTTTTTTATTCTGGAAAACAGTAACTAATGTTACTTGTTTTAGAAGGAATGTGAGGTATTTGTAATACCTCTGAACAGAGCTGAGTATAGTGTTGTTTTGAATATAGGGCTGTCATGATTACTCCGTTACTTGGGAAGTACCATTGATTTTAAAAAGTATCTTCTTTCTGATTCAGCAATGCTTCTGTGGCAGTTTGCATAGTAATACAGCATTTAAATTGTCCTACTACAGCAAGAAACCGCCCCTAACTGATACAGTGGGCAGTAGTGGCCTATTGGTGAGGACTTTGCCCTTGTGAACTAAAGGTCACTGGTTCAAGTCCCAGCCCGGGCACCATTGAGGTACCCTTGTACCTTCCCGCTACACTGTTCCCGGGTGCTGTTGATAGGAGCCCGCTGCTCTACGTGTGCACGTGTGATGGTTTAAATGCAGAGGTCACATTTTGTTGTGGTGCTTGAGTGTGTTCACAATGATATGGTCACCTTCATTATTTTTCATTTCAGTGGTTTACTATTTATATATCGGTAGATACTACAATCAGCCACAAGATTAAAACCACCTGCCTGATTTTGTGATCTGCGACTGTGCAGCACCACAAGCAGTAAATTGCCATGCTCTTTACTTGCTGACTCGTATGTCCCAGCCATTGACGGGTGACATTGTTAGAAGATACTGAACCTGTTCTTTTCTAAACCTGCCAGTGATTTTAATGTTATAGCTGATTTGTGTGTAAACACTGATCGCTGAACATCTTCAAACAGCAGGTCTTGTTTAGTGTCCCAAGAAAACAGTAGTTGGCACCTTTCAAAAGTGATCCAAGGAAGGACAACTGCTGAATCGTGGTCAAGGGCGCACAGGACTCATTAATGCACATGGGGGTTGAAGGCTAGCCTGTCTGGTCCGATCCCACAGAATAGCTACTGTGGTAAAAAAGTGAATGCTGACTCCTATAGAAAGGTGTCCGAACACACTGCACCACAGTCAGAGCTATTTTGGCAAAATGAGTTGGACCTATTCAATATTAAGCTGGTGGTTTTAACGTTATGGCTGATCAGTGTGTATATAAACACACTTTTTTGTTAACATGTCTGACTGAAGTGCCTCGTCATCACTGACAATTTTGTTCCTAACGTTCGCTGTCTTTTCCCCGCAGTCTCAATCTGCTGCTGTGTTTTCATGCTCTTCCTCTTCCTTTCCGAGCTGACGGGATTCATAGCCACAGAAATGTACGTATTGCTGCCATTTTGTCCTAACTTACATCATGTGACTGTTAAGTCATGACTCATCCATGTCACTGTAACAAGGGCCCCATAAAGGATCTCCAAAAATCCTACACGTATTACACAGAGGTGAAGAACATAATGCAAGTATTAAGTAACAGATCTCTGAGTTTTCTGTGTTTCCAAAGGAATTACAATCCTGATGAATGTAGTAGACCATATTGCAAAATGCATGGATTTTGTTACATGACTGCCACCCTGGTGTTGCAACCGACAAGACGTGCCGAGTTTCACACAGGATACTGACTTGGTCTCTTGTGTCAACCTCTTCATATGCTCAGCAGGGGACAGGGTGAGGAGGGAGGAAATGAATACACTGCCACCGAAGCATCTCATGCTCGTCTGGCCTTTAGATGTTTTTTTTTTTTTCTCTTACATGTTTTTTAAAGCCACTGCTTAAGTCACTAATGAGTAGACCTCGATACACCAAAGTGACTTTAGTGATGTGCATTAATGCAATCGTGCTGTTTAAGCTCCAAGCATAGTATTATGTGCTATTCATTCATTTTGATACATAATAATGCAGTTAATGTCATGTAAATGCAGTGGTATATATTTTTTGGGATGGTGGAGACTGACCTTTTGCTTTGTTTTCAGAGTAAATGAACTTTATGTGGATGACCCAGATAAGGACAGTGGAGGGAAGATTGAAGTGAGTTTAAACATCAGTTTGCCAAACTTACACTGTGATTGTGAGTATATACATAAAATATATCAATATTCTCCTCCTTTCTTTGTGTGAGAACCCTTATCTCATATTGCTGTACCCTTGTAGTTCTGAACAGAACATAATTTTTTTTAATTATTTTATTTATTTGCTTCGATCGATATAGTCTGAGATGTGTTCCCCACAAATAACAAGACTTTTTTTTTTGGAATTTTTAGTTAACCAGCATATTGTGTGAATTTCTTGTTGTTGTTTTTTTATGGCTGAGCATTTCTCTCAGAGTTAGAGATTTTTCCACATCTTTATGGTAGTCTTATTTCTTGTGGTCACATTTCAACAAGTGCTTGTACAGGTGGTGTTTTTTGCTCTTGCTGGGTTTTTGTCCTTTTTATTTTTTCCTTTTTTTTTTTCTTCTTTAAGTTGTGAACTGCTGTGTCATCAGTAGTGCTCCACACTGTTGTTTACCAGTCACTTGTTATGTTTCCATCTGACTGTTGCACAAATTGCAAGCATTGCACAAATTGAAATGTTGCAGTGAATATGCGTTAAAAAAGAACTTTTCCACTCTTTCCCTTCATAAAGTACTTGAAAATATTTTACATAATAATATCAGCTTTTGGTTTTGGTAAATTTTATAACTTTTGTAAAAAAAAATTCATTGTAACAATTTTGAACTCTTTGAACTATTGTGTGAGAATTATATAAAACTCTCCAGTTTGAAAAGCTTTAGCTTTTTCTGGACATCTCTGTAGTTACTGAAAGAGGCAGAATTTCTTTTAAAATCATTCACGTCTCCTCTTTAGTGTAATTATACCTCTCCACCAGTGCACTGTTTATTTGTTGTTAGAGGCGTGTGAGGGAGTGCATTTTTACAATACACAGTATGTCATGATGATTACAAACCCCATTTCAAGAAAAGTTGATTTTTCAAAATGCAATAAAAACAAAAAGCTGTGATGTTAATTCATGTGAACTTTCGTTTACCTGACAAAAGTACAGAGAAAAGTTTCTCAATAGTTTTACTGACCAGCATACTTGTATTTTTTAAAACATACACAAATTTAGAATTTGATTGCTGCAATACACTCAAAAAAAGGCAAGACAGTGTTAAAATAAGGTTGAAAAGAGAAGTTGCACAGAATATTCAAGTTGTAATGTACAGATCAATGTAGACTCTGCATTAAACTGACTAATTTATAGCTGGTGAGAGATTTGGTATACAAGTAGCATCCATCAGGGGCCCAGTCAAAGATGGGTCATAGCTCAACACTTTGTGCCAAAATTCATGAGAGAATTTAGTCAGTCACATTTCTCATAATTTAGGTCTTTCAACATCTACTGTACATAATATTGTGAAAAGGATTCAGAGAATACGGAGACATCCCAGAGAGTAAGTGGCAAGGTTGGAAACCACTGTTGAATGCCCTCAAATGGCACTACCGAAGAAATCATCATGCTACTGTAGAATGTTGCCTCTTTACACAGTCCGTTGCTGCATCAAGAAACGCATCTTGAAACTGTTACACAAGGAGCAAGCCATATGCTAACTCTATGCAGAAATGCTGTCTAGGCCCAAACTCTTCTCAGATGGACTGAAAGACATTGTAACCACGCACTGATCAGATGAGTGCACATTTTGGAGTGTTTTTCAGGAAAAATGGGCATAGACTTCTCCTCGCCAAAGATGAAAACGACCATCCAGTTTGTTATCCACAAAGGGTACAAAAGCTAGCATCTCCGTATTTGGTGTGCATCAGTGCCCACAGCTTTGCATGTACTGTATGGCACAGCTTTGATCTCCTAATGGAAAAGTATGGCGCATCGTGAAAAGGAGAATCAGACAATGGCAGCCGCAGACTGCAAGTGGTAATGTCAAGAATGGACAAAATTTCCAAATTTAACACTACTTTAATTAGTCTCCTCAGTTCCAAAACTATTAAAAAGTGTAATTAAAAGGAAAGGTGATACAACACAATGGAAAACATCTCTTGAGTGTGTTGCTACCAGCAAATTCTACATTTTTTTAATATTATGTTGGTCAGAAAACAACAAAAACAGACAACACACTATTTTCTTTGTGCTTTTGTCCATTAAATAAAGACTGACATGAAATAACATATTGGATTTTGACAAATATCCCAACTTTTCTAGAAATGAGGTTCGTGAACTGACCCCTGGAAGCTGAAACAGCGAGAACACTTCTAATAGAAAACAAAATCCACTGGTGTAATAAATTCAGGGCTACATTCAGTTACCTGTTTACTGAACATCACAGCCTCAGCATTGTGAATTGAAACACCATTTCAAAAACCAAAAACCTAACATCACATCAGGAAAAAAAGGTCCTTGCTGGGCTGCCAAAAAAGAAAAAGTTATTGACTGTTTCTCACATATTACACAGTATAAAAACTCTGACCGGGGACAGCTCTGCGTAATGACCTGGACAGGCTTCCCAACATTGAAAGTACTCGCACCGAGTACGGAACATAAACACTATTTCAAGAAAAGAACATGTTCAACTTCTGTCTTTCTCGCTCTTCTGATGAGTCATAATCACAAAACGCACTGCGCAACAGTGACATCATATACTGTAACTGCATCCCTGAAATATGTTAAAGCATGGTGCCATTCTTTGCTAACATCTATCTTGATGACCTTTGCTAAAAATTCTGATGACATTTTGAAATCAAGACAGTTTGGTCTATACAGGTTCCGCTTAACTATTTTACAAAGTTCTCTTTGTTAATTTTGTTAATTGTCAAGAGGTGTTTGCCCCATGTCTTTTATTTATATGGTATATACTTATACATACATATAAACCATATCAATTTTGTCTTTTAGTCTCAACTTTTTGCTTTAACAGTATTTTAATAATAACTGCTATTTATAAGGCTCTACAATTTTTTTATTTTATTTATTTATTTTATTTTTTTTAACACTGGTGACCTTTTCTAATTAGGCCTCACTGCTTGGTTTATGCTTTAATGGAAAAAGTGAAATGAAGAGCCTTTTCCTCTACGCATTTGCTATGAATGCTTTGGATAAGGATTTAATATTCTGGGCACACATCTGAGTGTACGTAAACAAAGCAGAATTTGGTTGGTTTCAACATTATTTGCCATCAACCATTCTGTGAGGGTTTTTTATGAAACACAGTACATTATACACACTATAAATCAAAGTCTAAGACAATGTAAGTTATGCAGTAACACTTCCCTGAAGCCAGTATTCATAAGCCTAAGTGATGCATACATAAACCTTTCATGACGATTGACATAAACCTACATAAACATTTATTAAGACTTATTCCAACAAGTGCCAGTGGCCATAACATTTTCTCATTTACATTCATATGAACAAGCAGTCTCTTTGAAAACACTGTTGCTGTCGTAAGGTTTACATAGATGTCATGAAGTCTTCTGAATGCTGGCCTTTGATAAAGTCTTAGTCAGAGTTATGTTTTTATATGTAGCATTTGTACACATGGCAAGTGTTCTTTCCACTAGGAGTGGTCTTGATGCAATGGCTACAATACTTATTCCATGGAAAAATTCTGGAAGGCTAAGAACGGTCTTTTCAGTTATTCTTCCTTTTCCTAGATGAGATGTGTTGGAACTTGTCATCAGCAGAGCTAAAGGTCAATGTTGCTCCATCTGAGCCCTGTGACCCCTTAGCAACATGTTGTCTTGTCAGTATTCTCAAATCAACCCAACTTAACTGATTTACACCCAGTGTGGCAGTGTTGAATAGGTGTACTGGTTATTAAAGTCCTGTAAATGAAGATATGTCCCCGTATTTATATTGACCTGAATGATACAGGTTTCTTTTTCATGCATTCTCTCTGACGCTGTTTTTTTCTGCCTCTCTGTGTGTCTTTTTGTCTCTCTCTCTTGCTCTCGCTCTCTCTCAGTGGTGGGCTTGGACATCCAAGATGAGATGGGGAGACATGAGGTGGGCCACATTGACAACTCCATGAAGGTGCCGCTCAATAACGGTTATGGGTGCCGCTTCGAGGGTGAATTCAGTATTAATAAAGTAAGAAACCGACAAGTGTGTACTTAAAACAGACACAGAACACTGTCTGACCTCTCTGCTTTAAGCTCTGTTTGTAGACATAACAGTATTGGACATGACACTTAAAGAACTAAATGGTTTTGATAAAACTGAAGGAAATGGCGTCATCACAGGGCACCGTAGTAATGACATTTCAGATTGAAATGCATCTCCTAAATTCATTTAATCGCCCTGCAGACTGCATTTGGCAAATAAAGTAAGATTGGATTCAACTCTAATTGGGCACAAGGAAGTCCTTTGCCAGTCATGGCCCATCCCAAATTGCATTATTCAGAGAAGAGCATGTCACTGACAGTGGTTCTAAACAGCTCCTCAAAGAGTTGTTTTGAAAAATTTCCTTGACGTCACATTGCCTTCTGTAATGAAGATTCAGACCGAGCACTTCAGATTGCACGTTTATAAAGTTAAACATTTAAAGAGTGCTAAACAATTGACATGTGAATGGAAGGGTTTGTTAAATTATTATCAGTTTAACTGAGAATGTTATTGTTGTGTGTTTTGTCCATTAAGGTACCAGGAAACTTCCATGTGTCCACACACAGCGCGACAGCACAGCCACAGAACCCTGACATGACCCATGTTATTCATAAGCTCGCCTTTGGGGAGAAGCTTCAGGTTGCTCTTTCGTCTGTTACGTAATCGTTTTATGAGGCCACAGATGGTGTCAAAGATAGTGTTCACCTCATTTAGAAGCAAATGTGCACTTCGTATTGCAGGTCCACCAAGTCCAAGGAGCCTTCAATGCCCTCGCTGGAGCCAATAGACTGGAGTCTAATGGTAGGTTACGTCAGTTTTGGATGTGGCAGAGAGAATTCCCTACAGCACCAGTCAAAATAGCTAGAATTGCTGCAGTCAGGAATATTGGCCTTCTGCCAAATGGGGCTATTTAGTCCTAATGTCCCAACAAGGCTTATTGGCTCAAAAACATTAACAACGCACTTTGCTCTAGTTTTCTTTTCACACACATTTTGAATGATGATATGACCATTGATTTCTTTCAATTGTACATTTTGCTGAAACTTAAATTTGTTAGGAGGGACATTTATTTTATTTTTAACAAATATAAATCCCATTTCTGGAACAGTTAGGATTTAAAAAAAATATTGGAATTTGTTAATTCTCTTGAATTTTTATTTAACTGAAAAGATTTCCTGTGTTTTCACGGATCAACATGTATTTTGTTAATTTTGACAAATTTAGAATTACTCAGTCTCATGGGAACATTTCTCAACACAGTATTACAAAGAATTTAGGTCTTTCGTCATCTACAATACATAATACTGTGAAAAAATCTCAGTCCCTGTAGGACAAGGTGGAAACCTTGAGCCTTCAGAAAGCACTGCATGAGGAACCATGCTAATGTCATAAATGTAGCCACATAGGCTTGAAAGTACTATGGAAAACCACTGTCATATAACACGGTCTGCCGCTGCATCAAGAAATGCCACTTGAAACTCTATTACACGAAGAGAAAGCCAATCTTACATACAGAAACATAGCTGATTTCTCTGGACGTGAGCTCATCTCAGATGGCCCGAATGGCAGTGGAAATGTGCTGTGGTTAGATGAGTCCACCTTTCGGCTTGTTTTTTAGGGTATGTTGCAGGCAACAAATTCAAATTTTTTAATATATTTAACAAATACATTTAAGCTGATCTCTGTAAACATTGTTTAAAAGTTCAAGAGACTTAATCAATCTCAACTTTTTTGTGTGGCACAACTTTTTCAGTGGCACCTGTCTGGGGGGGGTGGATGTTGTATATATTTGGCAGTCAGTTTTTGAAGTTGATGCGCTAGAAGTAGAAATGGGTGAGTCTAAGGATCTAAGCCACTTTGACCAGGGTTTTATTGTGATTGCTGAGACAACTCAGTCAGGGCATCTCTAAAATGGCAAGTTTTCGAGGTGTGCAGTAATTCGTACCAACCAAAAGTGGTTCAAGGAAGGACAACTGGTGAATTGGTGACTGTGCGTGTGTGCATGCATGCACAACTTCAAGACATATATACACATTAGGCAATTTTAGACGTTAAGACTTAAGACATTAAGTTCAAGGACTGACTTGGGCCAAATTGTGCATGCGTGGACATCGAAAGTTAGTCTGTCTGGTCAGATCCCGTAGAAGAGTTACTGTAGATCAAAATGCTGAAAAGGCTAATGCTGGCTCAGATAGAAAGCTGTCAGAACACAGTGCCCATGCTGACCCATGTCCACTGTGGAACATGCCTACAGTTGGCACATGAGCATCAGAACTGGATCATTGAGCAATGGAAGAAGGTGGCTTATTCTGATGAATCACATTTTCTTTTACATAATGTGGCCATGTGAGTGTTAATTATCTGTTGAAGAAATGGCACCAGGATGCACAGCAAAGGCAGCAAACCTATGTTCTGCTTGGAAACTCTCGGCCTCTACAATCTCTATGCCTTATCCTACCTGTACCTACCTTATCTTTTTTAGAAATTAGAGTCAAATGTATTTCTAAATGATAAAAATATAATACACACAAATTAAAAATAAGTAATTTTATTTTATTTCCAATCTTTAAATATTTTAAAAACTTTGATTTAAAAAGCTCTCTTCAGTGATGTAGTGGCTTTGCCAGCTGTTCTTACCATATTATGTGGCACAAACCACAAGGACAGTAAAAGAGAAGTTTTAAATGTCACCTGGCAGAAATATTGCAACATTTAGTGTGACTAACATGTCACAACGATTCCACAGTTATTTTGGGTCATTTTTTTTTTACAGGGAGGAAAGTCTTGTCTGTTTAATGAAACACCAGTACACTGCATTTCAAACTTTGTAGTTGTGAGCCATCTAGTGGCTACTCAGGAGCAGCAGACCTGCATTAAACATTCAAATGTGGATTTTCTTTCATATGTTTAAATCTCTTCACTCATTAGTTATAACATAAAAACAATCTGCCTTATATTGTGAAGGTCCCCCTCATGTTGCTAAAATGAGTCAGTGTGTTTTCTGACACTGTTCAGTTAAAGTCAGCTTAACATGCTACAGTAGCTCTTCTGTGGAATCGTACAGGACCGGCTAGAGTTCACTCCCATCTAACATCACTGAGCTTTGGGTGCCAACAACCCTGTCCCTAGTTCACCAGTTGTACTTTTTTTTTGGACCATTTTTGGTAGGTACTAACCACCCAACTAGACCTGTGGTTTTTCTGAAAGAGACGGTCATTGTGAACACTCAAGGGCCCCACACACTCAAAACACAACGAAATGTGACCTCTGCATTTAATCCATCACACGTGCGAATGTGGAGTAAGGGTACCTTAAGTTCACTGGGGAAAACGTCCTAATCACTAGGCCACCGGTGCCTGAAAACACACTGTTTTGGAGATGCTCTGACCCAGTCATCTAACTGCCACAAATACCCTTATTCTTGCTCATTTTTTCCTGCTTCTGTTCTCTTGCTGCTTCAGATATCCCACCAATTAACCGATAAAACTGTTAAGACGTAGTCAGTGTTCTTCACCTGTGGTCTGGTTGATGTAGTAGTCCTCTTGGTTGCTGAGTCGACTCAGTGGCCAGTTGTAGCTTGTGCAGTCTTGCTAAGTAATTACGTCTTCATTACAGATTTTATGGTAACAATAAAAGAACTGTATTGCACCTTCATTGACCTGTGGCCCCTTAGTAAGCTTTTAAATTGGCCTGTCAGCATTCTGACATTGACCCTGCTTAGCTCATTTACACCCAGTATGGCGGTGCTGAATGAGCCGGCCGGGAATATTCTATCCCCATAGCACTCAGTGATCTGAATATGCTTGTATTATAAAGTGATGGCAGTTACTTTTGCCACATATGTAAAATTCACTTTGTAAACATTAATGTCCCATTTTAATGCCATTATTGTTTTCACTGTTTGGTTATTGATTAACTAAAACTAACTGGGCAAAATATAACATAAGACAATAGACAATATATATCACAATATACAGTACTGTGCAAAACAAAAAGCAAAATGCAAACAAACAGGGAAGCAGTGGAAAGAATGAAGATTTGTAAAAAGTAGTTGATGATAGTGTGAGCTGGTTAGAAGACAGGTTTGGGTCAAAATGTATCCTCCATCCCTCCAGTCATTGCATGGATATGTGACGTTTCATTAGCAGCACTTGATTTCATCTAATGAAGGATTGACTGAGGCTAAACCAGTTTAATGGGAGCTTCAATACTGGGCTTCCTGGCAATGTTTAAGCCAACGCAATGTCACATACAGTATAAACATCACGGTTAACTGTTCTCATTATTTGTATTTATTCTAGTATTTGCAGGTTAAAAAAACTAATTGCTCAGTTAAACAGCTTTTAAATATAATTTTATAATTTTGAGACTCGTCAACAAGTTAAGATAGTTAAAATGTAAGAGCAAAACAGTGGTTCCTTATTTAAAAGGGCTATGTAAAGGGTACCGTATTATTTTTTAAAAATTATTATTATTATTATTATTATTATTATTTTATATTTTAAATTAAGACAAAGAGTAGGAAACCACAAACATGGGTGCAATAAATTAAAAAAATTGCTTAATGGGCGGACATTCATAATTGGTCTTAATGTGTTGATCATCCATTCAGTTGTTCACAGCAAGTCTTCTGTAAGTCTATTGAAATAAGCTTTGTACACTTTGAAAAGCATATGGTGACATATTATAATGATAAATCTCCCCCCTCCCCCCTCACCAGCTCTGGCCTCCCATGATTACATCCTCAAGATTGTTCCTACAGTGTATGAAGATTTATCAGGGAAGCAGAGGTTTTCGTATCAGTACACTGTGGCCAACAAGGTAAGCCAAGACATTTAGCGCCGTTATACTGAAAAGCCTTATATAACATGGTTGTAAAAGTTGGGTCTATAAACATATGTGTATTTTCAGCATGCATGTTGAGTTATGGGCTCCTAAGATGGCCCATGGTTACTATAGACACAACCTGTTCACTGAGAGTGGTTTGGAATTACGGCGCCGTGTTTATAAAGTGGTGACAAACATTTGTCACGGGCCTCTGGGAATCCTAGAGGACATGCACTCCAGTGACAGCTGGTGGTTCTGAGATGTATACGTGACTGGAAAAGCATTAGCTGTGGCCTGCCATAAAAGCGTGTTCTTAGAATGAAAGGGCTGCATGGGCCTAAAGCCTCAATCACACCAGCATCAGAAATCCACAGGTAATGTGAGGCTTCAAACGGAATCTAGATTGGCAGCTTGTACAATCAACTCTGTTTCTCATGTCAGGAATATGTGGCTTACAGTCACACAGGACGCATCATCCCAGCCATTTGGTTTCGTTATGATCTGAGTCCAATCACAGTGAAATACACAGAGAGGAGACAGCCTATCTACCGCTTCATTACAACAGTGAGTGTCTTTCTCTCTCTCTCACACACACACACACACACACACACACACACACAGTTGTTATTGTGGAATTAATATTGCAGTTATTATGGGTATACTGTGCTATAAACAGTTCAAACAGTGAAATCTATACTAAAGCGCTATAGTTTTTTTAATCTTCATAAATCATGCTTTACGATTGTTTGGATTAAAGGAATCGTTTAGTAAAAAACATCAGATTATCCACATACCCATGTCCTCAGCCAGTTTGGTGTCCAAATTTTGCTTCTGTAGTTTAAAGCTGTGATAGAGCTATGTAAAGGTTATTAGTCAACCAAATCTTCAATAGTTCTTTCAACCCACTCAAAATGCAGAACTGATGTGCTTTAGGGTACAGCATGGCTAACAGTGAGCTGTAAAATTGAAGAAAAGATGACTGTGCAGCCAAAGACTGCAGCCAGTTTTCACAAAGCAGCTTAGCAGTAGAAGGAGTGGTCTACAATCAGGTTTTGTGGCAGTCATGGCCACAAAACAGTGGTGTCTGATCCCAGGAACGCCATCTTTGTTCTTTACTATATTTTATCTATACTATACATAATTAACTGTTTTTACTTCACACTAAGTCATGCTTTGTCCTTAACCAAATCGACAAGCCACGTTTTGGTAAAATGTTTTTCAAGTAATTTAAGTGACCATTGACTTTTAGTGGTTATTAGCTACATTAAACTCTAAATTTTGACAACAAACATCAACTACATGTGGGTATTGTGTAAATCTTTTGTTTTTGTTCCTGGGGAAAATGGTGTTTTCCCAATCCCTTCTGCCTAAAGTAAATAGAAAATTGGTATTGTTCCACAAGAACTTTGCTTCTCTGGTCAGGGCAATGACATTTTGAAATCTGTTCTCAAAAACATTTCTCTATTTACTTTAAATGGTAAGTAGACTTCCATAATATTCTGGAACCATCAGAATTGTCCATGATTTTCTAGAATTGTCCAGAACTATCTAGAAATGTCCAGAATTTTCTGTAACTTTCGGGAATCCTTTAGAAATATCTAGAATTTTCTGGGACTGTCTAGAAACGATAAAAATTCACCATTTTGCCACTATAAAAAAACAACTTTTGTGGGTTGTGATCATAAAATCAATGTCTTTTTCTTTTTTCTTATTCCCAGATCTGTGCCATTATTGGTGGGACGTTTACAGTGGCTGGCATTATTGACTCCTGTATATTCACAGCCTCTGAGGCCTGGAAGAAAATCCAGATAGGCAAGATGTCTTGAGTGCCACCTTATTTGCCAAGACATCTTATTTATACCACGATGACTGTCCACTTTACCACAGTACAAGGCCAGTTTTTCCATTTAAGAAATGTTTCATTCCATCATTTCTGATCTGACTGGCTGTGAGAAGATGCCTGTCAGTGTGTCTGTCATGCAGTGCAGAACTAAAATGCTACTCAGTTAAGAGTTTTTTGGCCATGTTGTTATCCTTTTGCATCATTCTGAAATTTTGTCTTGTTGCCTTTTTTATAAATTTCTCAATATACGCAGCTCTACACACTCCCACCAGTATGAAAGTTAGGAAAGACCATCAGGAGCACCACTTCTTGATTATTTCTTCTTACTAAATAAGTATTTTGGAATTGTCTACTGATGAATAGTTGCCATGACCTGCCAGTATATAAAGATCTTCTGGAGATCTATGGTATGTCTGACTCTGTCTAACAGGGTTTGTAGAGTTTATTCTGTGGTTAATTGCACAAAGATAGAGGAGAAAGTGTTCTACTACATTAAGTGATGTTTTGTATCACATCAGAGGAATCATGAGTTGTTCAATGCAAGAATCAGTGTATGGTCTTAGTTTAGCAACTGTGGCCTAATGTGCCTTAAAACGCATTTTCAAATGGCAAATTCAAGTCATTGAAAGTTTAATCAATCGAGACCTTTTTCTTATGGAGGGTAACACTAGCATGGCATATTTTGTTTTGTTGTATTCTCATTTTTTAAGTCTGTAATGTACATTTATTTGACACTGTCTTGAGGGAAATGGAGAATGTGTTTTGCCTACCAAAGTGTTTTTGAATGAAGGTTTTTTTTAAGTGTATTTTACTTTGTAAAACTGTTTTGCTGGTTAGATTTGGTAGCTATTTTATTTGCTTGGTCCATCCTGTTTAAAATAGTGTATTTGAGAATTAACTTGTGTGTTTTGTTTACTGCCTATCAAGGTATTACTCTTAACCTGCAACAAAGACGAATCATTTGTTTCAAATCATGTGTGTCACAGTGTTTGCCTTAAGTACACATGGCTACATAGATTTGCCTCCTCCAAGGTCTGAAAATCACAACCAGCATCTGGATTTAACCAGTAGCCTTTTTTTCAGCACAGCCAGGCTGAAACACCAGAATGTACAAACACAAATGGTGTACATCGAAAAAATAGTGTTTAACAGCGAAAAGTGGTCTCTAAAATCGTCATGCAAGCATATTTTCATGACTGATTTATGAGGACTAGTTATGCTGTCGTGTTGCCATGTGGACTTTTGCCCCAGTGTCTGCCACTGCTTTATTTACTTCAGATAAAGTCAGATAAAGTCACACAAACCACCTGCCTCTGTGGTGCTAGTCTGTGTTTGCTCAACCTGACCTTAATTCTGTCCCTCCACTACTTCTTTCCTTTTTTATTCACATCTAAAAATACATTTTTAATCTAGTCAGATCACATACAACAGTCTACAAAATGTCTAAATAGTTTAAACGTTTGCTTGCATTTCACAGATTTCATGTTTTTATTTTAATAAATTTTTTTTACCATAGTTTTGACTGTAGTCTTGGTAAGTGAGGCAGTGTAAAAGAAGATATATTGCTTTATTTATTTTCCCATTCTGGATTAATTTTTTGTACAAATACAAAAGCAGCTTATGCTTCCTTTCACAATAAGTGTAACAGAGGTGTTAAAATATTTTTTTTTTTAACTGACATAATGGTGCCACCCAGTGGCAGCAGAGAGTTGGGAAAGCGGGAAGATCAGTTCAGTTTGTAAGACGGAGTAAAGGGGGTTGGGGGCTGGCAGCCGTGATTGATCTGCCCAGGCCTGCAAGATGATGTTACAGGTTGGAGGTGGCTGGACACGTTTCCTCTGTCGCAACCAGGTCTGGAGTGGAAAAGAAGTCGCACACGCCTTCTTCAGAGAGTTGGCCGTACTCGTTGTTGTAGAAGGTCTGGCCTGAGAGCTGGCTGAAGAAGGCTGGTCGGTGTCTGCTGCTGCTGCAGCTGCTGATGATTTGGTTGGGGCTGCCAATGAGATGCTCTGTGCTGGTCCCTGCTGTTGAACTACACAGTGAGAGAGATTGAGCATTAAAGAAAATATTTGAATGCAAAGTTTGCTGTTAAAATTCTGACTACTTCTTTAAATCCTGTTAGAATATAATCCGTCATAAAAACACAATTATCTGTCTGGTTTTGGCTAAAGTAATCATTATTTTCAAATGCAGATATCCAAGAAAGCAGAGGACCTGTCTCTTGAAGTAAGCTTATCTGAGAGGCGTCCTGCCTAAGTTTCATCTTTAACAGACCTGACATGATGCAGCCGAAATGAACGCTTCAGAAAGGCAGTTTACGACTTTCTCTAGGTACTCAAGCTATGATTAACCCTTGTGCGTGTTCACATGGATTTATCATGTGAACCATCAGGAATCCAATTGGCTTTTTGGCTTCTTTTGAAAATAAAAGTGTAGTAAGTAAAGAATTTTTTCGAGAATCCAAAAGCTGCCCTTAAGCAGATTAGGTGTGCAGTATAAGCTGCAATAGTGACTTGGATGAATAAAAAGTGATCACTGTTGTAAGACAGAAGACCCAGAATGTGACATTGGATAATTTCCTAATGCATAAAATCAGAATCAGTGTGATCAAAGATTTGTACCCCAAGCACTTACTTTTCACATAAAATGTGTCACCTGTATAAAAATGTATATGTTCACTTAAGAGTGTTATTTTGTGACCGTTCAGCAATGATCTGGAAAGTCAACAAATTTATCCAAGTTCTTAAGTCATCGAAACAGAGCTCACTTCTTCAGCATCGTTCCTCTGTGCTTGTGCTCAAGTCTCTCCAGCTCTTCGGAAGCCAACACCATCCCACTGTCCGTCTGGCTGTCCTGCAGGGATACAGCAGTGCATTAGGCCTACTATAAACAGTATACACTCAGTGGCCACTTTGAGGTATGTATCTCTTTTACTATGTACAAATTGGGCTTTGTTTCCATTGACCACTCTTCATTCTGACTAGAAGGTAAATACGAGCTGGATGTTTTGTTTATGTGCATATAAATGCATGAAAACATTTACAGTGTAGATGTAACAATAAAGCACATACTGTACCTGCCTTTTATCAGTGTCATACATTATCAGAGAACATCATCAAATTGAAACTCTGTCCAATAAATAAACCTATTCTCTCCTTCAAATAGCAACACTCAAACTCTGCACAAGGGCATAAGCAGACAAGGCGTACGTATTGGTGGTCCAGCAAGCCCAGATTTGTCTGTCTTCTGAGTAAAGTAGTGTACCATTGGCTATTGAGTGTACACTACTAACAATATGTGATAAAAGTCTTAGATCTTTGCCTAAAGGAGCAACTTGACTCAATATGCTAATACTGATGCTAAAGTGGAGACCATTACCATAATTCCGCTTGGGCTCTATTGACTTTCATATAACATTAACAGTTTTGAGTGAAGTGTTTCTTTATGTAGCATAAAGATCTCACATGATGCGACTTGTGGGAGGTCATCTCCATTGGAAGCTCCTCAAACGTCTTCACGCGAGAGTGACATGTTTTAGAGGGGCTCACCATCACACACCCAGAGAATGGCACACAGTTATAGTACCTGAGGAAAGGACAGTGGCATTAGAGCAGTAGATTACACTACAAAGGAGTTGACTGTGCAAAAATCAGTGTATTAATCTTTTGTATGTCACATTTTGTGTTCAGACCTTTAGTATTTCTTAAAGGTGACCAAAAGTTTGCAGACACCTGCTCATCCAACATATTAATATGGAGTTAGCACTCTTCCTGCTCCCTGTGTCATTGTTTACAATCACATTATTGCATTTTTTGGGCACATCCTGCTACTTTACATCTGGTAGTCCCCCTTTTGTTT
The DNA here is from genome assembly GCA_037974385.1 of Arnoldichthys spilopterus. NCBI lineage: Eukaryota > Metazoa > Chordata > Actinopteri > Characiformes > Lepidarchidae > Arnoldichthys > Arnoldichthys spilopterus. The sequence continues at coordinate 18,773,479 of JBBPDA010000034.1, read as the reverse complement.
GTACCTGTCTGTCCTGCAATGCTTGCACATGCTTGCACACAATGCTCTTTATGTTGTCAGTTGTGTAGTGTTTGTGGTCCTGTGGTTCATGTTGCACCGTGGTCCTGGAGGAACGTTGTTTCGTTTCACTGTGTACTGTGTAAACTGTATATGGTGACATGACAATAAAAGTCTACTTCACTTGAAATTTTGATTGTATGCTGCCACAAGACCATTAGTGAGGTTCGGTACTTAAGGTAAGTTAGATCTGGATCACAAATGCCACATTCATCCCAAAGGTACCGGATGGTACTCTCTCACTCCAGAGAACAAAGTTCCACTGCTCCACAGCCCAATGCCGGGAGGCTTCACACAACTCTAGCTAACACTTGGCACTAAGAATAGTGACCATAGACTCATGTGTGGCTGCACAATGTCCAATTCAATCACATGTGTTGACGTATTTGGTTTCTCATTCTGATTCAGGTGATGAGTGACACACATGCAGTCCTAATGTGTAAACTTACCTAGCAGGCATGGTGTTGCAGGCTAGTCTCAGCTCCTCCTGTGACGGGGGTCTGGAGGACGCCTGTGAGAAGCCATCGTCTGAGGAGCTCTGAGAAATGTTGAAGGGAATGTCCTGTGAAAAGATCGAGATCGTCCTTTTCAAAATCAAACTAACTTTTTAAATATCAGTAGCTCGATTAGATATATGATGATACTCACTTCTAAACATTAATACATCCTCATAAATGTGAACTAAGTCATATATTGATAAGAATGTAGAAAGTTCTAGAACAAAAGTATATTACTGATGTCTGTAACATGGCACATTAGCACTAATTTCCCTGAGATTATATATTTTCAGCAAGCATCTATGCAATAGGATAGGATAGTTCATCAATAGCGTTGCTCCGCAGTCATTAAAGTGACCAAAAAATGACTGAGGGCCACCATACAGAGGGTAAAAAAAGTGGGTAAAATATACATATATGTGGTACCAGTGCAAGCTTTTTTGGAATATAGACATGAGAGAAATGGAAGTTTTACTGGTAAGCTATCGTCCTGCAGAAGGTCACCCAGTATCTCCACAAGTGCAGGAAATGTGGGCCTCTCCCTGGGCTCGCCCTGCCAGCAGGCCAGCATGATCCCATATCTGCCAACAGAGGGAGTCAGAGAGACACAGTCTCATCACATGCAAGTTTTTTCCAGTCAAGTGCTAAATATGTTTGTTATTGAAGGTGAGGGATGTGTATAAATATGCACACATTTCAGGGGAGGCGGTATCAGGAGCCCTCATTCTGGTGCCATCCTTCAGTTGTTTACAGAAATCCTCATCAATCTGAACACCAGGGTAAGGGGAAGCACCTGTGGATGAAAAGCATGCATGAAATATGTCTGTGTGAAAGCTGTCTTCATGTTAAAGGTCTGTACAATCAAACCAGACAAAAAAACATTATCTTGCAGTCATCTATTTTTTTTTTTCATGTTACGGGCAGGTACATACTCCACGATACACAGCCGGGGTCAAAAGTCTATTGACCTCATTGGCTGAGGATTTTTTTTACCTATGAATGTATCATGTCTACTTATAGATTAGCTCCAATAAGCAGTATGCTTCTCAGCTCAGTCAGACGGTTGGATGCTGAGGAACAGAAAACTGCATGTTAAACCGTCTCCAATAATAAATTTGCTCCAAGGTTGGCATGCTACCTCAAAATTAGAGAACATATTGTCATTTCAAGTTTCATGACAGACAAATTGTTTCTAAGCTTTAGCTGTTTTAGTAACTGCGCCCCAAGTTAAAAGGATTAACTTATGTTTAGCTCATCTATAATTATCCAAACCACTTATCCATTTTGGGTCACGAGGCAGCTGGAGCCGATCTCAGCTGACAATGGGCCTAAGGAAGGGTACACCCAGGACAGGAGGTCAATCACAGACAACTATTCACACACACACACTTACAGCTATGGGCAATTTGGATTATCCAGTCAACCTTTAGCCGGTGGGAAGAAACCCACACAAACATGGTGAGTGCTTGCAAGCTCCACACAGAAAGGCACCCGTGACCAACCCAGAGATCAAACCCAAGACCTTCTTGTCGTGAGGCAACAGCACTATTGCACCATTGTGCTGCCCTCTTGTTTAGTTTCAAGTTTTTAATATTTGTTAATATCCATGTTCTTGTGAATGTTTTTACAACAATACCTTAACTTTCACGGGACGATATTCACCTTTTAACAGGATAATGACCCTAAGCATGTTGCATAAGCTGCTAAAACCAAGAACCTTAATGTGTTAAAATTTCCCAGTCAAATCCCAGACCAGTCTGATTGAAAATATGATTTGAAACCTGATGTTTGCCAATATTTCCCATTCAATAAAATTGATTTTGAGCAATTTTGCCAAAAATATGGGATGCTGATAGAGACACATCCCAGAAGATGGTAATTCCAAGTATTGGCCTAAGGCTGTGAATACGTAACAAGCAAATGCCAGGTTTTTGTCCTGGATGTATCACCTTTAAAATGTGGAACATATCAGTAAGCGAACACTTTTTGAAGTTCACGTGTCAGAAGCAATAAAAATGGGCAGGCATAACGAGCCAAACTAATTTGAAAAGGGCTTAATTATGTGAGAAAATCCACAAAATGGCAGGTCATATTGGGCATTCCTGGTATGCAGTGGTTAGTACCCACCAAAAGTGGTCCAAGGAAGAACCGGCTATAGGGTCATGAAAAAGGCAAGTCAGCGGAGGTAGTGTGACGCTCTGGGCAACATACATTGGGGAAATCTTGGGTCTTGTTGCAGACCAAGCAGGGTAATGACCTTACAACATTGCAATAATTATGCATGATTGATTAGAGAAACATTACAAAGACTTCAAGGTGTTGGTTTGGCTTCCAAATTCCCCAGATCTCAATCTGATCAAACATCTTAGGACTTATTAATCCAACCCATGGAAGCCCCAACTCCCAATTTTCAGGACAGGACTTGCTACTGTTATGGAGTCCATGCCTTGGCAGGACACATTTTATACACTATTAGGCTTCACTTTAATATTACTGACTGATTGTTGTATATATTAATTAGGAACCAGTGTGTAGGTGCTTCTTTCCCTACAGACTAACCTGATTCATAAATTACAATCACAACACTCCTCACTTCAATGGTACATTGCAGCCTCATAATTCGGGCATAAATAATAAATTTGTATATTAATACTGTGAGCAGTTGGTCAATATGCTGAAAGAGACTGTTGCTGAATACAAATTTCACCATTTCTGCCACAACTGATAATGCAAGAAATATTGTTTTCTATTGTTGGTGAAACATTACAGCCCTACAATATGCATTTTTGAATAAGTTGTGTGTATTCAGCATTAGTTCACCTAGTGAGAAGATCTCCCACAGCAGCACACCAAAAGACCAGACATCGCTTTGGCTGGTGTATACTTTGTCGAAAATGCTCTCAGGAGCCATCCACTTCAGTGGCAGTCTGGCCTGCGAAAGCATGAACACATCACACAAAGACCGATTACAGAGTTTACCAAAGCCTGAAGTCAACAACCTTTGTAAATCTATCAAAGAACTGCATGATACTTCATGTCAAAGTCTGATGATCTTTAGTCTTCCCCGGTGCCATTTGCTCCATTTACAGCAGAACACTGATTTGTAATGGATTTCACGCTGAAGTTTTGCTTCTCCACTGCTTTGAAATTGCTGTGGTGAAAGCCAACTAAGAGGGTTATGTGAATCAAATGGCCTTTTTCTCTTACATTGCCTTTCCGCACATAGTCTGGGTCCTTGTAGATATCACGAGCCAGTCCGAAATCGCAGATCTTCACCACGTTATTCTCAGAGAGCAGAATGTTCCGGGCTGCCAAGTCTCGATGAATGCACTGCCAGGAGAGGATAACAGAAATTTGTGTTTGCAATAAGAAGCTACAGATTTGTTTTATTACTCCTTTATCTATGTCTTAGACAGCCGATCTAACAGCCTCAGTCGTGAGTTAAGCTTTGTTTCCCAGCTCTAAGTAGGCCCCCATGGTCAGGTCAGGACATTTGTCAGTAACTTTGTCAGTGTTATGGGACTGCAGAATTACAGTAAGATCTAAGAGTTTGGCTGTTTGAATCAACACCAAATCAAAGGCAGGTTTCTCTTCACCTTACGAGAAGCTAGGAACTCCATCCCTCGTGCCACCTGGAAGCTGTAACATATCAGATCTTCTATTGTGAGAGGAGTCTTCCACAGGTCTTCCACTTGAAGGAAAGAAACAGGAATAACATGAACTGAAAAATTATATATAGGAAAACATGTTGCTCATACACTGGTGCTTGAAAATTTGTGAACCCTTTAGGATTTTCTATATTTCTTCATTAATATGACCTAAAACATTATCAGACTTTTACCCCTAATTAAGTAATACTTGGCAGTGTAAAGATAAATATTAAAAGCAGAGCGTTGTTAACGCCAACTGTTTGATTCTGTGTGACCTAAGAGATGCCCACACTTCAGTGGCATCACTTCATACTTACAGGGAAAGATAAACTGAAGAGAAATCTGGTGCTTGAAAATGTGTAAATTCTATAAAATCTTCTTTATTTCTGCATAAATATGACCTAAAATATAACTATAAATATAAACAAAGTCCTGAAAGTAGATAAAATAATTAAAGTATTGAGACCAAAATATGACAAATGGCCATTTATTGAGGAGAATGATCCATATTACATTGGTGTGAGTGGCAAAGGAAGTGACCCCCTTGTGCAACAACAACTACAACTAAAAAACTTTCAATGAAAATAACTTAAAGAACTAAATAATACCGGTAACTCGGTCAGAACAACTGCAAATCTAAGATGTCAGTGGGTTTCCTCACATGAACTGCTTGATTCAGTTCCTTTCACAACACTACTATTGGGTTAGGGTCAGTACTTAGCCATTATAAATCATTATTTTATTCTTCTTTAACCATTATTTAGTAGAATGATTATGCTGGAATGCAGTGCTTTCCTCTCTCTAAACAGTGCTTCTCAGTTAAACCAAAAAGTTCAATTTTGGTCTCATATGTTCATAAGCCGAATATATAACCCTCTGGTTGTCCACATAATACTTAGCAAATTGTAGATGGGCAGCAATGTACCTTTAAAATAGCATTCAGCCCTGCCATGCACACCATTATTGGTTGGTGTTCTCCTCATTGATCTTGAACTTCCACCATTTGTACACAGTTTGTTTAATGAGTCCAGACTTCATAATGAGCATCAGCAACTCTTTTTCTGAGGTCCTGAGAAATCTACTTGGTGCATCCCATTCATTTTTTTTTAAATAAACAAGGTACCATTCACATCTGATTGTCATCCCATAGATTAAAAACACCAGATTCTAATTTCACCTTTAAATTAACTGCTAATTCTAGAGGTTCACAGGTTTTCTTTGATAAATAAATGATCAAAAATATTATTTTTGGTCTCATTTTTTTAATTGGGTTCCCTTTATCCACTTAAAGAATTAGCACGTATCAAATGATGTTTAGGGTTTTATTTATGGAAAAGTTTTTAAAATTCTAAAGAGTTTGCAAAATTTTAAACACCACTGTAAACATAGAGGTAACAATTTTAATGAACTGCTAAGCCATAGAAAAAACACAGCACCAACTTACTTTTCTCCACTGAGGGGGAGCTGTTTGGACTGGTTTTGTCCCGAATCTTGCCTGAGGAATTATTAGGAGTACACTGATTTGAACTTTTGCGGCCTCTCTGCTCTACCTGTCCAGCCTCCATCATCCTTCTTACCTGGCTCTGGGTTTTAGGGGAACGATCCTGCAGAACAAGGATAAGATCACACCACGCCATAAAGAACTGAGAGCCTCCAGGCATGCTGTTTTATTGCAGTGATGTGCAAACCTAAGCAGCAAATAAAAGTGCATGGGCAAGCTTTTATCATATGCTATATATATATATATATATGTGTGTGTGTGTGTGTGTGTGTGTGTGTGTTTTGCCTTTTTTGCAATACACATTACTTTTGTAATTTTGTTTTCAAAACTGTAGGAATATCAGAAATATCAAATTTATTTTGTGAATTCACAGTAAAGTATCTTCCACACAGCTACACACAAATACATGAACATGCACCATCAGACTGGGCACAACCCATACAGCTTTAAGACATCCACAGGAAAGTGTGCAACAATAATTAGGCAAGAAATTGCATGTTTAACCCCTGACCTTCTAAAAATGTTTTTCTTGTTTTTTTACCTCAAAAAAGACTACACAGGTCTTGCTAAAAGAAGAGGCCTTTTATAAAAAAAATTATTATCTTCTATAGTTTAGCTGTCTGGCTGGCTGACACTAAACACTGCAGCAAGTTATATCACGTCAGCTGTCTGCGCTTCTAAGAGTAACATACCCAGTGTCTCTATTAAGGTGATAAATGTATTTGTTTTTGATATCACAGGGACAATTACATAATCACCTTGTCTAGAGCCAGTACATTTGCCAAATACAAATCTGACCTTGCTTAAAGTGACAACAATCCTTCACCAGCTAGCGCGAGTCCAAACATACTGTTAGTGCCGCACTAACAGCAGCTGCCGACAGTAACTACTTTGCGTTAATTCATTAAATCACTGCAGTAAAGACAAATGGTGGAAAATACACGACAGCTTGAGTGCATTTTCCATGACCATTTACAATGTTACAGGCCATTTTTACTCTTTCCAGTGTACCGCAAACTCTTGTCAAAGTCATGTCATGTTTTCCAGGACACAGGGCAACTTTCTTTTTAAATATCACAGTAAAATATGTGCCATATGCTCCACTGGGCAATAACTGCTTTGGAAATGACACATTTATGTATCAACATCATGTCTTGTTTGGCAAATGAGAGGTACCTGCACACAGGAAGCTTTAACACCTACCCTATATGGCAAGAAAAACTCCCTCTTAGCCCGAAGGTAGTTGGATAAATTTCCATATTTGCAGTACTCCACTACCACCATGAGAGGACCTGAAAAAAAGGTGGTTGAATGAGGAGAGAACAGAAAATCGTGCAGACGCAATTTATTGTATGAATGTACACTGTACATATACATATACAATCCCTTGTTGGTAACTCTGTAATTCCAAGCCACAAAAAAAATATTTCTCACTTTTAATATACTCTTCTCTTTTCTGTTATTAATGGGAATCATCTTTATTATATCAGCCTAACAGCCAAAAAGCACAGAGTTTTATTTTTGTTTGTGTCATAAACTCCCATTTTGAACAAGCAATCAGGAAAATTTTCCTAACCAGTTTACTTTAATTGTGGAACTGATTAAATGAATCAATGAAGGTTTCCACAGTGATCTAAACTGCCCATACAGTTTACTTTGAATGTGCATGTATGTACTTGTTCCAAAACTATGACAGAGCATCCAACAATTTAGGCAATGTTTTGCTCCAGTATTACATGCAGATCCATTTTATCATTAATTTTCTGAATGTATCACTGATAATCATGAATGCGAATGCAGCAGCTGCAGTACTAACCATTGGGTTTGGTGCAAGCTCCCAGCAGATTTACCACATTGAGATGGTTCCCAATGTGAATGAGGATTTTCAGCTCAGACATTAGAGCTTTGTATTCGCTGGCTGTGGACCCCTCTGTAATGCACATGCATACAATATACAACACTTTTGTCAAACATCTACACAATCACCACCTATAGGGATTAAGCATTTGCTTAGACATAAGACCTAACCTTTGAGCATCTTGACAGCCACAGTGCTTGAATTGCTCATCTTCTCACTCCCATAAATAGAGGCCTCAACTACCTTCCCAAAAGCACCATGGCCAAGCACCTTTCCTGTAGATGTTGCACAAAGAGGGAACAACATTATTCAACATTTACACATCCTCAAATTAATAATAAAGTTTAATAATAAATATAAATACAGATTACAGATTTTTAAAATTGCATTATGTCAAGGTGACAAAAATGTTCTTTATTCCTTCTTCTTACTAGTGGAGCTAGTTTTGTCAAGCAGACAACATATTGCAAAGAGCTAACAAATATATCTAGAGGAGCTTGTGCTGAATGCCGAAATATGTGTATGTATTGCTTGTGTAGCTGATATATGCTGTTACATTTTATATGTTCATATATGCATTTCATACACACACATACACCTACACACACACACACACATTTTCTTTAGTTTTTTCAATATCCAAATCAGTATTCAGGCCTTTTCAATGCTGTTAACCATCTTTGTTTATACCACAGCAGTTGTCTGTATTGAATTAAAGTGCTGATTATTTATTTTTTCATGCCATACCAAGGCGCAGCTTGTCCCTTGGAATTTCCCACTGGTTGGAATCGTAGGGTAGGTATTCACACTGCTCTTCCAGAGGCACTTCCCCTGGGTCCATGATGATGGACAGATAGCTCGTCTTGATATCAGCTGGATTTACCTGCAGGACATCAACACAACATCATTACGGCAGGCTAATACCAACCACTGTACCATAGAAACAGCCAGCCCAAGGCCAGCCAGCAGAAGGATGAGTTCCACAGCAGCTGCTTCTTTAGGAGCTGAAAGTAACCCTGGTTCAAACAGCAGCATTCACCTGAAATCTGACAGGCAAACAGGATGGAATCTACAGTCCACTGGGTCTGGTTATCAATCGTTTATTTCTGTAAAGTAATTAGACAGCTTGGACAATCAGACGATAATGAACTGGTAAAGTTTGGAGCTGGAAGCAGCTTGGACTGATCTAAATGTAGGGCTTCGGGCAACTGTGTGCAGTTTACTGGTCCCAGGTCAGTTCATGATAATGCGGAGAAACAGTGAAGAGCAATAAAGTAACCTGTGACACAGACACAAACCTGACATGCATCAGAGATTAGAATGCTGCACTGACCCGCTTGACATTGCAAAAGATGAGGATGAGGAGGACCCAGAAGAAGACGGCGATGACTCCGGTGCCGATGAGGATCACAATCTCCACATTTGCGCCATCATCAGAACCTGGTGTAGGAAAAGGATTTTCTTGTGACATTGTCGGAAAATTCAGTTGCTGTCATCCATGTCCATGGATGTACAGTATAAAAATATCTTCTCAAGCTCCAAAACATTGTCCTTCCTGCTCCAAATGTGTCTTCCACCAAATCTAAAAAAAGCCTACATCCTAACACCTCGGCTCTGAAATAACAGTGTCCTTCACTTACTTTTAAAGATAACAGTGGCAGCGCAAATCACATCTAAAATGAAACTGACTATTAGCTTACAACTTCTAAATCCTGCTACTGTGACAGTTTTATCCACTGTTTGACAGCTTTATGTGTTATACAGATCAAGGAAACCAAATAACGGGAAAAAATGTGTGGAAAACTGATAAATATCTCGGATTTGATGCTGATGGTTTACAGCTTTTGAATAATCCCAAAATGTTGAATAAATTAAATGAAATAAAACTTTTTTACCCTTATATATACTTTGAATGCTTAATAACTGACAACCATAACACAAACAAAGAAATGACTTTTAATGTTGTAGTAAGCCAACTTGATTGCATTTTGTAAAGATAAATTTAGATACTGATGCCTGCAACTACTCTAAAAAGTTGTGACAAGATCCAAAATAAGAGGAAGGGAGGTCAGGGTATATAACAGGTACATTCACCAAAGGTTTAGCCTTTTGATTACAAAGAAGTTAGGACTTAAATCATCCTCAGTGCATAATATTCAAAAAAGAATCAGGAAATCTGAGTCTGTGGAGGGTACGGCTGGAAACCACTGCTGAAAATGAGTGACCCTCATGCCCTCTGAAAGCACTGCACGATAGACTGTCATGCTCCTGTGGAAAAAAATTTAGCCACATAGGCTGAGGAGTATTTAGGAAACTCATTTATTTACTTAACACAGTCTGCTGCTGCATCAAGCAATGCAACATGAAACTTTATTACAGAAAGAGTAATGACAATGGCATTGCCAGGCCTCATTCTTCATGTACTACAACAGGGTAGCTTTGTAGACACAGAGTGTGTGTTTAACTGGGCTGCCAATTGTCCACATTTCTCCTATAGAATATGAATTGCACATTATATATGAGAATCAGACAATAATGATCATGGACTGTTGAGCAACTGAAGTCTTTAATCAAGCAAAAATAGGAAATGGTCCTTTTGCAAAAATCCATTTTACAAACAAGTGTAATTAAAAGGAAGGTAGAAAGTAATTTCACACAGCAGTATACATGCTTCTGTCCCATTATGTATGTCTTTATTTGAGTGTGCTACTGGCATCAAATTTTAAATTTGTTTAAATTCACAATATGCAGTCATTGTTAGTCAAAGAAAATCTTTTTTTGTTTGTACTTTTGAAATACAGTCACAGCATTTTTTGAGTTTTTAGTGTGTAACAAAATGTCCCAACATTTCCCAACTGATTTATATATGAAAGCAGCATACAGCATGAAATCAAGAGGCAGTCAGAGTGATTATGAGTGTATGTGCATGTGTGGGTAGCAGGTATGAGTGTCGGTTACATGTCAGCCTTGCATATCATTCCAAAACAGCTTATGTGACCTTGTGCTGCAGGGACCAGCGATCTAAAAGACACGCTAACAAACAGCAGAAATAGTAAATCATGCAATATCACTTCTTGTGCACAAGGATCTCTCACCAATAACAGATACGGTTGCTGAGGAGTGGATGCAGCCTCTCTGGTTGCAGGCAGTACATGTGTATAAACCGGCGTCTTCCTCACGGACACGCTGGATGCTAAGCGTCCGGTTGGAGTCCTGCAGCAGGATCCCTGTGCACATCCACAAAGCTGTCAGTCAAATTTGCACACTAGATAACCCCATAGTGTCAGGCCAGCTGAGGCACTTTGACTAAAGGCCTTTCTGCTAATGAGCTGTCGCTCAGTCCAGTTTCCCAGTTGTCCTAGACTGGAATACAACAGGGTGTCATTAGAAACACAAGCTTCAGCCAAGTATAAGAGCCCTGTTAAACTGATAAATGACTTAGTTTTAGATTATGGTAAACAGGCTTGAAGTCCAGGTCTGGAACAATATGAAGCCAATTCGACTAGTGCAAGATACACAGAGGCCACCGGGGGGCATACTTGACCTTTAAACACTATTAGACCTTTTTCAGCTCAGACCATGACTGCTTGCAAGACAGCAAAAATATCTTTACTCCTTACCCCAAGGAATTTATCTGTGTACGTATTCTGAGAAGTGCCAGTCATGTTTGGACACCCCCCTTGGGTTTTTGCATAGGCAGCAACACAAAACCTTCTTTCAGGCAACTCGTTAAAACATTCTCTACAAGGACTAGATTTGGTGTAACTGTATCAGTTTCCACCACTGGCTTGAGCATTGTGGTTATCAGACTATCTCATTATTTTGTGAAGATCTCTACAAAAGGTCTTTGTTCAAAGACAGAACCATTTTGAAGATGTAACCGCTCACGGTTGGACTATTAAAATGGTCTCAATGTGGCAAGAGCTAGTGACTGAGGAATATCACATTACATAAGCCACATAGACCACCTCATTGCAAAGGATTACTATTTCTGCTATTACTAACTGTAATTTCTAGCAGAGGAGCATCAGTGTACCCATGTCTTGTGCATTTTAGTGCTTTCACTGCTTCCAACCTAGGCAACGCTTAGTTGGTTAGATGTGATAAAGCAAGGAAAACACCCCCTTATATACAAGTAGGTTAACCTGTAGTAGTTGAACCCCTCACCTACAAATACAAGACAATTTTAATGAATACCATGCCTGCGTGTTCATATCTTTATGTGTCCAGTTGGGTTAATGAGAAACATGAGGCCTGAGCACCATACTGAAAGTCTATAAAAAGCCTGCAATCCCACTGTGGAGTGTAATTAATCAGTAGTAAATCTGATTCAGTAGGCACTACAGCTATGGACTCTGGCTGCGTAACAGCCTTACTCCCTTATTGAACTCTATTTGCTCCTGTTAGCACACACGCACACACACACACACACATATGCACCACATACACGCAACAGGCAACAGTATTAAAAATTCCATAACATTGTGCAGCGGGGAGCCTCATAATCTACCAGTACCGCATTAATTCTCATAGCCGCCACTCATCACTCATGCACTGCACCCTTTCATTCCTGCTTCATTCCAAAGCCACAGCCCACAATGCCTCGCTCCAATGGCCTGTCTAGCATCTGCCAATCAAGCTGCCAAATGGAACTCTAGAATCCACTTGAATACAAAGTACAGAAACGTTAGGGTGAACATTTGAATTGGACGCTGAATGAGTGCAATCGCGTTTGCTAGCACTGATAGAATTCAAGTATGGAAAGCTGTAATGGTGTCATTTATTACACAGGAAAATGGTCATGTTTGTGATTATCTGAACATGGCAAAATGTTATAAGGGAAGGAGAGTGGAAAAAGGAAATAGGAAAAGAGAGAAAACGTGTATTAAATGGAATTACTGTCACCAACAGCCATAAGCGCTCTCTGATGCAGAAGCACAGTCAGACTCCATGTATGCATACATGCCACAGTGACTCATCTTTGCATTATGTCCTCATTTTGTGTTCTGGTATTTGTAATGAAGAGTAAAAAGGGAGGCTGACCTGATACTTGGAGGAGAGGCTGGTTGTCTTTAAACCAGGAAAGCTTTGGAGAAGGAGTGCCCTCCACATCACACTCCATTTGCAACGATGCACTGACATTCACTGTCTGGTTGGTGGGGTTGTGTCGGTACCTTGGGGCCTCCAGAGCTGGAGAAGGGGGGTCGAAGAGAGAGAGAGAGAGAGAAAGAAAGAAAGAGAGAGAGAGAGAGAGAGAGAGAGAGAGAGAGAGAGGGAGGGAGGAAGAGAGAGTGACAAATGCATGAAAGAGATGGAGAGAGACAGCCAAAGTGAAAAGGTCATCATACTATGGTCAGCGTTTACAACAAATCGATTGTGCATTCACAGGACAGTTGATGTGGTCGCCCTGTTTTCCTCAATGTGCCTCTTAGGATTAAAAGGGCATAAAAGTTCCAGTAACATCAAATGTGTGTAGGCAAGGCGGGAAGCTGTCAAAACCACTGACATGCTGACATATATGAACAATGAACAAGCTATACACATGAAAAATATATTAGAAGCAGGGAGTAACAACATTTACAGTGATCTACAGAAACCAGGCTTAAATTCAGCAATTTTCTGCCAATTTTAGTGCAGTTTATGTTTTAAACTTTAAAATGTAAAATATATTTAAAACATGAAACATCATTTTTTTATATATATATATAGGTATAGGAGTTCTACACTAGTAAATCCAGCATATCCCTTTGACGATTGATCAGATTAAAACTGAGGGGATTTGGAGGCCAAATCAATACCATGAACTCTTTGTTATGCTCCTCAAACCATCTATGAACACCTTTTGCAGAGTGGTAAGGCACGTTATCCTTAAGAATACCAATGCCATAAAGGGGTGTACTTGTTCTAAAACAATGTTTAGGTAGGTGTTTTATACAAAATTTATATTCTTATGAATGCCAAAACCCAATATTTCCCTGCAGAACTTTGCCAATAGCATTATACTGCTTCTGCTGGTCGCCTTCTTCCCATAGTGCAGGAGTGTCATGGGTGCTCTGCTCACTAAGGGAAGGGTTAGCATCAGGATGCACTGTGGCAGGAGTGTCAATCTCCGGTCCTGGAAGGCCAGTGTCTAGCACTATTTATTATATCCCCTCCTCAAACACACTCACAAAATCTGGTACTTAGCAGGTAAATTGAATCAGGTGTGTTTGAGCAGGGAAGTCACCAAACTGTGCTGGACACCAGCCCTCCAGGAACGGAGATTGACACTCCTGCCATAGTGCATCCTGATGCTAACCTTTCCCTTAGTGAGCAGAGCACCCATGACCCTGTCGCGGGTTCACAGGTTGTCCTTTGATTAACTACTTTTGTTGGTAATAATTACTGCATGATGGGACCATACCACAAAACCTGCTATTTGGAGATGTGTCAGTTTTACAAGCTGACTGTTCACTTGCCTGTATTATAAGCTGCCCTTGACAGGTGCAATTATAATGAGATAATCAATGTTATTCACTTCATCTGTAAGTGTAAGTAATGTTATGGCTGATCAGTTATCTTTGATCTGATCCTGAGGGGCTTCTATGCATATTTGGGTGTTTTCCCTACTAACTCTAAGTCCTTTCTAAGTTAAAGTATGTGTTGCCAGGCTGCACAATGTGGACAAAACATGTTGTCTAATATGATATAATACAAAAGAGAGTCTTCTTAAAATGCTTAAAATGAGTTTTTAAAATGCTTATTCATGAGGTGGTGATTATGTGTATGTGCAAAAAGGATCACTGAAAACTGCAAGTGTTTAATAAAGTTGGCCCTAAATTCGACAAAACCACCACAGAACTGGTCATGCTTACTGTACACAATAAACAGTTTTGTGATTGTTTAACAGGTTTGTTGTATATTGTAACTGTATTGCAAAGGCCAGTATCTCAAAGTATCTCAAACAATGTAACATGCAGTTAGAGCAAAGAAAGAATAAAAGGTTTTCCTTGCAGGGCGGAGACACTACAGGGCCATGGAGGGGGGATTCTGGTCTATACGGCTTATTCAGTGTAGTGGGTAACCCTGCTATCATCCATATACAAGACTGAGATTCCTGTCCACAGTTGGGCAAGCACACCATGCCATTCCAGTAAGAGTCCTTGGGCAAGGCTCTTCTACATTCCCCTACATTTGTTTACCTATGTAAAATTAAAAATTAACAGGAACATATGTTAGTGTTAATTTAAATCTCTATAGCTTTGAAATGCCCCTCACCCTTCACAGGGACATATTTGCGATGGCAGTGCTTCTCTCCACTGCGCCGGTTTTGCACTTCACACACATAGTTGCCCTCGTCCTGGAGCTGAAGGCTAGGAAAGGCAAGCTCCAAGACCCAGCTGTTGCTGGATGCCTGAAAAGATAGCTCTCCACCCAGGGCCTTGGCATACTGGTGCAGGCTCTTGCAGTCCTCTGGGGGCACAGCCTGTGGGTCCAGCCGATACCATTGCAGGTTTTCATAGGTGTAGTTGTCTGCACTGCATTTCAGACTCACTGATTCCTGCTCCAGGGGATCCTCTGTGGGCTCCAACTCGATCCCAAAGCCTTCTGGAATGGCTGAACCAAAGAGAGAGAGTTGAAAGTTGAAAGAGTCAAGCAGAGTTTGGAGAGTTTGACTCATGTTTAAAGACACAAGGTTAAGAAGTCATTGTGTTTTTGAGCCTAAATTAATGTGCAACTCGCCCTAATCTCCTATCTTCTGTTATGATAGAATAGGTTAAGGCCGTTACAATAAGAACTGTAAAATACAAAAAATAAATGCTTTCTGTATTAACCTTACATTAAAATTTCCTAATAATGGCACTGGAGGCAAATCACTGCACAATTTAGACCTTCCTGTGCTAACACACCCTTACCCAACAAAAAAAATTTGACTGATGAGTGAAATGAGGTGTGCAGTAAAGGGGGAAACTCTAGAGCAAGAATCATTGACCTTATATGTGGCTGCAACTGAATGATTAAAGATGCATGTTTGATGAAGTTACATAAGTTTTCCCACAGTGTAGGCGAGACTCACTTGTCACATAGAAGTAAATAAGCCGCTCATCTTTGCCTACTTTGTTCTCTGCTGAGCATTTGTACATGGCCGACATGTTTGCACTCCGGATGACCACGCGGCCCACAGTCTACAAGGAAAATGTAAAAATCAGGTTAACTCGAGACTTTTCCTTTTCCCAGATGCGCGGATCAAACATGTTGATGAGCTCCATGTACTATGACTCCTTTGCACCCTTCCATCACTCTTTTTCTCACCCCACACACAGGAAATGACCTCACACATGTGACAGAAAACAGGAAGTGAGTGCTCAGAGCATGCATGTTTATTCCCACTCCCTCCAGGAAGTGTGGAGAGGAAGAAGGGTTTAAATATTTCGAATGTGGAAAGAGCAATGCTTGCCCCTGTGCTCGCTCCTCGTGACTGACAAATGCTGTAAGAGTTCAGATATTTGGGTCACTTATATAAAAATAAAGGCCGAGGGTTCAGATTTGAGGGTGCTTATATAAACGCTCGGACTCAGACATTCGTGGGCTCTGTCTCGGTCCGTTGGTTACTGTTGTGTAATATTAATGGAGTGGATGATCTCATAAATACAAACCTTTTGTTTACCATCCACTGGCTCAAGCCAAGTCTCCATGCTGTCAATCGCATTCACCGTGTGTTCAAGGTCCAAATCGATCCAGTCCTGACACACGGGAACCTTGTCTCGCTGTCCTCTACGAGTGCTGAACAAAAAATTAAAGTCCATTAGTCACTAAAGCATTATGCAGCTCAGTCTCCCACATTTGGCATACTATCTTATGAAAAATCTTATGAAATTAAAGCATTTTTAGTTGAACTTGGCTGAATACCATTTCTAAACTAGGCTCAACTTCTTAAAAGTGCCTTGCAATGTCTTATAAAAAGAAATAATAGAAAATATATACAAGCAATACAAAATAACATCATAGGCAATAAAATGTATGTTATAATACACATTTATTTTTATATTATAAAATGTTATTATATATATATATTATAGAATGTTTGTAATTGAGCCAGGACAGAGTGATTATTTATATATTATATATTATAAGATGCTATTGAATGCTTTTGCTGTTTTATACTCAACTCCCAGATGGTAAACATTAGCAAGGAAATCTAAGAATAAAGCTTTTTAAGTCCCAGTCACTAGCAGGAAGATTTGTGGATTTCTAGGGCAAGGAGAGGAAAAGTGGGTGTCTGGTGATGATTCCTACATCCGCCGTGACCATTGTGTGTGCGCGTGTCTGCATGCGTGTGTGTGTGTATGAGTGTGAGATAGGGGGAATGCACAGACGGATGGAGGAAGTGCTTTTAGATGCTTCTGTCTTCCTGTGGATGATGAGGGCTAACGAAAGACTCACATGAAGGCCAACACACAGGCTTTGGCACCTAAATCATTGACAGATCAAGGGCTGGCACCCACCAGTCCCTCCAACGCCCTGTTTATGTGACAGTCTAAAGGAAGAAAGGTAACGAGAACCTGGAGTGCCAAAAAAAAAGATAGTGATTACTGATAAATTGGTAATGTCCATGGCAGTGAGCTGGTGAGACATGCTGGTGAAACACTGTGTGGAAAAGCCTCCCGGGTTTGCATGTATGTGAGCATGAACATCAGCATATCTTTGTGTGTGTGGGTGTGTGTGTGTGTGTGTGTGTGTGAATGTTGCAGTTCAAGCATCAGTGTGAGTGTAGGTGGACGCGCAGAGAGAGCAGGTACCGTGGGCCTCAGCTGCGAGTGTGGGGGTGTGATGTGGATGCACGAGGGAGGCTGGAGCTTGCCTGCGGCTCACCCAGCACCGACTCACACAGCTCAGCTGCGTCCTGACTTCATTCAAGCCAAAGCAGGCTCTGGGAGCAACTGTAGCAGTGTAGCATAACTACACAGATGTGAACATAACCCAGTGGATGAAACAGCTAGACATAGCTTGCTCCGTTTCACATTCTTCTTTCAATCCCAGTAAGGTTTATTTACACATCCTGTGCTGATTTGCTAGCTAGTAGCTACCTGCCTAGCAAGCATTCACACTAGATACATTCTACAATAATCAGTCAGCTCAGATTAGATTATCCAGAGTTGGGTTTTCTTTAGGGCATTTAGGCAAGGAATTAGCCAGCTAAGATAAATGGAGAAATTATCTTGAGTTTGCACTTTGCTAACTTTGTTAAACCACAGACACCTGAAACAAGGAAAACGGAGGATGCTACCATGTTCTCCATGATTCTTGTTGTATGGATGATCCATGATCCTTGCATGGACTGAGAAATGTTTTTAACCTGCAGAGCCCACCTGTTTCAGTGAATCAATGGCTTGGGTATCAGGACATGTCATTGCTGGTTATCACAGTCATTTACTGCTTTTCTTTTTATTTTACTTTTTCATAGCAGTTATTCACTGTAGTACATGTCACTATCAAGGCAACGTTCACTGTAGATCCAGCTGTCCTATAAGCTAACTACTTAAACTCTTGGACTATGATTAAGACTAATCTTAGACTAATTTTGTTGTAAATTTACCATTGGTAAGCCTAGGTTTAGGCTTAATCTGGACCTGGAAAATTGGCTGTAAGTTATTTTTTCAGTTCAAAGAGATTAGGCTCCTAAAGCGATTTAGCTTAATCCAGGTACTACTATGAAATGTCAATGTAAGGTAGATAGAAGCAAGACGTCTTGACCGGGAGGTACTTTAATATAACAAAATGGGCAGGGTGATAAAGAAGATATAACTTGGATAGATCATACAATGATAGGCTGCTCTCACTACAGAGAAAATAAATGTTGCAAAAAATGCTCCGAAATATGTAAGAGGGAGGGCGTCCCCTCTGGGCAGGCGACGACTGGCGAAAATCCAAAAGGGACAAAGACTATCTGCCCTGAACTCAGAGTGAACCGGCAGTGTCTTGCATTAAATGTTTAAATGATTTCGACAGCTTTGTGAATGAACTTAATACTCCCATCGACACAAGCCTGAAGTAGAGGGTGAAAATCCCTTCAGTGCAGCAACATCCTAAGACTTAGACTTGTTTTGAGGACATTTTAACCTCCAGGTCTTTCAGTCTTGACAGACACATGTGTTTTGCAAGGAGCAAAGATGAGCAGAAATGAAGCATCATGATGTTCACTAGATAAGACGTCGACAAAACGCTCAAGGCTGGACCTGTATTACAAATGAAATGTTCAGTTGTATTAACACACAGCCTCTGATTGACGGTTCAAGAATAAAGCCTCACCAAGTATTAAAGTAGGTTCAAGCACTGAAAATGAGGATGGAATTTGTGATATCAGTAACTACAATGTGTGAAGGAATTAATCGGATTATTGCACAACCATCCTTGTAGAATAAAAGTCACCTGTTGTTAATGTACTTGCTTTAGATCTTCAAATTTCTAGGATCCAACCAATAAATTTCATAATTTCATATCAATACAAATACTGATAATAAGGGGCAAACATATCTGAAAATCAATTATATAATATATTGTATATAATATAATGTATAAAAAAATTTTAGGCTTGCTTTATATCAAATATAGTAAAACATGGGGTGGTCAAAAATATTAGCCCCACGTGAATGTTTGCTTTCAAAACACACCTACAGTAATTAACCAATCAGCTTTGAAATCACACCTGAAATCACACCTTGTGCAGTCAATTGGCTTCCTAACAACACCTGCAGTCAATTGGCTTCCTAGAAACATTCATTCAGCATAAAAAGACTCCAAAGAAAATGGCACTTGAACACATGAGGGGGATTATTTTTCTCACCATGCCAAAGACAAAGGAAATCAGTCTGGAGCTCAGAAAGAAGATAGCAGAGGCTCATGATAAGGGG
Source organism: Arnoldichthys spilopterus (assembly GCA_037974385.1). Taxonomy (NCBI): domain Eukaryota; kingdom Metazoa; phylum Chordata; class Actinopteri; order Characiformes; family Lepidarchidae; genus Arnoldichthys; species Arnoldichthys spilopterus. The sequence continues at coordinate 18,754,025 of JBBPDA010000034.1, read as the reverse complement.
GAAGGCAACACTGCCATTTCCAAGCAATTCATTGTGTCTAGAACTGCTGTACATTGCATCATTGCCAAGTACAAGGAGACAAATTCTGTAAGACAAAAACCTGGCCGTGGCCGTAAGCACAAGATTTCAAGAACTCTGGAGAGGAAAATAGTCAGAGATGTCAGCAAGATGGCCTGGACATCTGCAAATGGCCTATTCTGGAGTTGGGGAACACAATTGTGAGGGCTCTTCATCATGGTGGGATTTAGGGCCATCGTCCTAGAAGAACTCTTTTATACAGCCCGTCTGAGGTTTGCCCGTGAACATTTGAATGGTAAGGATGAGTTTTGGAAGTCTTATGAGACTAAACTGGAACTCTTTGGGCATATGGATGTTGCTTATGTTTGGCAAAGAAAGGGTGAGGCCTTCAACCCTAGGAACAGAGTTCTCACAGTCAAACATGGTGGTGGGAGCATCATGCTGTGGGGCTGTTTTGCAGCCTCATGCACAGGGAGCCTTGTTCGGGTGCATGGCATAATGGAAAAAGAAAATTATGTTGACATTTTGAGGGAGAATATGCGGAAATCTGCTCTTAGTCTAGGCTTAGGTCGTCGCTGAGTCTTCCAACAAGACAATGACCCAAGGCATACAATCTGTGCCAACCTAGTAAAGAACTACTCTAAGAGATTGTTGCTAGCTGTGGCTCAGAAAGGGTACACTATTGGCTATTAATGGCCAGGGGGCTAATCATTTTGGATGTCTCATTTTTGCCCTTTCTTGTTTCAACTTGGTGTAACAAAAAAGATCCTAATTAAACCTGGACATTGTTTTTTATATTTTAATTTTATGAGGGAGGCCTAATAATTTTGGCCACAACTTTGAAATTGTGTTTTAAAGACTCTCAGGTCTAAACTTTCACAAATTAAACTTCTGTTGTGTTAGTGTTAAATATCCTAATGATAAAGTTTTGTTTTGTGTTTTTATGTTCAAATTTACCAGTTCACCGTGCACTGCTATGAAAAAGAAACCAATACCTTTTTAAAAGTGAGTGGTGTTCTGAATTTTCTTGACTTCAAGCATTGATAGAATATAAAATATGCCACTAATTATGAGTATTTTATCAATGTGAATTTTTCAATATTTTTCAGTCCACAGGACCTATTATTCAATATTACTGGCCAGTCAATACCAATTGGGCCCTACTACTTACTTAGCTCTGTGGGTGGAGTTCAGGCTGCAGGGGCTCCATGGTCTCCACTGCCAAGTGATGGTTGTTGGTGAAGGGTAGCCAGTGGCAGTACAGGTGAGAGTCTGTCGACTCCCACTTTTGTAAGGACTGGTAGGTGCTGCTGCCTCCTTCTCGTGAATATAAGGTGGTACTTCACAGAAAAAGTGAGAAACATTATGGTAAATAAAAACTAAAGACTCAAATTTTCTACAAAATCTCAATAGGGAACAAACATATAAAGAAAAAGAATTTTTATGTGGTACAAATGATGTCAGAATGTTTATTAAAAATGTATTAAAAAATTGTAAACTTTAAATATAAGGTGAAAACAATTCAGAACCTGTTTAGGGGGTAAAAATATAACCTGGTTGCATTACTGTGCACACCTTTTAATAAATGAAGACGTTGTTCTGTTTACAATAAGTCTCCTGTTAAATAGTGCTTAGTATACACCTGAGATTAATTAAAGTCACTCTGACTGAATTCAAATAAAGTTGGGCTTTTCCTGTGGGATTTTTCTGATATATTAGTTGCAACCTACTGCAAAAGCCATGGATCTTATCTCAAGATATATGAATCAAGTGAGTAATACAAAAAAATATCCAAAGCATTTGACTTCCCATGGAGCACAATGAAGACAACAGTCAACAAGTGCAGAAAATATAGCATAGCAGTGATTAAATGATTAGAATGTACCAAAACTGATGCAAAGACAAGAAGAAAAACTCGTCAGAAAGGCTACCAAAGGGGCCTATAGCAACATTAAAGGAGCTGCAGGACTTTCTAGCAAGTACTGGTTGCTCCCTACATGTGACAACAATCTCCTGTTTTATTCATGTCAGGGCTATGGGGAAGAGTAGCAAGATGAGAGCCATTACTCATAAGGAAAACATCCAAGCCCGGATAGAATTTGCACAAAGATACATCCATCCTCCCACAACCATGCTAAAAAATATTATGGGCTGATTAGATCAAGGTTGAACTATTTGGCCATATTTCCAAAAAGTGTGTTTGGCGCAAAAACAACACATCATCAAAAGAATACTATACCTATGGTGGATGCAGCATAATGCTTTGTAGCTGCTTTTCTTAAGCTGGAACTAGGACTTTATTTTAAGTTGTTGGAATGACAAATAGCTCCAAATATCAGTCAATTTTAGCGCAAAATCTGCCGGCAATTGCTAGGAATTTAGCTCTTCGGCACGACAATGAACCAAAGCATACATCCAAAAGCATACAAATCAAAGAAATGACATCACTGTGAAGTGACCTGAAGGGGGAAGGTGGGGCACAGGCACTGCCCTCACAATCTGACAGATCTAAAGCATTTTTGCTAGTGAGAGTGGCCAAATAATTCTAAGCCCCAAGATGCCAAGCTGACTGTTACCCAAAAAGACAGAGTGCTGTAATATGATCAGCTAATTATAAGTTTCAGCTCATTTTAAGTTTATGAGTGTCCACTTAAGCAACCAGGTTATTATATGAGTTTGATTATTGATTTTTCTCCTGAACAGTTTAAGATTTGTTCTCACCTTCTCTGTATACGTTGCAATTTTAGAATAAAAGTGAAAAAAGATCTAATATGATTTATCTTGATATTTCTTTTTTTTTCACTGACCCTTTTCACAATACTATGTACTGTAGATGGTGAAGGAACTAAATTGATCTAAATTACTGATAATTATCTCACAAAGTTTGGCACATCGTGATAATCTCACATCTGAAAAGGGATAGCTAGACATGTTTGGTCAACCAGAATATAAGTGAGTTAGTGTGATTGCTGACTTTACTATACAGTAATAAAGGAGAGAGAGTTACCATTGACTATGAGATAGAAGTGGAGTTTTTTCTCTATGCCAGCAGCACTGTTCTTCAGAACCAGTGTGTAGTCTCCTGCATCCTCTTTACGCACATCCCTGATCTCTAGGTGGTGGTCATGAGACTTAAACCTGGTGAACTCTGGCCGCCTCGTTATCAGTGTCATGTTTTTATACCTGCACACATGCTACCACATTAACTCACATGGCTTGTTCATTGTACGTTGCTTCAGAATATCTAATAACCTAATAGTAGATATATAAACATTAAATTAAATAATAAAAAGATTTTTTTAAAAATACAATAGACTGCCCCCAAATGTAAAAGTGCAAATTATCCATATTCATACAAATATACTGCTGGTTTGAATAGGCTGCTTCTTTTAAAACACAGCATGAACTTACCAGTGGGTGACTGGAGTGGGGTATGCAAATACTCTAACAGAGAACTTGACTGACTTTTGTCCGACAGTAGCTTCCACCTTGGAACCATTCCTGTAGTCCAAACTAATGAAGGCCTTCTCTGAAATTTGAGGGATTAAGGATATTGAAGCTTATTCAGCTGAAGTGAAGTGAAAGACTATATGTCGTTGTGAGCACACTCAAGCACCACAACAAAATGCAACCGCTGCATTTAACCCATCACATGTGCACACGTGCAGCAGCGGGAAGCTATCAACAGCGCCAGGGAGCAGTGTAGTGGGACGGTACCTTGCTCAAGGGTACCTCTGTAGTGCCCGGGCTGGGACTCGAACCTGCGACCTTCAGGTCCCAAAGGCACTAGGCCACCACTGCCCAAAGCTCATAATGAAATTTCAGCCAGTAATTACATAATTATTATTACCAATTTTTAATCAATGCATGTCTACTATTGGTCCTTCTAAACTTACCATGCACTTTGACCAACATAAAGCGTTCAAAACTCTTCTCCACACTGTTAGCTGTGCAGTTATAGGAACCAGAGTCGGTGATGCTGACATTGTGGATGGTTAGGGTGCTGATGACCTCTGTGGCTTTGTTCATGGTTTGACGCTCTGACCGCAAACTTACAACTCTGTTCTCCTGTGTGAACAGCGAGTAAACATAACAAACACCAGTTACATCCATTACTGCCTTTCATATGCATACTGCAAAATTATGTTACACATTTTGTCAAATATTTCCTCAAATTTAGCTTGTCCTTCAAAAACTAAATACATTTTGCATAATACGCACAGATGTTTTGCCCACTACTCCTTGTTTTTTGCCTGGTTGTCAAGGTATTGGTATTCACAAGAGCCTGCATATTAAATAAACATTTTAAATATATTGAAACAAGACCTAAAGCCAAAGTTTTGGTTGAATGTTATTTCATTAAATTACATTTATTTGTCATTGTCATTTAAATGACATCTTTTTTTAGGGGAAACGGTTTCTTGAAGATGCCAAATAAGGAATTTGACTAAGCCACTGAAAAGCTTTTTAGATGTGAAAACTGTGTTTTTTGTTGGTCAAAATCGCAATGTCATTTCAAAACCTTAAAGCAGACATGCCAAGAATGAGTCCAGTCACACCTTATTTAAAAAGCAACACTTGTACGAGCAGGAAGTATTTGTTATTTTGAAAAGAGTGAAATATTGGAATGTGCTGAAATTAAACTAGCAAAAACACTTCGCGTTGTGCTTTCCACTGGTGCAAAATAGGGCCCTAATGGTGAGATGTTAAGAATGACTCAGATAATTAAGCCAAATAAGGATAATGGGCATTTGTATATTTGTAATAACTTTGGTTATTAACTATGTAATTTAAAAAGTTTATACATTCAGACAAACTTTAACAAAAGATTTACAGCAATTTGACACTAGGTGGTGCTGAAATTAACCACAAATTAGTCCTGCTGTGCTTTTCATTAATAAACATTTATGCAAAAACACTGACTTTTTGGACATTATGGCCGTAGTAAATGAATCAGTCAGTGTGGGCAGTTAATCTAAAAAAAATATCTACACACGTGGACAAAATTGTTGGTACCCTTCAGTCAATGAAAGAAAAACTCACAATGGTCACAGAAATAACTTT
>JBBPDA010000034.1:18676245-18734742 GCA_037974385.1 Arnoldichthys spilopterus | reverse complement strand
GGGTTAAATGCAGAGATCACATTTCGTTGTGGTGCTTGAGTGTGTTCACAATGACAAAGAGTCACTTTCACTTCACTGCATGTGTACCCCCACCCCCGAGACGTAATGGTCCCAAGCTCTGACCAAATTGTCTAGCCATCACAATTTAGGCCTTTGTCAAAGTTGCACAAATTCTTAGACTTATATATTATATACCCATATTTTAACACATCAATTTCAAGTACCGACTGTTCTATCCTGGGCTATCCTGCCTAATAATCCCACCCAAGATAATAAGTTACTGTTGTGTTCAACCTGAGTTAATATTTACAGACAGTCTGATACACCCATATAGTATAATCAAAAGGTGATGAGAGATGCATGTATATTGTGCGGTTTCTATTCCCTCACTGTTTTCTATGTTAAATACCTCTCTGTCTTAGTCAGCACACCGTGCGACATATGAAACCCATTCATTTTCTATTTTACATAATACAAATGTAGCCTCCTCTAATTGACGACGTTTCTAAAATTTTACTATTAATATTAAAAGCCTCTGAAGCCTTTAATTTGCTCTAGCCAAGAGACTGTTCAGGAGCAGTGTTCAACAGAAAACTTACTACGGAGAAGGTTCACTTGAGCTAAGCCTTGGGCAAATCCAGATGGATTCACTGCATGACATATAGAGCATTACACAAGACACCAGCTAATAGCTAATGGCTTCAACACAGCCATTGAACAAATGATGGTCTTTTCTTTTCATTGAGGTTTTTTAATCCATAGTTTTGCACAGGCCAGTTTCATAAATATTGTCATCCTTAAAGAGGGTTAAAAGGTCATAAAAATGTCTTGGTAGTAATGCAGCACAATCTTACATTGAAAACATAGGAGAAAATCTAAACTTTCGTATATATGTTTTACATCCAGCCTGGACCTTCTTTTAGCTTTGGGCAGATTTTCATTTAAATCTCCTGCTACTTCATGTGTCCTACAAGGGGAAAATTGCAGATCCTCCACCATGCTTAATAGCAGGGATAAAGTTCCTTTCTGTATAATAATGACTTTAAATGTTTGTTGCCAAAAAGCTATATTATTGTCATGTCTGACTATACACCATAGACTACTCGTGGGCAGTGGTGGCCTAGTGGTTAGGACGCTGCTGATGCTATTGAGGTACCCATGAGCAAGGTACCATCCCGCTGCACTGCTCCCTGGGTGCTGTTGATAGCTGCCAGCTGCTCCACGTGTGCATGTGTGATGGGTTAAATGCAGAGGTTGCATTTCTTGATGGTGCTTGAGTGTGTTCACAATGACACATAGTCGCTTTCACTTCACCTATAGTGTCTAGCAAACTCTACACTGATAATGTCCTGGCAGAAAATTACCCATAGTTTTTTCCATTAAGGTTATAGACTTGATAATGGAACATTGAAGGAACTGATAGAACATTCTGTAGATTTGCAGTATATCATCTGTATCATCTCACAGACACGTCTGTCCATCCTAAAGCAGAAATTTCCATACAATTACAACATATCCATACTAGCATTTGCTGAAAATGTCTTCTACTTAAAAACTCTTAAAAACCAAGTCTGTACCATTTGTATGGAAAGGGCAAAATTCTAGTGATTAGTAGCCTATATGTTCTAGTAAGGATGTACATTTTCTCTGACTCTAAAACAATGCTAATATACAGCAAGATATTTTATTGTATATTTGATCACAACTGCTCGATAATGTCAGTACAGCAGTATGTCTCATGCTTGAAATGATCCTTTTATCCTTACATAAACCACATTGCCAACAATCAAAAGTTAACGAGAGTGAGGACACGGTAACAGCCTTTCAATGTATTACAATATGCATGCGATGATAAATGTATTGGCTTTGCTAAACAGATGTTACTTAGACAGCTAGATGACATATGCAGTCAGTCAATGCAGTACCAAACCTTAGGCTTAGTTAAATTGGTAGAAACAGGACTGGACGTTTAAAGAACTTGCTATGGTAACCTGTTATGTCACTAACTGGTTAGGTAGCTAGCAGGGTCAACTTCTGCAACCCAAAAAAAAGATGGCTTAGATTTATGTCCCCCCCAGTGCTAAGATAGGGGGAGATTATTATACCTGGTAATATCATATATAATGTAATGATTTGTTTGCAAACAACATAATACAATCACGAATGAGGACATCATTAATTTATTGCATAATTTCTAGCTTTTTAATAATGCCTCCTCATTTCTACACCTGCTAGTAAATAATAATAATAATAATAATAATAATAATAATAACAATAATAATAATAAATAAATAAAAATAAAAAATTTACATACATTAAAAAAAAAAAGATTATGTAAATGGTGGGATGTAATATTCCCATGTCAATTATTTTAAAGAAGGATTATCTTATTTGGTCATGGTTAGTTAATATCATAGCACAGATAACAACGATGATAATGTAAGAAGAAATTGCATTTGTGTTCAGGCAAAAATGTCATTTCATTGTGTTTGCAGTCAGAGCAGAGAAAAAAGCCAGTTTAAAACGGGGGACCAAATGCCATAAAGTAAGTTACTTAAATATCTGTAACTCTGGTCTTAATATCAGTCAGTGCATAAACTGCATTAATCATTTCCCTGTATTTGCTTATACTGGTGTTTAAATGTACTGCTCTGTCCCCTAGTCACTAACATGTAAAGTATAAGTAACAGAAAAAAATGTAAATTAAAAGTATTTCAAAACGAGTCAGTGAAATAGACTAGTAATGGTTGACATGGGTTAACCAAAGCTCAACAACAACTGAGCAAAATTATGATTGATAATATGGGAAAAATGTTTAAAAAAAAATCGATACAGAACGTTCCTTCAGATTAGCCTTATACATTCTGCTTAATACATAAAACATTATAAACTTAAATTTGTGGCACTTATATATGTGGTCAAATTTAAGAAAATACTTTTATCTTTATCTTCTTAATGGTTGTTAGCATGGAGGTGGAGTTTAATTGACTTCTTTACTGTAAAATCTTTTGGAAACTTATAACCCCATGCCTTAAAGAAGTTTTTCCTTCTCTAACTATCTTCGGAACTGTGAAATAAATGTGCTTCTTCTCTCAAGTAGGTTCACTACAGCTATGGCTGTTTAAAACTTCTAAATTTTTGTGGATGCAGGTATTTTGAGGTGTTAAGCTAATTTCTATAGCCAATCTCTGATATATAAAAACAATGAACCTTTTCATGTATTCTTTAATCATCTCTATGTTGAAGAATTACTAAGAGAATTAAGCACCTGTGTCACCTAAAATTTTAACCTTTAAAGTAAAAAAAGACTGCTTAAGGGTTCTTGAACCATCAAGCGGACTAAAAAAAGTCAGTTTAAATGAGAACATGCTTCAGATACATTTTGTAACTATAGCTAGAAATATACTTTGCATATGCAAAAAATTCTCTTTGGACAATATAGACAATTTAGGTTCTTGACCCATCTGAGAACGTGTTCTAGCCCCTGCTGCTATAAGGCCCAAAGTCTGTTCTAAGTGAGAACAATACTCCCTCAGCTCATTCTAATGACTGTTCAGCAAGACATGTGAGTTGGACAGATTCTAAGTGCACATTTCTCTCTGGAGATGGGTGTTTATTTAATGCTCAATAAGTGCTCGACACAGACCATGCTATAAGGATATGTTTCATTAAAATAAAGCAAATGACTCACTGAGGCCCCTCTCCAAGCTGTGGTGAAAACATAGCCCTAATTGGAAGCAAATATTCAAATAAATTGTGAAAATAGTTGAGGTAATATCACTGGATATTCATAAACACTCTTTGCAAGATGTAATCTGTGTAATGGGGATCTATTAAGTTACAAGGAACTAAGTTGAGAAAGAGCTTTGTCTCTTTAAATGGGCCACGTTTCCAGAGGTTTCATCAACCTTGCCCCTAACAAAACTGGTCATGCAACAGATGTGTGGTTTGCCCATCATTCTTTTTGCTGACTAAAACTGGCAGGATCAATTTGTCATACTTGGGAAAAAACCAAAGTCAAGCTTTGCCTACTTTGACAACTAGAACTCCTGTGCAAAACAGACAAATCAGATGCACTCTTAAGCAATGTGATCTGTCATTTTTTGTACCTTTTGAAGACATGTTTTTACTGCTTATGTCCAAAATATATGCAGTGATAGAGTTTTTTCTGGCATTTAAAACTAAACTACAAAATGAAAAAAGTTGCTCTTTGTGCTACATGAACGGAAACATTGCAGATAGGCACTGATTTTTTTTTTATCATTTCCAGTAAATTTCCTGTTTTCCCGCCATAGTCCTCGTTTCACAATTTCCTTTTGAGAGGGATGGTGACATTTTTTTTTTTTGATTAGCTTTTCCTCTGCTCTCTGCATTTTTCTCTTTCTGTCTGTTAATAGAAAGTTCAGCAGTTTTTTTCAGAATTTCACGCACCTTCCTTTACCCCCTCACTTGACAGAGCAGGAGGTGGGGTGGGGGGGTGAGCCCAATATATTTTATATATAAGTTCAAACTTTAAAGATCAGTACAAATATCTCCAGAAATGTCAAACGCTCACATTCCGAGGTCTGAGAAAGAAGGACGAAGGAACATTGTAAAGACAAACCTTTAAAATGAAATGGCTATGCTGTAACTGTTCTCAGATTTTGACGAACTAATCAAAATAAGACGAAATAACCTCATGGCAGCAAGGCTGCTAAAAGGCTATTAATGACATTCACTTCACATAAAAGCTCTAGAGAAGTAGGCGTCAGGAAGGAGTTTACTTGTGGAGTAGAGCGCTGTGCTTTTTATAAAGCAAGAATATGCTTTGACAAGGCCAAAGTCTACCTTTCCATTCAGACAGTGGGGCCCAGAGCCAGCACTGCCTTGCACTGAAATAGTGTCCAGCCGGCAAGCGGGGCAGGCAGGCCATGGAACAGACCTCCTCCCCGGGCTGAAGAGTCAGCATCCCTTGCTCCCTGGAGAAACTTAGTCAACACTAAGGTGGGGACGTGCAACACACACTTCACAGAAAAGCTGAGAGAGTAAAGCTTTTTGAGCCTGATTCCTCTTTCCTCTTTACACAAGGCCAGTGCCGACTTTGATTCCTTTGTTATTCGCGGAGGATGGGAGCCAAAGAGAAACTGTATGTCCTTTTTGTACACATTTATCTGCTTGCTAGTGCCCTTCCTATTTCCTGGCTGGACTTGAAGTGAGGATGTTTTGGGGGTGGTAGGGGGACAAGGGGAGTAAGGCATCAGCGTGTGTTTCCTACATGCTGCGCTCGTCCCCTGACTACAATTTCCTGTACCTGTGTTGGCGGCCACACAGGACGCACTGCGCTTTCCACTGTGCCATTTCAATTGTCATCACATTTGGTCCAAAATTGCTTCCCCCAGTGAGGTTAGAAGGAAGAGCATTTTCCACTGACAACTGAGGCACAACTGCAGATTCTCATGCACTTTGGGTCATGGGCCAAAATCAGATGCACGTGCCCAAGCCCTGACTCGCACGCAGTCCCCTCGCTGACCTAGAGCAGCGATAATTCCTTGGTGTGCACCAGTGGGGATGTCTTGTCATCCTTACACCAGGAAACGTTTTGTGAAATATATTTTACAGACACTCCCATTAATGGAGTAGAAATTTTAAATGGCAGGGTGCCAAGTCATTGCCTCACATTTCAGATAACGAGGGATTCCCCGCGGAGCAAATAAATCTGACGAGGCACGGCAGTGCTGATGTGGCCGCGGAAAAAAAAGACGGGAAGGTCGGAAGGAGGTAAGTAGGTTGGATAATAGAATGGGTGTGGAAGGCCAGGATGAAACCGGCAGTTTCCTCCGAGCCCACCAAATACTCTCTTTCCCATGAACCCTCATTGACCTCAGTGACAAGGCATGTCGTATTGGTGACTAGAGAAACCTTAAACTTGTGACGCCACCGTGTCGTGACTTTTAGCCACAGGTCATTGAGACTCAAGCTAATAAGATTCAATTTACAATTTTACAAGGTCCCTGAAGAGGGCTCGAAATTCAATGAAAAAATACGGACTTATGATCACGAATCCTTAATGACAAAACACTAGCAGACACAAAGTACTGCTGTTCTCTTAAGCAGATATAAACAGTTAAGCAATTTGGAAAAAGAGATTAACTCTGGCAGTTGAAAATGTGAACTCGTACTTGTGTCTTGAAGTACATACATATCAGGCCTGCTATAGCATTAAATACGTGTTTGCTCTGTGCTCATTGAGTCAGACTTTAATGTTTAGATTTTCGCAGCCAGTAACTAATTAGGATTGTTCTCGGCCATTACCTAATTAAATGTGATTACACTGAGCCCTTCGAGAACTGGAGGAGAGAGCATTTCTCAAAGAAAATCATTCCCCTGCAGCATGGAGGGCAATGTTCGGTAGGAACACTCTTTGCCGATCACCACAGTCTGCACTCACACTGAACCTCTGCTTACTGTGTCAACAACCAAGTCCTTTTCTCATCCCCACCTACAGCTGCAATACTAGACACGAAGGATCTAAACATGAGACATTTGGAATATGAATAAAGTCCAGAGAAGGGGAAAAGGCTCAGTGGGGGTACGTAGCTGGAGCTTGTGTGTATGTGTGAGAGTGTGTCTGTTGAATCTCTTGTACCCTGGAGGTCACGGAAGCAGAGATACACATTAGCTCACCACTCAGAGCGCACACCACCGGATCACATCCAAAACTAGGAGATTCCGATAATGAGCGTGCTCGCTTTAAGCACACCCGAGCAAAACATCACTGAGTGAGTCCCAAGCTGTTTTTAATCACCAGGATGGTAACATAAAACACATTGCAGTGAGTGAGCTGTTCGACGAAAGGCACAAGTGGAGGCTTTACCTCTGGAGGCTCAAGATAAATGCCTACTCCAGCTTTAGTGTGGGAGAGATAAGCAAGTGCTTCGCCTTTTTTGGGGAATATCTTTTTGGAACAACGTGTTCGTAGTACTGGTGCCTTTAGATTTTGACTTTAAGGAACGTTCTAGGGATCAGCCGGCGAGAGATTCTCAAAACTGAAATGGTAGCAATGTTATATCAGTCAGCTCAAGGGCTAATCTTCTTCCATTCGGGGGGGAATTACGTTAACAGCCGACAGATGATCAAAATCAATAAATGTGGACAGCTTCTTCTGCTGCCTCGGGCTCTTGTCTGTTGAACACGCTTTGTTTCTGATTAAATAACAATCATCTCTTTTGTGCCTCCAAGTCGCCAGTTTTCCTATTTTTGCTTCAGTTAAGGCTAGTGTTCGGTTAAGTAATTCGGGACCACTTCTAATAATTGGACCCAGTCTTCCCTACAACAAAAAGGCAAGTTCCCAGAGCCACCAAGCCTCCATGTGGTTTTCATTTGTGGACATATTTAAGGGAGACACATATATCTGGGCTTCTTATGGCTGTGGATTCCTAATGTTGAGAGAAGCCATCTTTCCTCACAAGCCTCCACCCAAGGTGCAGGGATCGGCATGTATAACCTGGAAAACGCTTAAAACGCAAGTTCTCCTCTGACCCCTCCTGGGTCTCACTAAGTGACACCTGCGATGACAGACGCTGTCTTGATGCAGTCTTTATTTGGAATTCCGTGAGGAGAGCCCTTCATACTATTTCAACACTGCTCTGAACGCTCCACAGTCCTGAGCAGTGAAAGCCAGGCACGTTTCCTTAAACGCATGCTTTGACTTTTCAGGTCCAAGCAAAGAGCTGAGGCTTTTGTCATCCTTAATGGTCTTCTACATATCAAACAGCATTTGCTTTCTTGAGAGTTTCATTTCAGAGATGTGTTTGTGATGGAGTTTGTGTAAAGAGGAAATGCCAGGTTAGAAAAAAATCTCATGCACGATTATTATAATCAGCAAAAGAGGTATCTAGCAGGAAGTCCCCTTAAACAAGGTGACCTTTTATATACCAAAACGATGATTATCATTTCAGGACAGAACAATAAAGCCCCTGAAGGGGCAAAAGTGAATAAAGGCCACATGTGAAGCAGCCGCCAAAAACATTTTCCTGTTGTTGTGACCTGATGGCTTTAACAGATCACTGTACCAGTGAAGTGCTCCTTAGCTGGAAGGGACAATCTAAGTTAAAGTGCAACCTGTGATGCCACAACTGATCATCTGCCTTGGCTGCTAAACCTGTATACGTCCAAAGTAGGCCCTTCAGGTAGGCCTCATATGCTGTGCCCTTATCTACCTATTTTATTGCTTTACGATAATAAATAAATCTGCATATTGTGATAAAAATCTATAGCATCATCTTAATACATTTGTGGGCACTGATCATCACTGAGGATCTAAATTAAAGACCAGGCTCCCTCTAGTGACACTGACAGAGTGAGAAGATGCAGTATTAATGACACCTAAAGGTGGAGCCCGTTCAGTTGAGAAGAATGACCCCTTAAACAAATGACCTTAAATATAAATGACCTGTCATAAACTGTGACCAGTGCACAATCACTGTTTTTTTGTTACTGTGAGGCTGCAGAGATTTATAATGCAGATCTTTTTTTTTTTTTTTTACATTTTGTGAAAAACGTTAGGAAATGGTATGAGAGAACGAAATAATGACCTAAACCGGGCCTAAAAGACATATCGACTCTAAATCGAAGCAGCTCTAAAAAGAAAGAGCCATCATAAAGGGAAAGTCCGACAACGTTTCAGCGGACCCTGACGCGCGCGCGCCCACAACAGTCGCGCAGCACGGCCGTGAACTTTCTCACCGCGCCGCAACTTTCCGAGCAGCGCACACTCCAAACACGGCGCCTCACCTGAGAAAGAGGCTATCCCGATCCAAATCCCACAGAAAAGTGTGCACTCTCTCTTCATCTCCAGCGTTCCAGTCCTCGAAGGTTTTAGATTTGGTGCCAAACTCGTCGGTCTCCTGGTGTCATTTACTTGCTATGCGGCGGCGGTAAAGTCCTCAAACGTCTTCAGGTGGCTCGCGCGCCTCTCTCTCATCAGTGCGAGGAAGCGAGAGCTACAGGACGTCGACCTGGAGAAAAATGAGGAGATTTTTTCCCCCTGTAGAAAAAAACTGAGAGAGAGGGGGAGACGAAATTCACGGGAATCTGAATGGATTTACAATCATTTCCCTTTCCTCCCGTCACTGAGCAGCTCGCCCACCCCTTTCGTTCATAAAATGCTTGGGGGCAGTGGCTCAGATTCGGACCTTTGGGTTAGGAGTCTCCTCCTGAGCAGACAGACTAACGCTCACTTCCCACATGCTAAACTCGAGCGAGGTGAACCTTTAATGGTTTAAAGTGGGTGTCCATAAACAGAATTATACCTAAGGGTTGAAGAATAAGACTGAGAAGAAATAGCAGCAACTCATGAATGAATGAGAGCAAGCATGAAAGACAAAAATGAGGAGAAAATGCAGTATATTGGATTTATGGACTGCTGCACTGAGGTGCCACTTAGCCTCTTTCCAACTAACCTATACAAATAAGCCCAAGAAATATTCTTAATAAAATGTAATTTACTTCCAGATATGCTTACACCTTGTTCGAAATCATTGAGAGACTGAAACAACCTCTGGATATTCTCACTTTGACAAAAATACGGCCCTACAGATGGTTAAACTGATTTGTGCCTGACTCATCTCACCCCAGCCATAGCTGATTAATATTTACAGAAGTATAAAGATCTCATCAGCTTGTCTGCATCTTAGAAATCTTTCCACAGTCCATATGTGTGCAAAATGGAAACATCAGGCTTTTCTCATTTGTCCTCAAACTCGTTTCGATTGAAGTAATATTGTTAAGCTTGTCTTTTCTGCTAATGCATTATTGACATCTGCTTCATTTCTCCTGCATCTTATGAAAGATATTCTTCCTTTTTGGGCTAACTTAGCCAGACCAGTTCCCAAAATGTTCTGAGCTGACTCAGTTTAAGTTTTGTGAAGTAAAAAAAAAACACCACATCTTTATGGAACCAACTTAAATATGACACATCTGCTCATTTTAAAACATAGTTTTTATATGCTGAATGTAACACAGTGGAAAAATACGAGTTCAACTATTCATTCATTGTAATGCATGCACAGAATGTGAGATCTACCCACAGATTTCTATGTTAAAAAGTAACCTTGCATGATTTTTCAAACACTTCTCTTCTTTCCCCTTTTAATTGTTGTTTTCTGACCACAGCTCCTGATTCCAGAAGGCCTCTGGTCTGTGTAATTGCTGTGTTGCACACTTTAGATTCTTTTGTGGTGAGATCACAGGTAAGGTTACCCTCTAATGACCTTTCCATGTAGGTGATATTAGTCCAACAACACTGCACAGTGGGACAGTCCATCACTTTTCCCTTGCAGCCAAAACTTCCCATATATCATTGATAAGGATGTGGGGATTTTGCTTTGCACACCTGACCAGTCTTCAGGCAGATTTTTAGAGATTTTTCATAGTCTTCTTAACTTCAACAGTTGAAGCTTTGTAAGGGTCCATTCTTTTTATGCTGAGATGTTCACTCAGCCTGCTCAGATGAGCACATGGCTGTTCAGTGTAAGCACGACACCCTCAGAGGTTTGAAAGGTCACACAAGTAATTATACTATGAAATTGTCCATCTGACTTCAGTTAAGGCTTCATTTTCTAAGTGAAAAATGTTAATACAACATATACATATGACACATTTCAATACATAAAAGGATCATGAACGGGTGGCAAAACATTTGTACATGGCACTTTATTCAATATATTAAATTTAGCAGATAAATTGTAATCATTAAAAATGTGTCATATGTACATGTCTTCCATGCATATGTTGTGTTAACTTTTTTCACTTAGAAAATTAACAAAATAAACATATTTTCACATATAACAGTACATCAGAACATTGATACTACAGCAGAAAAAAGTCTTTGTCCACGAAAAAAAACACACTTAAAGCAGGCAATTAGGCAACCCTGTGGGTACAGTTGGGTACAACTGCTGGAAGTTGTAGATGTGCTTAGAACAAGTCCACTATCTATGCTGTAGCTCACAACTAAAACTCCTGAATCAGGGACACGTATCTTTCGAAAAAACTCCACAAAAGTTACATAGTTACAGAATCAGCCATTTATAATCCTAATTCAGTGATGTTTTTATGATTTATTTAGTATAAGCTGTTTAAACTGACCGTTTACATAAGAATAATCTACATCAAACCCCTGCCCCCTATAAAAAACAAATATGTAAATGCAATAAGAAAATTGTATTTGTACAGACACGGTACAAGTGGTTTCTAGACCTAAATTATGTTGCTCTGTGTCAGCGTGACCTCTATTCCTAGAGCAGTCTTATGAATACAAAACCAACAAGACTTTGCTTTCTAGGCTTAATCGAATACTGCTGCCCTCCTCATTGCTTAATCCAATACATTTTCGTTTCTGACAGACAAACACAGCATTGCCAGAAGGGCATTTCTTAAGGTACCTTCAGATTAGGAGCTTCCCTTCTATCCCCTTTCCCAGCTCTGATGTATGCAAGCAATTGGAAACCATTAAATTCCTTCAAGACACACTTTTAGAACACTTCAAAATATTAATCCCATATTGCCTTCAAATGCCAAATGCTCTTGGGAAAGCAAGCTGGAGACTGAACTCACAGACTATGTATAGCAGCTGCGCTGAAAAGGTCCACGCTTTAATTCAGTTTGAAATACTGCTCTGCTTACATCTGTCAAGAAGCAAGAAAATGCTGAATCCTCTTATTGGCCCCAACTGTTCAAATGTCATCATGTTCTTGCCATTATATCTCGAAAGTTTTAGCTGTGTACATCTCAAATTGCATGTCCAACAGCTGGCCCAGCAACTTTTTTTGCCATCTGTAAATTAAGCAGACCAGTCTAGCTTAGCAGTTTCCCTAATAGGCAATTACAGCACAGTCTTCTGTAAAGAAAAATTCACAAAACAACAATATACCACTTGTACAACCTTTTGGAGAAACTCTCAGACTTCTCCAATTAAGCTCTGTTGGGTCATCTTCTGAGGTGAACAAGGGGGAGAAAGAAAGCAAGCCAGAGGGAGGAGAGAGAAGCACGATATGTGTTTGAGTGTGCGCTGCGTGTTTGTGGTGGATAACATCCTGACTTTAACATAAAGAAGACATAAAACAAGTGGAACACTTCTGCTCTGAAGTTTGAATTCACAGACTCATACAGAAAAGAGGGAAATAGTGGGATCCAGGTTGCTGCATGAGGGATATGTCTTTCACTGCTAGCTATGATTTATATTATTATTATTATTTATATTATTCAGTCCTACAGTCCTTCAGGTTCCTCTCAGCCCCGTGGATGTTAGAGGTGTACAGGTGCAGATGATTCGTTAAAACACTCACACAGCACACCATGCCCAATTAGAGTAACAGTTGTTTGCCTTCTGATCATTAGCATTTTCTCTACAGAGCAGACTTAGAAAAACAACCAATTATTCCCCTGCTGGGATTGTCTCTGTGATATCCCTATCGCTGATATTTAAAGAAGAATTACATAATTTTTTAAATGCATAATTAAATATTTAAGATGTAAACAACATCAGAGATTTTATATTAAATGCTCAATTCAAGAGAAATTTATCAAGTTCGTTTTTTTACAGTATTGATGATAGGAGCCAGATGTCGAGGAATTTAATGCCTCTCAAAGGTACATCACAGATGGTTTTGCAAAATGGTTATCTGATGTCAAAAGAGACGTTGTCTGGTGCTTTTGCGACTCCCGGTTCCTCTCACCACCACTGTAAAGCAATCTGTGGTTTCTCTACAGTGAACCATTTCATACCAACTCACTCCCACTGACTTTATTTACATCTCAACAAGTGAATTTTGCAGAAATTTTTCCAAATTAAGAAAGATTGAGCATTTTTCAAGCCCACGAAGAGCAAATGAGTCGGTTACTCATTATTCGTCTTAACAAATATGTGTTTAATTGCCAATTAAATGTACAATTATACATAAAACAATACACAAGTAAAATTATTTTAATGGAACATAACAGCAATAGGTGTGGCATGGTGGTGCAGTGGTTAGTGCTGTTGCCTCACAGCGAGAAGGTCCAGGGTTCGATCTCCGGGTCGGCCACGGGTGCCTTTCTTTTTGCAAGCTCTCCCCATGTTTGCATGGGTTTCCTTCAGGTGCTCCAGTTTCCTCCCACTGTCCAAAGGCTGCAGAAAGTTGATTGGATGCTCTAAATTGCCCATAGGTGGGGATTTAATGTTATGGCTGATCGGTGTATTTCATCTCAACACAGAGACAAAGTCATTGCATTAAATTCAGATCCATTACATAAGTACAAAACATTTTGTCTGAAATACATATATCTTGGGGGGAAATGTACATTATGCTTCACTTTCTTTATCCTTATTAACACACACACCACCTTGCTGTTCAAACTTCATTATCATATATCTGTTTTAAAAAACTTGTCGACACAGACCATGCGCTTTGGACAAAATCCCATTAAGCATGTCCTGGGTGAGTTGCAATCATTTCTAATTTCTGTTTTCGGAAATAACAGGACGTTTTGAAACCGACATGAAACGAAAACACACAGAAACAGCAGGCATGTGCTAAGCGCAGCTAGAGGGGCCTGACAACCAGATCCACATCAGGTCCAATAATTCCTTTAGAGAGAAGGGCAAGCGTGTGTGTGCACATGTATGTGTGTTTTCTCAGGCTGCCCTGTGTTTGATTTGGCTCTAGCGTCTCTCATTAGCGAAGCCGTTATGGTGGGCAGGGGATTCTCAACTCCTAACATTTTTCAGGCATGTACTTGAACACAGTGGAACAGGCTAATTAACTAATTTAGGCCTTCCTCAGCTCGTCAAGTGTAATTGATCTCACTGTACAAGCCTGCTCATTAGCAGCACTGCTTAGCTACAGACCTCAGGCTAATGTCTCTGTTGAGTTTTGTACAATGTAATAGACCTTCACAATAATGGCAATGTACTTTCCCCTGGAAATTGAACTTGTAATGACGATGTCTATTTTGGTTTTGAAAGGTTAAAGGAATTTCATGTGTACATTATGGCCTTCATGGTGCCTCCTTGTCTCACTAGTACTGCCTTACACTAACATACATATTTTACAATAAAAATGGCAATAGATCAGGTCCAAATCGACCATTCTTGATGCTTCCTTTATGCACAAATCAAATTCTTAGCGTGTAGCATGCAGGCCAGCCAGGCCTGAGTAGGTCACCATAGGAACCTTGGCAGGTGCTTTTATTTCTTCATGTCGTCTGTCAATACCTGTGCAATTGTACTTTCTAACGTCCATTATTATCTAAACAAAGAATGCATTAATCCTCTAAAATAATGGCCTCCGTGCAGTATTAGTCACTTTAAATTTCCATCCAACCTCCAAAAGTTACATATGGTTCACAGTGGACATATCTCTCTTTCTTTGTGCATGTCGATTCTCACCATTCCAGTGAAAAATACTGGACAAAATGGAGATTAGGAAAGCTGCCCAAGATTCCATAACTGTGAAGAATAACAGTGACTTAAGTGAAAGTCTCAATATTATTGTAGGCTGTGCTTGTTTCTCCACACCTCCAGGCGTTCACCCCCTGACCTTGGAGAAATGGTCCTTTTGAGCAGTTGTAATGGAGTACATATTTTTAAAAGCATGTCCACAAGCAGCATGGCTTACCAGTTCAAAAACACCATTCACCCCCAACTTACTGTAAACGTTCCATGAAATATCCAGCCGTTTTCATTAAAAACGCTGCATGAGGTCAGGTTTTCAACTGCAAATGTTAAAAAGAAAAACACAATCACTAATGTACATTGACTCTTTGATTTAATATGTAACATTAGAACAGTAGGTGATCGCATATGAGTTTGTAGACTGGATCAGCAGTCTACCGTTGTGGAAAGGTTGAGTGTATAAATTGACCACCTTCTGAAACATCTTGGCTGCATTAATAATGACCATATACTTTCAACTGAACCTAAAGGCCCTGTTTATAACATTTATTACCTTTCTACAACCTATTTACCTTTCACAAGTTTTGAAAATCCATCCATCCATCCATTCTCTAAACCACCTCATCCTTTTCCGAGTCACTGGGAAACTGGAGCCAATCCCAGCTGACTGCAGGCCTAAGGCTGGGTACACTCAGGACAGGAGGCCAACCCATCGCAGGGCAACACATAGACAGACAACCATTCATACACACATTCACACCTATGGCCAATTTAGAGTATCCAATCAACCTGCTGCAGCCTTTGGACAGTGGGAAGAAAACTAGAGCACCTGGAGGAAACCCATGCAAACACAGGGAGAGCTTTCAAACTCCACACAGAAAAGCACCCGTGGCCAATCCGGGGATCAAACCTAGGACCTTCTCGCTGTGAGGCGACAGCGCTAGCATCTGCACCACCAACATCAACAGAAACTCTTAAAACCTTTTTTTCATGTTTCACCATTTTGATGTTGTAAGAATAATCTAATTTATTATTAAGTTCATCTAGAGGAATTAATAATTATAGATAATCAAAAATAATTTTAACTCAAATAAAAACATCTAGAAATAAGTAATAATAATCCTAATAAAATACAACAGTACAACAATATATCAATAAGAAACACTAGATATTTTGACATGATTTAAGATGCTTTTACATCTTTTAGTTTGTGTTTTTTTTGCAGTGCATATTTAACCGGCGAATAAACGTGAGCAGTGATTAAACGTGACAAAACTTTTTAGCACATTACTAAGTTTTTGTCTTATTTTTGTCTATTTGGACTTTTCTGTTGTATCATAGCATTAGAACCCACTGCGCTTGGGTTCTAAATGGGATGGGAAGGAGGGTGGCAGGGGTGTGGGGGGTATCTTTGGTCCCCCAGTCAAAGCAAATGAAGCCCAGATAACATTAGAAGTAGAATTGACATTTGTTTTTTTTTCATCTATGGGTGTCACTTGTTTAAAGTTTGGTTAATGCAGCTAATTAATTTGATCATTCACCCACCCACCCCAAGCCTGACTTTGAGGAATCAGAGATGTTTATCACTCCACAACTTACAATAATGCTGTCATTGTCAACAATGTCTTAGCCATTGTCTTCTTAACGAAAGAGGATTTTTCATACAAATATACATATTTCGGTCTCTGGCATGCACAGTTTGAAGTGATTCTAATGATTGTTATTGTTATTATTGTTATTATTGTTAATGTTTTCTGCCTCTCACATGAAAAGACAGTGTTTCCTGTCCAGCATTGCTCTCGAGGGGATGCAGCTCAAGGACTAGGCCTTGAAGTGCCACTGCTCCATCTGCAACATCCTGAGGTCAGAAAACACACGACGGAGCATCCCGCTCACCGGAAGGAAACAGGCCCATGTCACTCGCCGCCCAGCACTGCCAAGAACCAGATATACCTGACTGATCCTCTGTCTCATGCTCTTTCCAGGACGTCCACTTGATTTTTGTCAGTCTCATCAAGTCGGATAGCCAGTGTAATGAAAGCAGACTGCGAATAATGAGCTTGCCAACTGACATGCAAATTAATAATGGGAAACTAATAGCAAACACGGGAAGTTGTGCCCTCATGCCAAAATTGCTTTGAATTTAGTTTCCGTCGAACAGGTAGCAAATGGAAATTATTGATTTGCCTGAGATGTGATTGGACTCATCTCCGAGTCACAGCTGTTAGATGGATGACAAAGACACTTAAATAGCAGCAACGGATGCCACTGTCCTTTCGAAGGCAGCATTTATCCCCCAGCTGATGGAATTCAGAACATCTCCTAACCCTGCGTTTGACACAAAATGTTCCTTAAACAAGCCTCAGTGATAGACTATGCCATTCACAGACCTAGATGCCTTCATCTCTTATGTAAAGAAGTGCCCCCGTTCCTGCTCTGTGTACTCACACATCTACTCTCCAGCCTGGGTGAAAGAAAAACATGGCCAAATGAACAAGCCCAAAATTAGTATTAAAGTCTCGGTGCGCATAAGCTCTGTGTCAAATGAATTTGACAAAAGGCGGAGTGGTGGAATGTTAATGAGGCATTTAAATCTTCTCCTCTCCGTGTTTGAAGGCAGGCAGCCTGACCCTGGAGAGGCAGCAGTCATCCAAGCTAGCGACACCCGCCAAAAAAGGCAGGGGCTGTGCCACATCCTGTCTGATGCACACCCCCAGGAGAACAGTAAAGCAGTTTGGGGCACAAGGCCCGCCATTCTGTTCGTGTGACCCCTCGCAGGGAGCAAGAGGAAAGAGGATGTTGAGGCACTTGCCTGCTCACACAGATAACAGTGCTTCATCCTTGCTGTTTTAGGTATCCGGGATGCCACCCCCCACCCCCAGGTGGACACTCTGTAAATCATGTCTAGTCTGTAAAACTGAGAGAAAACAGATAAGATGGATTTGATAAGGGCGCTGCTGTTGTGGGATGATCATTTAAACTTGCATTCAACTTAGTGTAGTTTTTAAATAAAGATAGGTAATTTTTTTTACAAAACTTTTTTTTGAAGATATTGGACTGGCGTTTTGGAGATCACCATCACCAAATAGGAAAAGTGAAATCAAGCCAGCTCTAAAACATGCATGCACTAAAGTGACTCAGTGTCTCTTTTGCACTCATGTGGGCGGGGCGAGTGTTGGTTTGTTTTGATCAGTTAGGGAGGAAGAAGAGTAGGGAGTAAATCACCACTGACCAGCTTCCTGTCATCTCATGGAGGTTAAAAACGGTGACGGCGAGCACGCCGTGATCTGAATTCAAACGACTGCATTACGGACAGAACCAAATACCGAGCGTGACAGGCATGAACGCCAGGGACGTGCAGTCTTGACTAATGAGGGATTTTAAGTGAAATGATCATATTTTTCTCTCAAATGGGGGGTGGCGGGGTGGGAGGTGGGTGGTAATCACACACCAACCAATGCAAAAAAAAAACACCAACAGCAGGACAGAGCATTTTTACTGATTTGTATTTATTATTGCTCTTTGCTACACAGAATGTTCATACAGAAAGGCAAAGCATTAACATTTCAGAGCATTTACAGTTAAAGAGTGTCTTTCAGAAGTCAACAGAAATGATTAATGTGAAATGTGCAAAACATATGTTCTATTTATTTACAGCCCCACCAGCATTATAAAATTAGATGGAATCAGGTCGGAGACCAAACGCTTGAGAGCAGATGCAAATAAAATAAAAAATGTTGTCGTTTTCAGTTAAACAAAATTTTAGCTTACAGTCATGCTGGCTGCACAATGTGAAATGGTAACACTGGTAACACTTTCATCAGTGTCAGTTATCTGTGCAAAATCTCATCTTTAGGCATCTGCTCTCATCTGGTTGGGAAAAAAGAGGAGATGAAATAACTGACTGATCTTTCATATACTCGATGTCAGAGTAGACTATGTACACAAAATGTTGACTAAACAGTAATAACATGCCAACAACAGACATTTGATGTTGTTACTAAATCATGTGTCTGGCTTTTGGAAGAAGGCTAAACGCGATCTCTTCTTTATGTATGCCCACAGGTCCTTAAAAGCCCCAGTCAGTGCAATAACTGCGTAAAGTGATATTAATCAAATTGACACACTCAGACTGAAGGCCCAAGCTTAGGCTATGTTCGCATTACAGTGCTGAAGTGGGAAAAATCAAATTTTTTTTGGCGTAAATGTGATTTGGTTTTTCAGAGCTGCTTGAAAAAAAACTGATCTTTACAAACTAGATTTGAGCAATTTCAGTGTGCATCCACATATCAGTTGGCAGCAACCAACTTAATCAAATGTGAGCATGTGGGTCTTTTTAGGGCACAGGTCTGCTTACACTTTTCAAAGACATGTACCATTAAGACACACTAGAAAAATGAACCAAGGTAGTTCTTTAACCTACAAACTGGAAATATACAGACACTGTGTTTTATGCTGAGGTAACAAAAGATACTGATGGAATGGAAATGTGTGATGTTTATGTGAATATTTTGTTTACTGAAAGCAGAAAAATTGGTTTGGAGACAAAAAACTAGAACTAAATAATAAGGCTTATGATGATTGTAGCCTTACTGAAGCTTTGAGCATCATCAGCTCAGAGAGACTGTCTGGGAAAATGGAGGAGACGGATTGGCATGGCTCGCTGGCCAGGCTCCCGAAGGCAAGGACTGAAGAATGGGAAAGCTTTTCCTCTTGGCCCATTGGAAAAGGAGTAGAGCAGGCTCATGGCACTGGCGTTATAGAAGGAAACCCTGTGCTCTTCAAAGTCCACAAAAACCCCGATTCTTTCAGGTCGGGAGGTCACGGGCAATGGCATCCAGGGCTGGGTCCCTGCTGAGTAATCGCGGCCATTGCGCAGACGGAGGGTCCAGTAGCCGTTCTCAGGGCATAGCTTAACTCGAGTCTGCCGATCAACTGTTTCCAGGGCGACACCCAAGTCCCACTTGGGCTTGGAGCCAACATCCACCTCCCAGTAATGCCTACCTCTTTGGAAGCCTTGGGCTGCAAGAACATTAACACACTGGACAAAACGCTTTGGGTTGTGTCTGTAGGGGAGCATAGCATCATGCTCAACCACCACAGTCCTGTCTGGAGAGAGCAGAAGGCTTGGATGGACTGTGTCCTCATCAAAGGTCAAAGGTAGTGGGCCTGTGGATGAAAACCCGAAGCAAAAATTATAAATAATAGATTTGTTATGATCCTAAGGACATATGGGGAACAGCAATGATGTAAACACCTACCCACACCTATATTTCATTCAAGATCAAGCATTGCAAATACCTGGTTTTAAACTTTGAAACATTTTTCGCCACACTGTGTACTGAAGAGGAACTACATATTTCCTGCGAAATCCATCAATGTCTGGTGTTTTGATGGCTTGCAACTGTGGTCTGAAACCCAAAGAAAATTCACAGTTCTAGCATAAGCAGTCATGTTGATATATAAGAACAATATGCAAACAACACACTAAAAGGCTTAGGAAATAGTCCTACATTTGGAAAAGTGTTGTTCAAGATAGTAACAATGTTTAGGCACATCATTTAGTTCTAAAGTGAAAGTAGCCATATCAGAAAGAGACATATTATAGATTTCACCACTGACCTGGAATTGAAATCTGGCAGCTAAAGGGAAAGAAAGAGAAACACATTATCAAGATTAAGGATATTTTTCAGCCACTCCATAACAGGAATTCTAGACTAGGGGGACTGTTGCTGAGGCACTATTCCATCTGTTAACCAGAACTGAAGCAGATGCTCTGATCTGCGCAGTACTCATATCAATGGTCCTGCTACTGTGTGAAATGTAAATGAGGTGCTGGGAGCCGCTACACATTACAAATATTTCATTCCTACATTTTCCTTGGCAGTGTTTTCTGTAAACATGAACATGAATCTCCAAAATGTTAGCTTCACAGAAAATGGAGGTGGAAGAAAATTGACAACTGTGCTAAAGAGGGGACAAAGTCAGTAGCAAATATGCAATCAGCACAGCCCAACATCAATAATGAAAATGGCCCATCACCTCCACCAATACACTGCTGCTAACGGTGCTGGCAGCTTGCCGGATTGCAATCACATTCTGCTCCAGCTCATGGATGCCTGCATGCATGGCCTCCAGGTGGCGCTGCAGGCCCTGCTCCAGCACCTCCTGATCCCTCCGCATCTGCTCAAGCACCGACGCCTCCTCGGCCTGCAGGAACTGGTGCAGGGCCTGAAAGTCGCTGCGTACACGGTCCCGAAGCTCAGCTCCCACTTTCTTTAAAATAAAGAGAGAAACTTTAACATGAGGACTTAAGTCAGCAGGAGGCACCGCATTCTGAAATTTAACCTTCTAGAATGCACTTACTTTTATTGCGTCCATCTGTTCCTCATCTTTTCGTATCAAGGTGGTGAATTCTACCTTTCGAAACTTTATGGATTCCAGGCTGTCCTTGAGCTGCTTCTGTAACAATGACATTACAAACATAGACCTATATATCTATTATTGCTTTACAATAATAAATTACAACATATATTCAACAACATATCATCATAACCTTTTTACATCTCAGCCAAAGGACTTCATCTTTCTATTATAAACATTCCCCAGAAATAAAGAGTTAAATATGAAACAGTTAAATATGTGCTGATAGTCTTGTGGGCCCTTGGATTTATTTTGTCCATGATCAAAGAACACTGGATAGAAATACTGACAACAACATAAGAGCTGTAATAAATTTTGAACTATTATTCAAGCCGACATTAACAGATACTAAATACGCATTCTCCTAAATGGGAAAGTCATGTGCTCTAAATTGGTCTTGTGATAGTTACAAAATACAGAGAGGCTTCCTGAATTACAGTGAAAAGTTTGAATACCAAATTACATGTTATGCTGATTTATTAACATTTGTAAGTTAGCACATACAGTTGTACACTTTTTTAAATAATTACATATTACTTAAGATTTTTGAGAATACATAACCATATTTTCCCATATGTTCTATAAACACAATTTGCCTCACGACACTAAGCTTCAATGAACAAACATGTTTTATTATTATTAAAATAATTCATTAATTTGAAAATATCAATCATTCAACGAATCAATTGTGGATTAAAGCACCAACGAATAGAAAACTTCAAGGTCACTTATGAAGCCATGTAAAAAATATTTTCCCTGCTCTAACACCCCCAACCCAACAAATCTAATTAACAAGCTCTTCCTCAGATGAAGTGGTAGCAGTATTTGTGTGGGTAATCCACCAGGGCCAGAACCAGCTGCTGTGAACACATTTGACCTTTATGATCAAGGGAAAAAAAAGGTGTTTACCTCTAAACTCCTCAGATAGCTAGCTGAAGAACTTGCTCTGACTTTTTCAACCAGCCCAGCCACCAGGTAGTTGGTCTGGAACTGTTTGCTGGGGAACTCCTGTCGGCACTGAGGACACAACACCGGTCCCCTGAGGCTCCTCCAGTAAGTAGTGATGCAGCGCTTACAGAAGTGGTGCATGCAGCCCAGCATCACTGGCTCCGTGAACAAGTCACAGCAGATGGCACAGGTGAGGTCCTCCTTCAGAGTGGCCTCACTCACCGTACTGCTGGACGCCATTTGGAAAGACTGGGACTCTGACTTTCACTTCCACTTTTGTCACTCCTTAGTCATGCGACTTGAGGAGGGAAAAGAACAGTGTTAGCACAACTGGAAAAGTCGTTTCCTGTTTCTTGTTGTTCAGCAAATAACAACTGTAAGTTCTGTTTAACCATGACAGAGTTTAAATATGTTTGCTATGACTAACTTGGAGAGAAATCGAATACTACTCAAGGCCAAGAGACTTTGACCGTAAAGTAAACAAGATATAGCTGCCCTTATTTGTGAGGGGAAAAAAGCTCTCGGACACTCAGACTTTAGCATTCATTACCTGTACCCAATAGAAAATCAACAGGGGATGAACTGTGAATGAAATATTTACATCCTTCGTAAACTTGACCCTGAGCACAACACTGTAAACATGCTCTGCACTGTCTGTGAGGAGTTAGCGGTTGGAAGCACGTTAGTAAACAAAGCACTGCTAGGCGGCTAAGAAAGGCTAACGTGAAACAGCAACGGTGAAATAAGCAGACCTCGAAAAGAACGTGCTATTGTTGACAAAATACCTATCGTCTCCTTGTCCTGTCTGTACCCTGGGCGTCCAAAATGTCTGAGATCAAAATGCCTGAGCACTTCAACGTCTCTTCACTTTGGGGGAAAACCCGGAAGTCCGACTGGCCGCGTTGCTTTCGGATTGGCTGCATTATGTAACTCTGCACGTGGGGGGGGGGTCTTCAGAGGAAAAACATCTGTTACCTAAGCGACAGCTTAACCTATAGGTAAGATGAACAAAAACTGTTTAATTAACGAATACTTTTAGAAATATATTAAAATAATACGATAAAATGTTGTTCTGTGTAGGATATTGTGTAAATTGTATTTTAACGTGAAATGATTCAATGTAGATAAACGCACCAACTTGGATGTTTTCAGTTTAACTGTTTATTCATCAGATTCAAATCATGGTTAACATGGGGCACACACACAGGAAAACAATCCTCTGCCATTAACAGTCACAACATGGAACTTATCCTGATCAACACCAGCTTAAACAACTCTGAATAAGTGATACACACAGTAAGTAAATTTTAGTAGAATTTGAAAACAGATGTAGGCCATGAGTGATTCCTCAAGCCAGATTTGAGGGTCACACTTAACAGAGGCAATCTTGTTTAGGTCCCTCTAAGGCTGGTTCACATTTTTCTCCAGCTGCAGAGCATACTGCATGGCCTCCAAACCAGTGCGCCCTTATCATGCTCTGGTTTCTTGATATCCTGGAGGAAGATGCATCCACCTGTCTTGTTTTGTAAGGACAGCAGCTGTTCTCTTCAGTACAGTAGCTGTGAATGGAACCAGGGGCGGTGGTGGCCTAGTGGTTAGCAGGTCGCAGGTTCAAGTTTGGCGCAGGTACCTCTGAGGTACCCCTGAGGTGCTTCCCATAGCTGCTTGCTGCTCAACGTGTGGATGGATTAAATGCAGAGGTTTTTTTGTTGTGGTGTACTTTGCGTGATGTGGTGTGTTCACAATGGCAAATAGTCACTTTCACTTTCAATGTCTACAACACAAACATTGCCATTATCAGAAATGAGAAACAACATATATTTTATACCTACGTAAAAATTCCAGTTATATATAGTGTGGAAAATGGTAAGTGAGAGTAAATCCATAAAAAGAATTGTCCCTGGGTACTATTACTAACACCCTGCATATACCTCTCATCCATCCATTTTCTAAACCGCTTTTTCCATTTCCAGGTTCGTGGGGAAGCTGGAGCCAATCCCAGCTGACTGCGAGCCTAAGGCGGGGTTCACCCAGGACAGGAGGCCAACCCATCGCAGGGCAACACAGACAGACATCCATTCAAACCTATGGGCAGTTTAGAACATCCAGTCAACCTACTGCAGCCTTTGGACTGTTGGAGGAAACTGGAGCAAAAGCCACCCAAACACGGGAAGAGCTTTTACTCCGCACAGAAAGGCACCCGTGGCTGACCCAGGGCTCGAACCCAGGACCTTCTCGCTGTGAGGCGACAGAGATATCCACTGCATCACCATGCCGCCTTTGCTAAAATCAGTAAAAGATCATTTTGAAGTTTTCTCCACACATTTAGCACATTTGACAGAAATTTTCCAATGACCTGTGGTTTACAGGTCAGCTTGCCACCGCTGAGGTTTACTCCTGCATCACATATAAAAGAGTTTAAGAATGGTAGAAAGGCTTACATAAATAAAATCTTTATATGTGGGTTGTGGTTAGCCCCATCACCTCACAGAATGAAAAGGTCCAGGAGAGCCAGGGTCTTTTCTGTGTGGAATTTCATGCTGGGAGCTCCAGTGTCCTACCACAGTCCAAAGACCCTTATATGTGATGTAGTAGTGACCTGTCTGGGGTTTTCCCTGCCTTTTACCCTGTGGACACTCGGATAGGCTCTAGCACCCCCTTAAGATCCCTTAAGGATGAGTTGCTCAGATAATGGATAGGGAGGCACAGATGTGGTATTTGTAGGGTATTTGTTAATATCCAGTATTTTCTTATACATATCTGAAGAAGCCAATGCAATAACATTTAGAAAATGCAGAAACTGGGACTCTGGGAATCTACTTGAATTGGGAAAATATATTTTTTTATTATCTATAAGCTTGTAAATAAGGTAAAATAAGTAAAATGAAATAATTAATAATAAGCACTATATTCCAGCCTCACATAAACTTTCTGCTTTTTCAGAGTGTAATTAATGCCTCAACGCCCCCCCAACAACATAAAAGTTACACCCCCCACACACACACACACACTCCCCCAGCCAGCCAAATATTTTCATTTACTCTATGTTTTTGTGGAAAAGTGAATAATTTTTTCAAAGCATGAGACATTTTGTTGTGCCAGCTACTATATAGGACTGAAAAGCTACTTCTACCCTTTCACGCATTGTGTTGGGGTTTCATTGTAGCCATCATCATTTATTAGATTGGTCTGTTCAGTACAGATGACTACATGTGACAGCATGGTCACTTTCCTGCCATGTATTTTAGTGCTGAAGTTATATGCCCTGCCCTTTGATAAAATCTATAAAGGGAAGTCTAGGGCATTACAAAGCTCTGTCTAAGGCAAAGGACTTGTTTCTGCCTGTTTTTTCCTGTTTGACCGAGTCCAAGCCTCTGAGTCTGAGCATTAAGTGTTCATTTCAGCTTAAATCTCTCAGGGCAAATAACTAAATTTAGTAGGATAAAAAATGCCAAACGTACTGATTGCAAGCTGCACGATAATGTGATCTAAAATTTAAACTCACTGTGTGATCAACGATAATGAGAAAACAAATATTGTGTGTTTAAAATGGTATGAAATGATGAATTGTGCCTCACATGACCACTAACATGAAGTAACAAGGTAAAAAAAAAAGATTAACTCTGATTTCACAAGGACTAGCGCATTTTATACAATTTAATTTGATGCGTATGCTAGTTTCAAGACCAAACATATGCATGACTAAGCAGAATGGGAGACTGATTCATGTTCGTCTGTAAAAAATGTAAAAATGTTACAAAATGTAATATGTGTTTTGGGGGGGTGTATATGTATATAAGGAGAGAGAGATAGAGGGAGAGAGAATTATACAATATAATAAATACTGTAATGTTTTGTCTCAGGCCGATATGCATTGCAGTGTGTGGTTGTGACAGTAATTTACAGTCAAAAAATAAAATATGTTTGTTTTTTAATGTAATAAAAAATATATTATGCCCAGTCCTTTTGTGTGGCTGTGGTTTTAATATTTAATGCTCACATTTAAACATTCCATTTTCTGAAGCAGCATACATAGTGCCAGCACCAGTAGAGGTGAGCTACTGTACTACTTCGCTTAGCATTTTCTTCCAGATACACCTCTCATCAGCCTTTCATGAGTTAAATCAGGTGTGCCAGAGCAAGACAAATGCTGACCAGGGCAGTACTGTGGCCATCTGGGATTGCTGTTCATAGCAGTTCCAACGACCAGCAGTAAATCTTCCATTTTTCCCTCATTGCTACCTTACCTCAAGCACAAGCCAGATACTTTGTCTTTTTCTGTCCTCAATTTTTCAATGCTTCCAGTGTGAACTGTGAGTATGGCAATGAAGCTGGGAATAATTTAATTCTTACTCAGATGCCTTGTGTAGGGACCAATCTATGCACTATTGGAAAATAATGGAATAAAAGTATTAGAAATGAAGCACACGTGATCTAAATTTAGTATAATGGTTGAAAGTTTATGTAACCTTTACAATGTTTACAACAAAATGACCCAAAACATCATTAGATGTTTACTCAAATCCTAAAACAATTTTGAAAGATGTAAAAAGTTTCTATGTTCTGAATACTGCTTGAAAGTCAAGTCAACCCTTTTAAATTCTGCAAACTATTTTTCACTAAAGTCTTAAGTAGATTAAAAAAAAAATGAAACAAATGAGGACTTAACTTCAACATTTACTTTAAACATTCTTTGGTAGAATGACTTGTGTGCTTAGCGTTGTTTTCTTGCTAGATGGCAAACCTTGAAATTTTCCTTTAGATTTTGCTGGTACAATTCAGAATTCATTGTTCCATCAATAATGGCACACTGTCCTGGCCCACATACAACAAAACAAGCCCAAACCCTTCATGTTTTACAAATAGATAAGGTTTTACTTGCAGCCCTGCCTTGCACACCACTGTTATGAACATTAACATTTGCAAATGCGAGAAAGACCTTCAGTTGCTTAGAAGTCACACAGTTCCTTTGTGACCTTGCAGACTATTTAACATCTTGCTCTGGGAATGATGTTTGTTGGTCAAGCACTCCTGGAGAGGTCAAAATGGTCTTGAATTTCATGGATTTTGACACAGTCTCATTGTGGATTGGTGGAGTCCAAACTCTTTAGCGTTGGGATGGCTACAATTTCTAGCCTAATGAGCATCACAAACCTCTGAGGTTTCCAGAAATCTCTTTTCTTTGTGCCATGATACGTCTACAAACATATGCTGAAGACAAGACATTGATATGCTTGTTTAAAAATAGGACAGGGCTTCCACTCCTGCCTAATTGTAATCCCAAGGTTAGGAAACCCCTGACTCTAATTTCACCTTCAGATTAACTGCTAGCTAAGACATATAGTTTCACTTCCTTTTTCCACTAATGGAAATGTAAAATAGGATCCTTTTCCTCAATAAATAAATGCCCAAGTACCATATTTTTGTTTGTTTTATTTGGGTTTTCCTTATTTACTTTTAGGAAAAATTTGTATGGAAAAAATAGGTTTATATTTAGACATAAATATAACAAATTTGAAAGGGTTCACACACTTAACATGCAGTATTTGGAATTTAAATACTTTTGTTTTTTGCTATAGTTACTAAATTTCTAGAAGATGGCCTCAACAGATGATCTTTATAGAAGTAGACTGATCAATATGATAAAATCAACTCCTTTGTTAAATCTCCTCAGTAGTGTATCTGTTCAGGAATGAGAAGATCATAAGCCAATAAAAAGATTGTTCCTCTTAACCTGAAAAAAAAAACAATTAAGGAGATGAAAATGAATCCCAGAGTTTAAAATATCCAAATGAAAACTATATTTAGGTTTTTGTAGCACATTTCCTTTAAAGGTTTTACAAAACACAAAAGATATGAAAGTAGTCTATATCTTTGAGCCCCCTGCTGCATGTCCCACTTTTGTTGATTTCATAAGACAGTCCCTCAGGGTGGATGATGGGAGCAGTGGTGGACTGAAAGA
Organism: Arnoldichthys spilopterus; assembly: GCA_037974385.1. NCBI lineage: Eukaryota > Metazoa > Chordata > Actinopteri > Characiformes > Lepidarchidae > Arnoldichthys > Arnoldichthys spilopterus. Next base: position 18,706,996 of record JBBPDA010000034.1, on the reverse strand, counting down.
GGCAATGGGAGCAAATAAAAATGCTAACAATTTCACCCAAATGAAAAATGTGAAATTTTCATGACACATGTCAGCAGAGGAACGACAACATGAAAGCTGTCAACCCGTAACGGTGATAAACAGTGTGAACTGAGAAAAAATTACAATAGCAGTGTTTTCCCTGTGGGCTTTATCATGATGTTTTCTAAATATATTTAGCACAGAATATTTTGTATTCAGCCATTGTTCCTTTTTAAAATACTCTGCCCAACAGTGGTTATGTTTAATGCTTCTTACTTGTTACAATGATATATCGTTCAGGGATTTTCATACTGGGGGCCATGACCCCCAACTAGGAAATCGCATGGGAGATGCTTTGGGAGCTGCGGAAATATATTAGAGGCTGTTTCTCTGTTTTGTCATCTTTAATTTTATTAGTTTGTTAATTCTAATCTGGCCACCTCTAAAAGAGTGATACCTTTTTTAAATGGTCAATCTCATTAAACATTAATATATGAATACATCAATTACAATGCACAACATTTCAGCAGCAAATGGTGTGCATTATTAGTGAATTATGTGTACAGTATGTATAGAACAGCCTTGCATCTCTTGTATGAGACAGCTGGCAATGGCAATGGAGAAAGCTAGTGGGTGGGTGGTTGGGGGGACAGCAGTGCAGTGGCACTTAATGTCACTTAATAACCAGAAAAAGAGCCTCAAACTAAAAAAAACATTCAGAACTGCTGCTACATGTAATGCTTGGAAATGCAATTGCTTGGACAGAATGCAACAAAGCTATATGACAGCCTTTTTTATTTTATTTTTTTTCCAACACTTGCCCTGTAGCATATTCTCATATCACCACGGTCATGTTAAAACCTTTCACCAAAAGTGGTAACTCAGATGAAGAACAAATGTCATAAAATGTCATAAAATATTCATACAATTTAAAGGGCAGCTGAGGTTTTCTGCTGTGGGAATAAAAAGAAATAAAAATTGAATGAACTGGTTTTGATCTTGCTCAGACACAGGTATCCAGTGTATTTCATGTCACATTAAAATGCAGAGGATGTTACGGTGGGGATTACAGCAATAGAGTCGATGCTTGGGCAGCACTGACACCTGAACCACACACACTCTCTAGGCAGTGTCAGCTCAGATAAGTGCGGCCGGTTGCGTCTGCAGGACCACCGCCGTGCCTGTCTGCAGCGTCCAGCGTCTCAGGTGGGCAACAGCATGATCCCTCTGACCACCTCAGAGTCTCCAGAGCACAATAACAAGCTTCAGCCTCAATTAGCCACAAATCCTCTCCAGGAGGGCGGTGCAGGAAGAAACGATGGCAGAAGCCGTCTGATCAGTGGCTTGTGACTCACATTAGTGACTCACATCACTTATTGTTTTTATGCAAATGAATTTTTTTCCTAAGTCTGATTGGTGGGTGCCTATTTTGTCAAGCCGACATGGTCAAATGCCCTTGCTTTATTGCTTTGTCAGTGTTTTGGCCAAAATCCATTTTTTCCTGTGCTTGGTGAATGGCTGTGTGGCCTAATACATTTGTCTAAGTGCCTCAATTATACTGGAACGACAGCCTAACGCTTGTTAAGCTTTTAAAAAAATCCCCTGACATAGCCAGAAAGCACCGTGTATCTTAAATTGGAGAATCTTTATGCTGTCACTGCAAAACCAAATGATGGAACTTCATAAGAAAATGATAAATGTTTACATGTTGAGGGGTTGTGGTATTTTCAGAGTGGTGACATTTGCCTCTGAGGGAACCAACACAAAAAGAAAATGAGATACAGAGCACCTGATACTAGAGAAGCATGAAATCCATTACTCCAGAACAGTCAACAACAAATCGTTAATAATAATTAGAGATGGCATGACACTACATTCTGTTTTCTGATCCCCACACTGAAACCTTGAGTCATGGCCAAAACAATTTATTTTTCATGCAAAAACTGCTTTTAAAATGAACAATGAATTTCAATTTTTAATTGAAGCACTTCACCTAAGAGCATCTAAAATGAGGTTCTCATCCTCAGATCACTCAAACATTCTACTACCCTACACGTGGTAACAAGACACAATACAGTGTGAATGTGTACTTTTGTTACAGAATTGGATACATTTTGTTTCTCCAATATCCAGCATTTTCAGTTGAATTCAGCTTGATACTGATACCTGATCAGATTGACAATAAAAAATATTAATCATAAGAAGGTTTTTATTGTAAAATATTATTATTATTATTATTAGCAGCAGCTTCCATAACTAGTCTACCAATATTGACCCATTACTGATACCTGGTATTGAATTGGTGCCATTTCACAATCATCATCCTCATCATTATCACCATTTTCACATAATCTCAGTAATAAATATAGCATCCATATGTATCATCATCATCACCATCATCATCATAATCACCACATAATCTCAGTAATAAAATTGTATAGTAGCTATATGTATCATCCTCAGCATTGCCACATAATCATAGTAATAATCGTAGATACACAGTAGTCAAATATATCATCATCATAATCATCAGCATCAGCATCATCATAATTCAGGTTCTACAGTCTGCTCAGTTTATTGGAACACATCCAGTAAGTTAACACAAATCAACGTCTCACGCTGAGAGACCATGTGCTCAGTGCAGAACTGGGCCGTATCAGCAGGGCTAATTAATGAAATCACTGTCACTGGATAATACTATTAGGGGAAGAACCGTGCAAGCTGCCGTCCCTGATCACACAGCAGCAGGCGAAGTCTCGAGAGGGTGACACCTTTCTCCCATTCGTAAACGCCACCCAGCTCAGTGTGGAGGGGAAATTTAGCGCCTTCAGCTGATAAACGCTGACTCTTTGCCAGGGCTGCGAGCTGGACTCGCTCTCCTCCAGCAGACCAGCTCCTGCTGTTGCATGAGTACTTAGTGCGCGGCAGGGATGCGGGAGGCAGAGGAAGAAAGACCAGCGTCCGGTTCTGCCCTCGACACCGGCTCTCACCGGCACAGCGGCAGGAAAGGTGAGTTTAATCTGATTTAATCTTGACTCGGCTTGAGAAATTATGGGTTTTTTTCGCACGATGACAACACAATGAAGGTCTTTTTGCCTTTCGAACATTTTTTCAACCGAAACACAAGGCTGGGTTTAGCGTTAAAACTTTCAGAGCGTTCGTGTATCCAGATGCACTGCTCCTTATTAAAAAGGACTGTCGACTTTTTTCCCTGGTACATAAGGATTATATGTCGGCAAAAAATTTTTTACACAGTTTTACCTGGTCGCAAAAATGTATTCTGAAGATTTTGAGAGTTTATGACCATTTGGAATAGGCTTTTGTGCTATAAAATAAAGCCTAAAATAAAACTAGAAATAAAAAAATAAAAGCCCCTCCTGTAATATATTTTATAATACAATGTGTAGACTTAAAAGCTAAGGGTTAAAGCTTGTTGCAGTTGAGGACTCACTTATGACCCATGAAAGCCTTTCCAGCTCCTGATCTATTCCTTGGGAGTCAACCTTGCAGTCATTAGAGCCTGAGGGATGATGCTCACATAATGACCGTGGCAGTAATAAGTGGCAGGAGATGAAAGTGCCTCATACCTGTAACCATTTACTGTGTCTGAGCTCTATAGTGAACCGAGGAAAAAGTGGACGAAGCAAGCAGGCTGCAGAATATCACAAGGCATTGTTCGATAAGATGCAAAGTTGAGAGGGAGGGATAGCAGTGGTTCACTGAAGCCCCAGGTGAGAATTATTACTGCTGTGTGTGTTTTTTATAAAACCAGTAATGATTATTCTTATGACATTTTGGCACCAAATAAGGGCTCCAGTGTGACAAGGTGCTACAAACAGGATACACATTCAGGAGATGTAGCCAATCATATTAAACAGTGCTCTCGTTTCCATTCAGACTGTTTATTGCTTCACTGTGCATACACACATGCACAAATCCGTGCACACACTCACAGCTGAAGATTTATTCTTCCAGTGAGTTTCACCCTCAGGATGCAATGCAATTTTCCAAGTTGATGCTTATCTCCGTAGGACTTACAAATGATGTTGCTGTTATCGTAATACTAAAGCGTTTCCTAAATGAAACCATTTCCCAAACCCAATTTTCTAGTAATAAGTGAGTAGTACATTTATCTTTTTGTTCCGTCAACTTCTTGAGTGATTTGGTTGGCTGCTTTGCCTGTTCGTATCTTTAGACATTTCCAATGAGCGGACCCTTGTCTTTGCAGTGCAATGGCTGTCTGTCACTAAGGAGATGACCTTTCAGTAAATGGTGTCTTCCTTTAAGATGCTGCGTCTCAGAAGGACTCTTTGAAAAGGGCCTGGACTGTAGACCTGTAAAGTTCAAAGAGACATTTGAATAAGTCATTTATTCCATTGATTCTAGCCTCAGTTGACAAAGAAGCGATCATGTCTACAAAAAATATACAAAGGAACAAATATCCAGGCTGGCTTGCTGATGGCAGAGCACTGCAATAAGAGGCAATCTCTAGTAATCTTCTGTCTACTGCGGCAAAGAAAGGCAATGGTCTGGTCTGCACAATATGTAAAATGTTTGTAAGTGTGTTACGGGACCTTCTTTTGAACTAAGTGCTCTTCTGCTGGTTTCAAGCAAGACATAATTGCTTCGAAAATTACCTGCTGCATAATGACAAATTGAAGTAAAAGTGCTTTTCATATATATACACTTCTGTGACTCAGTACGCCTTAGGCATTTTACAAAGGCTCTATTAAATACTTTTGATAGCCTAATAATCACACACATTCCTTTAATTGCTCACGAAACCAGCAAAGAAAAAGCTTTTTGAGCTGTCTCATCTGTTAGTTTATAAAAGGCCACCCAAGTCCCATAGATTTGTTTTGCAGTCCCTAATGACCGAAGACCAAATATCAAGCTGCTTATTGCCAATATTCTGCTTCCCCCACTGGCAGTGGACCCTGCAGCAGGACATTATTATATTTCAAGTCGCGTAATCGGCTTAAATGGCAATATTGTCGGTTGTACAGGTCATGAGCTGAACCTTTCAAAGAAATATAGTGTTATCGTAGTGTTACTTTACGTAGCTGGCGAATTGGCCTTTAAATGGATTTCTCTCCCTCTCTAATGAAAATAAAAGTACTTATTTTAATATTCCAGCTGCACATGACCAAAAATAAATGATTCATATTCAGGACACAGCTTAGGGCATTTTAAACTTCCAGCAATGACGAAAATGTCAATTTGACTGAAGAATGTCCAGTGGGAGCATATAATTACATATTTTGTTGCTCAGTAAATTCTACTCTCATATCAGGTTACACTGCACTGTTACTCTTAAAGATGAACATTGACATTAACACTGACACACCCAACACTGACTTTTTTCACTTTGACCCCTACTTAAACTCATTTTCAGTGATAAGATTAGATAGGAGGGCTAACCGCTCAATAACTAATGGCCAATAACCCCTCTAAACATGTGTGAGAGCCCCTTCTCAACTACAGCATGAAATGATGAGGTGTCAGGTGAACTACCAGTTGCCCTTTAATGTTACAATATTGACATGTACCATTACCTGTTAGTTACAGCAAATGTATCACTCTGTATTTCACAGCAGGATTATGCTTTATTTCAGCTAAACAGAACATAAACAGAACATAAACAGAACGTGATCAATCACTGGAAGTGAAAAAGAGAGAGACTTGTTTGTCATAATGAACACACTCAGTCACATAAAGTTCACCACATGTGACCTCTGCATTAAACCAATCACATGTACATATGTGGAGCATCGGGTAGCTATGAGAAGCACCTGTAGAGCAGTGTAGCTGGACGGTAGCTTGCTTATGGATATGTCAGTGGTGCCCGGGTCAGGACTTAAACCTGCAACCTTTTCTTTACAAGGGCAAGGCCCTAACAACTACCACTGCCCAGGTGTAAATCACCACAGTGACATTAACACGGTTAGCTTTGCCCTAAGAAATATAGCACATCTCATAATAAGGCAAACAGAAATAAGCATGTTTCGGTGCAGTGGTGTAAATCAGATAAACACCAGCTTCTTATGAAGAAAACAATAAATATTTATATGCTAAACATTGTCTCAGTGTATACAAAATTTCATATTCATGTGTGTATAATGAATATTTACAACTGCTTCTAGCATGTCTAGATCAGATTTTAGAAACTAGACCTACACTACTAGTAGTGCTACTGGTATTGCAGACTGCAGTAGGGCAGAGTTAGACGTCATGGGCTTAAAAATTAAAACAAATATGAGGCATTTCACTACATGTAATATGTCATAATGCATTTGTCACAAAATCACAGAAAAGCTGTGAAAATCTGCAGTTTGAGCTTGGGGTAAATCAATCCTATTTTAGGCAGTTCATATTCTTCTTCCTGTCAGTGGTGCTGATGCTTGGTGTTGTTCTTAGAAGTCCAAAAAAGGCAGCTTCTAATTCAGTTTTTTCTAACCCTGGTCCTCAAGGCACACTACCCTGCACATTTTAGAGCTTTCTCTGCTTTACTACAAATTAGCAAGGGGTTGTTAACAAACTGATTAGTTGGATCAGGTGTGTTGGAGGATTCAAACGTACAGGGTAGTGTGCCTCTAGGACCATGGTTGGAAAACACTGCTCTAGTCATTCTTTAGTAGCAGGTAATGATGTGGAAGCCAAGGGCTGAGCTTTACTTTGTTCCTTTTTTTCCTTTGAAAGAGAGGGAGGGCAAAGCTCTACCAGCTCATTTATAACAGTTGCCTTTGTTCATTTTTATGGACACTGATCTTCAATGCACTTTTAGAAACTGTGCACTATTGTGACTAAGATAACAGAAGCAGAAGGAAAACAAGCTACATATTTTGCTAGGAACGCATGCTTCATCAGGTACTGTAGCATACAGAGATCTTATTGCTTCCTCTATGTTGGGAGCACAAACCCAGCCCAGGGAAATTAACCCCAACCAAAGTTCATCCAAAGATGAAACCATGCTGAGATTGGGATCCTGACATTCATTCATTATTAAAGAATGTGTTAGAGATGGAACAAAAACTATCAAGTAGGCCAAAAAGAATTAAATTGTGTTGGTTTTGCAAAAAATATAATTCAAGTCTCAAAGGCTTGTGCACTTTTGAGACTCTTAACAATGATTCGCAAAAGCCATTATTTAATATACATCACAGTCCAATACTTTAGAAATAAGGAAATACAGTGCTCTTTTACTTAGATAGATGAAGGAATGGCTGAGAATGTGCATTACATTACCATGTTGAGGTTCAAGTTCAGTTTATTAGAGCAGTCACCATTATAAATGTGCAATATTTGCAAAAACAGTTGTGCTTGCCCAGTGTTCTAAACTTCAGTCCTAAGAACCCCCTGTCCTACTCTTTGGCTAACATACTTAATGCACCTCATGGCAGGCTTAATATAATCTGTATAAATATTTATTTATTTATGAATAACAGTTTAGAACCACAGCTCTAGCCTCAAGTTAAAGTTATCTCCAAGAAACACACAATGTGATACACTGTGATAGAGGTAAAGACAATTAGATTTGCTGCATTGTTACATTCCTGATATTTCACTGCTCTTTCAATCCGTATTTGCCTTGTAAAAATATTTCTCATCTTGCTGACAATAGTACATTTGGATTAGGCAGCAAGGCATCTGAAAGATTATTAACCTTTTTCACAGTCCTACCATTTTTGGGTTATATATTTTCAGGTACGTCTCATGCCAGATGACCAGTGCGGTTCACCACTGTATCATCTGATACTGGTATTAAAGGATACAGTTGTTTAAAAACTCAGCAGTCGAGAGCCTGTTCTCCCAGTGGCATGAAAAATCTTAGTGCTTGAGGCTTTGCTTAACTAGCACTTCACCACAAAATAAATATTTAGTCTTGGGCTGAAAAAGTGCTTCATTTTCAATGGTCAATCCCTTCCCTTCAAGACCTTCCCTCACAAAACCCCTTGGGACCAAGTTGGGACCTACATGGGAGTCACAACTCTCAAGTGAAGCACCACTAATCTAAAAGAAAATTGTGAAAATAAAATTGGTAAATTGCCATTGATAGCACAGTCTAAGTCTAGACATAATTTGCCACTTAAAACTAACTGTTGCTGTTTTCTTGATCAACCTGAGACAAGTGTGACTTTAATTTCTGCGACAGGTACATGCTGGATGTTCTTGGACTGATCTCAGAAGATACCCAGAACATCATGGGCCCTTCAGATCCAGCAAATACCACAAGTGATATTGCTCATGGAGAAGGAGAAGACTATAGCCTGGTCAATGATAGCATGGATCTTCATAAGCCTGTCTTCGTGGATGACATCACCAAGCACCTAAGTGTTCAAATCACTCTCATAACAGCTTATTCTCTTATAATCCTATTGGGTCTGGTGGGTAATGCTTTAGTCATTTACATGATCATTCTATACAGAAACATGCGCACTGTTACCAACTATTTTATCGCCAACCTTGCCTTGGCCGACCTGATGGTGGACACCATGTGCTTGCCCTTCACATTGGTGTATACCTTGCTGGATGAGTGGAAGTTTGGGGCAGTGATGTGTCACATGGTGCCTTACGCCCAAGCTCTAAGTGTTCATGTGTCTGTCCTCACCCTAACGGTCATTGCTCTGGAACGCTACAGATGCATTGTGTTTCATCTGGGCCAGCGCCTAACCAGGTGTGCCAGCTTTGTCATTATTGGCCTGACGTGGGCCTTTGCGGCTGTCCTGGCTGGACCTTTGGCTATTTTCCGGGAGTACCGCTACGAGGAGATCCCCTACATCAATTTGCGGATTGCTGTGTGCTCTGAAAAATGGCCCCACGGTACCAACCGGGATGCCATCATCTACAGTCTCTCTATGCTTCTTCTACAGTATGTCTTTCCATTGGGTATCATAAGCTATGCTTATGTGTGCATCTGGGTCAAGCTGAAGAATCATGTGAGCCCATCCAACCGCAACGACAGTATCAACCGTCGCAAGAAGACCACCAAGATGCTGGCCCTGGTGGTCGTGGTCTTCGCTGTGTGCTGGCTTCCCTTCCACGTATTCCAGTTGGCAAGTGACCTTGACCTGGTCCTCAAGTTTAAAGAGTACAAGCTTCTTTACACATTGTTTCACATTGTGGCCATGTGTTCCACCTTCACCAACCCTCTGCTCTATGGCTGGATGAATAAAAACTATAGGAACGGCTTCCTCATGTTCTTCCGCTGTGAACACAAGCCCGACACCATCCACCCTGAGGGCTCCTTCCGAACTCGATCGCTGCGAGGTTTGATTGTGAACGGCTACAATGATGGGCAACCAGCAACTGCTGTCTGATCTGACAAACCCAGAAGGACTCTCCTGAAGCTCAGACGTGCTGTGAATGTTACAACCTTGATTACATTTGCTTTTTTGTATTCAGATGTATTCAATGGTGTACAGACTTTGCATGTGTTTTACTATGTATAAGGTATTCATTTTGCTGATAGCAGTTTGTAATCAGTGCTTGTTGGTTCAACCTGTGGTTTTTGCATATTTGTTATGATGAAATGGGACTGCTGACATGAAAAGAAAAAATGCAAAAGCTTCATTGTGTTGTTAAGCAACTCATGTTCTGATTTTAAAGGCAGTACATTTTAATTTGCATAAGAAAGCTACATGATTAAAATTGCTCTATTAATAGGTGACACCTGTTCAATGGCTTTGTCAACCAAGTCCCACTGGCGCATATGGCCCCAGGTGGGTATGGTGTTCAGATGACACCAGGACTGCCCAAAAGTGTTTAATTTGACCTTTCTCTAAGTCTACAATGGCAGTGGTACATTGAGATCCAAAAACCAGTTACTTCATTCATTATTCATTGTTGCTGCTTCAGTGAATAATTTCTTATTATGCTAACTAATGTACAAAGTCACCTGTGTATTGCAGGCCAAGAGAAAGTGTGTCATTTTCAGAATAACTTGTACACAAAATCAAGTTCTGTCACTCCTTAGTGAGAGAATAACATCTACACCTTGAACAAGTCATAGCATGAAAAATGCACCAATTTTCCATAACGTTAACACCACCTCCCTAATATTGAGTAGGTCCCATGTGCAGCCGAAACAGCTCTGACTGTTGTGCACAGAGTCAGTGTTCAATTTTTAAATCAGACCAAATGGGCTAGCCTTCACTCCCCACATGCATCCGTGAGCCTTGGGTGGCCATGACCCTGTTGCCCATTCAAGACCTTTATCAGCATTTTTGTTTTAAGGTTGTTCACCTATAGTTGATTGAAGTACCTTTTTCTTTTTCCGTGACTTTTAATGTCATTTATACACGATTGCTATCAAATCACACAGTAAACAAAGCTTTTACAGGCTGTTTTTGTGTCACAAGCATGAACTCCAACAGCATGACTTTCCAGTAGCTTCAGATGTGCATGTCGCTTCTTCTAGCTCTGCATTAAATGGGCTATATAATGACGTTGGCCTAAATACTCGTGGCAGCTAATGGTAACCCAGTTCAAAAAGCTGATTGTAGATAGTTGTGTTGTACTGTTATAGTTTTAAATTCGGTGTCAATTGTGAGTAAAGTCTGCCCCCTCCTGGCGGCAAAAGGAGGTTGGGAGGTGAGCGTTAAACAGTAAAACAGGAGCTTGTTTCAAAATAACACAGCACCAATAATAATAATAAGTAATAATAATTAGTTATTATATTATATTTTTTATAATTTCACAGTATTTGCATTAATTTGTCAAACCTACATAGCTCTTTATTCACTAGTATTTATTTACTGTTATATTTTAGTCATTTTCAGATATTTCTAAAATGTTTTATATTATTAATCAACACAAATTCACACAATTTTAACAAAACTACGTGCTGATGAATGCAGCCTATGGTTCTTGTGAACTGTTATAAAGAAAAGACATTTGTGTCAGGCCTGTGAAAATGTGGGTGGGCTGTATTGATTTTTTGGGGATACTATTTCTTCCCACTTTCATTTTCCCAATGTGTTGTGACGTTATAGTCTGTTACTGACAGCAGTGCAGTTGACATGTCACCTACTATAACACTTCCAGCCCATGAAACAAAACAATGGCACAGCATCAATGAGAACACAGGCCTCACACCGACCACTAGTCGCTTCTGAACATTTGGGGGATCACGCGGGATGTTCTACTCATCCTTTCAAATAGGGGTGGTCCTAAATGAGTGGCGTTGAATGGACCAGCTGATGGACACTATGCTCATACAATGTTATTACTATGGATGAAACAGAGCAATAGTGGCAACCGGTTTAAACTGATCTTGCCTGTAAGTCCACGTTTAAAAGTCTGAATCACAGAGTAAATATGGCTGATACATGGTTTAGGTTGCTCTTTCCAAAAAGGCTCTTTTTCTGAAACTGGGACCACCTTATAGAACCATAACTAACGGGTTAGCACAGATAGCACGAAAGCTGTACTGGTGAGACAGTGTAGAAAGCCATTTGAGATTCAGCCAGAGTTTGACTCTTTGACCTCTTCGCTCTGTGAGGCCAGCGTTTACTATGCAGGTTAAACCCTGATTAGGGAGTAGGGAAGTGATTCTCTGCCATGCACACTTCAGCGCTTAAGTGCTCCACTACGCCCACTTCTACTCAAGAAGGGCTTGGTAATTATCTGATTGATTATATATGGTGTGTCGAAGCAGGAAAAACACCAAAACAAGCAGGGAGAGGGTAGTGGGGGAGTAGGGAGTAGGGAGTAGGGCTTGGTCACTTCGGATCGGGACGCGTATGTGGGCAGGGCTCAATCCTGCATCGGCGCTTTTGCTCTCTGCACGTTTCCCCGTCAGCTCTGAGGCGGAAGTGTCAACCCTCACGTCTCTCGTGCTCTGAGCGGACGCACCGTTCGAGAGGGCAGGAGGGCGGACAGAGAAGAAATGGCAAAGAAATTTGACTGAACGACCTTTCCAACATTGGTAAATACCCAAATCATACTCTTGCTTACGTTAACATTTTGCGTTTAAGGCCTAAATATATATTCAGGCTCGTAACGAAATCTTTTCATTCACTCGTATGTTTCGGTGGTGGTTAGCCATGAGCTAGCCTCTGCGCTGTACCTGCAGCATGCTAACCCCAACGACTCTGCTAACGCGGGGCAAGGGGTCTAAGCAGTTTGGGATATGCCATATCTTATGAGCCTGTTTGTGTTAAATGGTCACTTTATGGTCATGTTAACATTTTTTGTTTTGTACTGTTTATGTACAAAGGCTAGCAGGGCTAGGGCTGCCCAGGTGTCACCGTGAACATGGCTGTGTGGCACGAGCTTTAGCGTTAAATTAAAAAATCTGATTATTATATTTAAAAAATTATATATTTTTAACCAAGTAACTTTTATACAGATTCTCTAATTGGTACAGTGTTTTCTCTGTACTATGTGGAGTCTGCATTGCCCTTTATTCAGTGGTATTTGTTTAGTATCACATTCTAGTCATTATGAGCTATTCATGGGGTGTTTATTATTATTTAACAACACAAACTCACTCAATTTTAAATGATTACCTTGTGTTTACCTTGAAATTCCTTAATATAATTAATTAGAATTATATTAGTCTGTTAAGATTAATGTTTTCTCAGTTTCTTAGTTGAATTTTTGAAGGCAACCTTCAGCTTATTTAGGAGAGTTCAGCATTTTGTTTGGAGGATTGTGCTCCTTAACTGATTGGCAGTATAATCATTTTTATTCTCCATACAGTTCTTTGCCAAGCACGGATTAGTGGGAACAATGGTGAAGTATTTCTGCTGTGCGGGGTTTCTTAAAGCCACATGGGACCAAGTGTCTGTTGCATTCTGGCAAAGATACCCCAACCCTTACAGGTAAAACCTAAACCTTTTACCCCAGTTGAATGCCTTTATTATACTTTTTGGAAAAACTAAGTGTGAGTTCTTCAGAAGTGAATACGTTAGACAATAGAAGAGAGTTTTTTGTTAGTATATGTCTGGAGAAATCTTCCAATCTCATGTTCTCCTTTTTGCCCTCTCCTCAGTAATCATGTTTTGACCGAAGACATCATCTTTCGGGAGGTGACTCCTGATAACCGCCTTATCTCCAGACGGCTCTTGACCAAAACCAAACGAGTGCCCCGCTGGGCGGAGAAGTTCTTGTCTGGCCACATGGCACGAAAGGCCTACATCATTGAAGACTCTATAGTGGATCCAAAGGACAGAACCATGGTCACTCTCACTTGGAACATCAGCCATAGACGGCTTATGGTGAGAAGCACTTTATTCAAAGTTTAACTGTGATACAGGAAGATTGTGGTGTGATTTAGAGTTGATGTTTTCTGTTGTCTTCAGGCATCAGTCATTTCTTGTAGTAGTCATCAGCTAAAAGTTGAGTAATATCTCAAAGTTACTGTTGCACTAGTAAAGGGCTGAGTGAAGTCAGTGTTTGCTTCTTTACTGTAGATAAAGTTAATATCTTGAATGAAGAAACTGATATTTGCCCAGACACTGAAGATGTTTGTAGTCAATTAAGAATTGCTGAATCGTTTTTTAATAATACAGAGAGTAGTCTTTTAGTTAAGGAAGGAACTACAGTTGATCAGCTGTGGATCTTTTATTGAAAAGAGAACCCAAACTACACACATACAACCTAGAGAACAATGAGAACACTGTTCCTCTTAGCTAAAATTGTTGGAAGGATACAGGAATTGCTTTTGTAAAATCCCCTTCTTGAGTTTCATACCAGCTGGCTCTGTCTGCAAATGTGACTTGTTTTCTCTCTTTTAGTCTGTGGACGAGCGCTGTGTGTACAGAGTGAACCCCGACAATAGCAACTGGACAGAGATCAAGAGAGAGGCTTGGATCTCATCCAGCCTGTACGGCCTCTCCAGAGCTGTTCAGGTCAGTGGGTCAAAGGGATCCATCGCTATGGCAACGGGGGGAAAGTCATGAAAGTTTTAAGCAAAATGGTGCCAGCTGTGTCTCACATTTTGTGCTGCATTATACTTCAAGACTGGGATTACTTATAAAGTTACCAGCAAGGGCTAAGAATAGCACACCCATAACTGACTCGTGGTGAGGGTATATATCTTGTAGTGCGTTGACAGCTAAGCAGCTGTTTAGTCTGTGCTGAAATTACTTCGGTAACCTCCAACATTACTTGGCAACAGCATGCATTTATGTTTCTCTGAATGGCCTGCTTTCATCATCTCTCTAGGAATTTGGCCTCGCCAGATTTAAGAGCAGCATAACAAAGACAATGAAAGGATTTGAATACGTCTTGGCCAGAATGCAGGGTAAGTATCCAGCAGCTCTTTAGGCTTGATATATGGAATAGGGAGTGTGATGAATTATTTAGGTGGATTGTAATTTCATCTCTTGCTAAGCTACCTTAAATTGTTATGCAGGCGAAACGCCCACACGAACCCTGGCAGAGACGGCAACTGAGAAGGCTCGTGAGACGGCTCTTGCAGCTAAAGAGAAGGCGAAAGACTTTGCCTCTCAAGCACAGAAGAAACAATATGTATGATATGGAGACTGAGACGTGGCGTTGTTTTCCTAAGCCTGTGCCTAAATTTTACCAAGGTTTTCTGAAAGGGGTCGGCCCATTCCAGTTCTTTTGAGCACCAGCAGACTTTCATTCAGGTCTGCTGCTGCAACTGGAACACTGTCCCTGCTCTGTAAGGCCAACAAGCCTACACTCATTCCCACTGTTGATCCATGTGCTCCTCCGCCTGTTTGGCCTAAAGTAAAATTGGCAAATACGTTATCCTCTCATGCCTTGCGTAGTCGGTGTTAGCATGTAAAATGTTCTATTGCGAAATCATTTCTGTTCTCAAGTTTCTAAAGTATTTTCATATTTAAAAATTTCTGTTGAATTTTTTTGGAATTTTATTTCCCCCTCTGTGATTTGTTAAGTTTGTAGAATCTGACCTCATAATCCTGATTCAGGTGTGCCCTTAGGATTCAATAGCCATGTCTTCTCCTTCTGTTTAGTTGTATACAATTCCTTCATTGCTTCAAATTGAAGTGATAATGAGCGTTGATGGGTCCACATTTTTAGCAGTCATTGCCTAGATGATATCTGAATACTGCACTAGTGTTCCAGCACTTGACATTATGGAATTAAGGATGGCAATGTCTGCATATATGCTTGAAACTACTTGTGAACAAAATATTAAGTGTAACAACTTCAAATCTGCAGAGCTCTTAATTCAGTAGCCTTTGCTTACTGTTAATAAACCTTTTCTAACCAACACTTTAGTCATGTTTTGCTCATTATTCAAATAGGCTTGTAAAACGAGCCGTTTTTCTGCAAGTTCATTTTCTAAATGGGAGTTTAAAGCATGCCCCAACCAGCAAATATTGTACATTCCACTTCTACTGAGTAAACATGATGACCACCATTGTAACAAAATCTCATGTCTGAAAGCGTAAACGTTCTTTACTTTTAAAGGCCCTGTATCATGGAAAACCAAATATACATACTGTGGATGGCAATGTCTATATGCTTTTATTTTGGTGATCGGTTTTGTAACTAGCTGTATTGAGACAGCACTGTTCAGATTATAATGCTGAGTGGGTCCCTTTAAATTGAGGAACTTCATTCCAGCATGCTCTGCTTACACTATTGTTTTAAACAAGACCAAGTGCAGCCTACATACGCACTGCTTCCAGAGTGAAAGACAACACACTTGAACATGAACTAATATATCGAGTTAAATACATAAAATATTTATTTGTACAAAAGGTTTACATTGATAAAAAAATGCTACATATGAGTACACAGGATAAATACAAAGGTGGTGTTCCAATGACGTACAAAAAGTTCATAAGGCATTTGGTGTTCACAATCACATATACAGTGTACTATTTAGCTGTGTACATTTACATGGGAAAAAAACTGTACAAATGTAAAAAATACAAGCATGACTGTTAAAAAAGTACATTAGCATTAGTTGCATAAATGACTTGCGTTCAGCAGAAGGTTTGCTGTTACGTCCAACATTTTGCTACTTCTAACTGAGTTGCACACTCAGCCGTGGCAAGAGGCTTAATTATAGAAACACTCCTTCGGGGTGAACTCTAGCTACTACACGTAAGAAGGGGAAATACTCCTATTAGTCTACGTTTTCATCTAAAATACATTTAGCATTTCCATTTGTTTCTGGCCCAGCCTCAGGCGGAATCTTAGAGTTCATCTGAATGCACCAAAAAGAGATTAACAATTAGTAGTGAACACTAAGGTTGATGTTTGTGCAGAAAGAACTAATTTCGTTTTAACAAGAGTTCTACAGTAAAGGAGTACCTCGCCCAAAACATGCTGAAACTAAATGTATGGGGCTGTTAGCATCATGTAATCAAGCTTATGCTAACTGATACCTGGACTCCAGCTATTTGCAAACCTATCTAAGTCACTAGCTAAGAAAGTTAAGTGTTCAAGAGTAAAATCTAATTTTAAGTGGGCAAACCAGGACTTTTTTTAAAAATTTTACTTAAAATAATAACTCTTGTTCTGTAAACTGTGACAAAGCCTCCATGAGTACTGTACATCTTCCATGACGGAGAAGTTTTAACCCCTTCATGCATGGTGTCCACAAACAGTTACTTTCTTACTAGAGGTAATGCAGTTCTTAGAAAAAAATCAACAACATATGCATGAACACTGGTTGAATGCATGGACATGAGCTGCATTTTTATCTCACAATTTGCAATCCTAGAAGGAATGCCCTGGTTTGGAACAAAACAAGTTCTGTAAGTGCTGGAAAAGCTGGTTTGTGCAACGTACTGAGACGAGAGAAAAGGATAAAATAGTTAAATAAGATGTAAGTGCAAGCAAGTCTATACTGCAGGCTGACCCTGAAATGAAGCCAATTAGCTTGAAGGGAGACGACTGACAAGTGCAATGGGATTGGAGGAAAGATAGGAAGAAAAAGCATGTCCATGTTGTCGCACCTCCATTAATCAACAGTGTGTCTGTCTAGAGCACCACATCATTATTTCTTGAAAAGGAAAAAAAAAAAAAAGATCACCAAAAATTCCAGTCATGCTTGCAAAAAGCCTGAGTGTGATGGTAAAAAAAATGGCAGCAGAGTGTTTCTGTGGCAAGCCACCAGATATTTTTGGTTCGAGGCCTACTTTGCTCTTCCTGGACCTCAAGATACCGTTTTTGGAATGTTTCTGGATTCACACTAGCAGTTTCATGGTTGTCATAACCAGGCATGATCAGGAGTGGAGTAACTATGGTCAACTTCAGTTTGCGTTGTGCCCAGACCATCAGACTCCAAAGTCCACACCATGCTCTCAACGTCAATCTCCACATCCTCTGCAACAGAGAAGCAGATATAACCTGTTAATATTGCAAAGCTTCACTTCTTATTAACCCTTAAAATGTGTTGCTGGCACTAATATTTGGCTTTTTGTTTTGCCTGTTAATGTTATGGGGGAGAAAATCCTTCTTTTTAAACAAGGTTAACAAGTGTTAATGTGAGAATTGACTGTAATATCTGTGAGGAATGTTTTGGGTGTTATATACGATGAATGAACAGATGTAAGAATTAAAAGCCACTAAAATTTTAATGTGTTAAATTTTTTTAATGGCTCTTTAAAACCAAACAGTTTATTTATTTTAATATTTTAAATCAATTCTAATCAATGACTGATACAAGTATTAAAATTGAGCTTAATTTTATATTAATTATTATTTATATAATTAAATTTTTATATTTGACCATATACTCTTGACGACTCAGCGTTTAATTAATTTATTTATTTTAATTTGCTGTAAAGTAACTGTTTGGACTATAATGATATCGTAAAAAAAAAAGTAGTGTGCTATCTCAAAATTTAAATGTCTGTTGGTAATGTAGACCATATACATTCATTTAAACTAATGTCCCTAAGTAGCACAGGAGACAATTTACTATGATTTGAAAGGTTACTTCACAAATTTTCAAGAATTTTTTGCTATTGAACTTTTACTTTACATTTAGGCAAAGTCAGAAAAGCAGAGACAAACATGTCCATAAATGTCAAAGTCAAAAGTGTAAAAGTCATTTGTTGATTTACCATGTTTTTAATTAACTGCATTTAAATCTTATTACAAAACTCTGGATGTAACGTCTGGCGGTGAAATAAATATTTAAAAAATATTGTCTAATAAAGTAATTACTTAAAAATGGATATTAAATGCAGTATGTGCTATAGTTATAACAACTGTACTGATTCGGTCAAAAATGTTTTAGATGTGTGTAATGTAACCCAGCATAAGATGACTGCATGATCTGGCTCTTATGTCAGCCAGTCAAAACAGACTACAGTGAGCTTTTTAATGGTGGATTTACCTCGATCTGAATCAGATCTCTCGGAGCTAACAGCTGAGCCCAGGCTGTCGTTGCGCATCCTCTCTGTGCCACCCTGCAGCTGCTGCAGCCGAACACGCAGTTCCTGCTGCTCCCAGCGCAGTCGGTCTTTCTGCAGTTCTGCCCGCTCATCCTGCTCTTGTAGCTTCTGCAAAAACAGCCAGATGGATGAGCAGACTATTCTACTGTAACCCTGCATGTGTTCAAGTGACACAGATACTGCATACAATACACAACTTACATTTCATTTAGGCCCAAAATTATTTAAAACATTTTTTAAAGACATTATTTGAGCAATATGTGTTAATTTAACTGAAAAATTACTGTTCAAATAACATTAATAAAATGTTAATTGTAGGATAAATAAATAAAATAATAATAATAATAATAATAATGAACAGTTAAAGTTCCAACATATCTAAACCTTTCTAAATGGAAAAAGTTAAACCTACCAATAAATGATGTAAGCGTAAATGTTAATGCAATTTAGCATGTAACAAACTGTGTAAAGTTTAAATTTTAGATTATTTTTTATGATACTAGGTCAGTAAAACAGCATATGGTCTATGGATTTCTATACATTTAATGAGTACCAGTTAAAAGAAAAAATCCATAAAAATGAGAAATCACTTCTGCTGATTTTAATTCCAAATCTAACCTTACACATGACTTTATTATTTGGGGTAAAGCTGCACCAACAGGCATATACCTGGCTAGTACAAAAGTGAGATGTAAACATGGAGTAACACCTATTGGACCACCTTAGTGCTGTATGCCTAGATGATGTGTAAGTCACTCTGAGCAAGTGTAAAAGCAACTGCACCTGCTGCCCCACCCCTCTCAGCCATGCCTACCATTGTTTCACCACATTCTGCATCCTCAGATCTTCTCTGTCTATAAATACCACACCCCATGCATCGGTCCGGTGTTAAGTTTATCCTGACTGACTAAGCTTCTATATTCATGTTCATTCTGGGTTTTCTGTAACTGTGGCCTGTTTTATTTGAAGTACAAACCCCATTTCCAAAAAAAGTTGGGATGTTTTCTAAAATGTCATAAAACAGTTATCTGTAACCCTGAACCTTCGTTTGGATGACAAAAGTACAGTAGTGTTTTCACTGACCAACTTTATTACATTTTAATAATAAAAACTAATTCAATTTGATTCATGCAACACACTCAAAAAAATAAAGATGGCACAAGGCATGTTCACCACTGTGTAACATCACCTTTCCTAGAATTACACTTTGTAATCTTTTGGGAAAGAAAGAGGGCGGCACGGTGGTGCAGTTGTTAAGTGCTGTCGCCTCACAGCGAGAAGGTCCCGGGTTTGATCCCTGGGTCGGCCACAGGTGCCTTTCTGTGTGGAGATTGCCAGCTCTCCCTGTGTTTGCATGGGTTTCCTCCCACTGTCCAAAGGCTTGTGGTATGTTAATTGGATGCTCTAAAAATTGCCCATAGGTGTGTATGAATGTTTGTCTGTCTGCCTATGTGTTGCCCTGCGTTGGGTTGGCCTTCTGTCCTGAGTGTACCCTGCCTTAGCTCCGCAGTTAGCTGGGATTGGCTCCCCGAAACGGAAGAAGCGGTTTAGAAAATGGATGCCGCGGGTCCAATTTTTCTTTGGCACGGAGAACTCAACGTCTAGGGTTGAGCATTTGGTAGATGCTCCTTTTACACTCAATCACAATCCTCTCACCTGGTGCCTGCTTATTGTGCAATGTTGTAAAATGGTATTCTTTAATAATGAATACACTTTAATTTTTAAATTTTATTTTTAACCTCTTTCTCAAAATGGGGCTTGTAAATGACTTTTGGTCTGAACTGAGACATTGAAGCGACAGACATTTGCATTAAAAGTAGTTTGAATTACTAGTGTTTATTATTTTATATTTACTTTAAAGGAATTTACCAGACATTAAGCCAAAGTTTTTTTTTTACACTGAAGTTTCCCAGATGCTTTAAAATCTAAGCACATGTTTAGAGAGTAAGACCTTATAATTGTGGCCAGACATATATTGGTATTCAGTAATTTGATGCAATCTGTAACTAAATATGCTTGGGAAGGTTATTGTAAATACCTTAAAAAAAAAAACAATATTCACTTCTACACTTTTATACCTTTTTGTATAAAAAAACAACTTTGGATAAGACTGCATGTTGTGTGTATATAGTAAGATTTTATCTTATAGTGTTTTATTTTATGTATGTATATTTTAGTACGTAAATATATATACATCTTTCTCAGCTGCTGTAGCAAGTTAATTTCCCCAATAGGGGATCAATAAAGTTCTATTCTATTCTATTGTCTCATTGCTGATATTTAAATACATGTATATTTAGTTAGTTGGCCCAATATCACAGCAAACACACAAGTAAAGTTTTGTTAAAATCCCCAGGAATCCTAAATTTGTTTTCTTTCTAAGTAGGTCAGCTTGCCATGGTGACCTACACACCTGTATAGGATTTCTGTGAATAGCTTCACTATACCCTGTAAATGGCTGATGTATTATGTTAAGATTTTCCTCTAGAAATGTAAACTGGGAAATTCTAGTTTTAGGTCATGTGTACTTCAGCCGTCCTCCCACCAATCACAAGGCTTATTTGGCTCCTCAGCCTTAACTAAATGGGGCTTTCTGGGTTAGCTGTATGTAGGCTAGAGCTGAGTAATATTAAACCTGCTGGTTAATTCGGCAGCACATACTTACATACATTATTCATTATATCATGATACATATGACCAGCACACAGCCATGATTTTATTTTAAAAAATGCTTAAAATTGACTGGTCTCTCTCATCTTTTATTTTATGCTGAAACAATATATTTCAAAGCTTACAGAAAAGACTTTAGCAATCTGTGGAATTGGTTCTCAACCCCAGTCTTACTGCATATCTGTATGATCATTACAGACATTTTAAACCATAGTTTCATTTTACACAGTACGTTTACTGCTGCTACATAGTGATAAAATGCTAGTTCATGATAATGTTATATATTAAATAAAAGAGTCTAATGTTTTTAAACCATCCTTCACAAAACTTGGAAAGAGACTTTAATGACACTTTCCCACCTTTATGTGCAGCTGTGCCCTTCTCAGTAGGTTCAGAGTGGTGTTCCTCGTCGAGTCAGAGGACAACGGCACCTGTTGCTTTAACTGCTCCAAGTAATGACGCAATTGAGCTCGCCTGCAAACAAAATTGTAAATACACATTTTTCTTTTTAAAAATTAAATAAATAAAAAAGGTGCTGAAATATACCCAAAAAAACCAACAAAACACTAGAACAGAAACAGAGAGGGATTAAATCATACCTGTGCTTTTCCAATTCATTGTGAACTGACCTGAAATAGAAAAGAAAAATAATTAAATTAGAAGACCCTGTTAATGCAAAGCTAGTTACACTGTCTTCATCAACAACTTAAACTTAAAACATAGTATAATTATAAGTTAATTATATGGCAGAATGACCTGGACAAAATGTGTATTTTTTTTATCACAAATATTGTGACTGAAATGAAATTTCTCCAAAGAAAGCAGCACATATGTTGTTTCTGGGATGAAGTTTGAGGGCTCAATATATGGTCTGTCAGACTACTCATCAGTTGTGATTGTGTGGTCATGTATATTGCACATGAGGTTTTTGCTTCTGACTGGTCTAACTCATCCGAAGTGTTTACGCTGATAACATTTCTCTGTTGGATCACATGCAGAACAAGCTCTGGCATTGGTTTGCTGAAATAACCATGGATTTAATCAGAAAAGACATTGCCTTGATAGAAGCATGTCTCAATAAAATCTCAATATACATACATCTCTGTGCCAATAGAACCTTCACACATATGCAAGTCACAGTGTACCCCAATACAGTCATTGGCTTTTGCACCTTTCACAGATAACAGTCTGAATAGTCCATTTCATATTCGGCACAGAGAACTCAACATGAGTTTTTCCTGATAACAAGCTGAAATGTGAGCTCATCTGATCACGCACACATATACACTGTCTTTTGGTCCATGTGAGATAAGCTCAGGCCCAGGGACCTCTTTGGTGTTTCTGCATATGAATAATGCATGATTATTTTTTTTTGCATATTCAATTGGCAAATCTCTCAAAGTTTTATGCACACTAGTGAGTCACAACCCAGCTTTGCCTGCCAAAACTGAGTGAATGCTTTGGTGAATATTCCTTTCATACCTATTCATGATCCCCTCACCTGTTACCTGCTCAGCCTATTGTGGACTGTTTCAAAACTGTGCAAACTGTATATTCTATGAACGCTTTACTCTCATTTTGTTTTTTCACTCTTATTTACCCTTTCCTAGCTAACTTTGAGTGTGTAGCAGGCAAAAAAATTATATTTACATATATTTATTGCTCAGCCAAACCATTAAGCCATTAATGTACTTTTGTCAGTTAAATAAACGTTCAAAGGAATTTACATTAATAATGCACCTCGAGTACCCTTTTTCCTGAGTACTGTTACTCTACACTAACAACCCAACAAAACTTGTTTAAGCTGGACACTTTCTTCAAGAAAGGAATCCTGATTTTGTTTTATTTTTAAAATTTTTTCTTTCAAATCAAACTAAATTATCCAGCTGAAAGGTGTTATTTATCAATATCATTCAACAAAACATCCGAATTGTTGAG
Source organism: Arnoldichthys spilopterus (assembly GCA_037974385.1). Lineage (NCBI taxonomy): Eukaryota > Metazoa > Chordata > Actinopteri > Characiformes > Lepidarchidae > Arnoldichthys > Arnoldichthys spilopterus. The sequence goes on along the minus strand of JBBPDA010000034.1, from coordinate 18,684,035 downwards.
TCACCAGTTGTGATTTGTCCCACCTTGCTTAAATGTCAGTACAGCAAATTTAAACAATAGTGCACAAGCACGTGATCACAAATAACTACATGACTGAGTGGGAGTGACATGAGGGGGGGGGGGGTCCTAGATCACAGCTGTTGTATTATTCAAGATAATGCACAACCTCAAGTGTTCTACTGCTTTATAGAACGGTTCTACAAAATAACAGGGGGAAAAAGCAAAGAAGTTCTAAAATTTACGAAAATGTCCTGTAATATTGCCAATTCCTTCCACCAAAAAGTACAACATTTTACATTATGAATAAAGCCATGAAACTACAGCGATGTCAAGCTTTGTCCATGTTTTAGCAGATTTACCTCCGCTACATGTTCCAGTCAGAGCTGTAACATGAAAGGTTAACTTTGGGGCAACGTTAGGTTCGGATTTTGCCTGCTCTCTAGAATCGGAACAAATGGACTGCAGAGTTAAATGTATTGTTTAAAAGTTAACGACGTTTACCAATTAATTAAAATATTACTGCAGTGCGTAGCGAGCCGTGCTTAGTGCGGTTATACAGTTATTGTGAAACATTCGCGTTATTTTCACAAACAGCAGCAGACGGAACGTTTGTCAACCAATCAGATTGTGCCTTCGGAACTATTATGCAGTGCACTGTGTATTCTACACATAATTACAAGTACAGGTTGCATAAACCTATAGGTAGGGTTTTTTTTCCTCGCCGAAATGACAGATTAATTTAACACTACAAACAAAATTAAGAGTTTCAGTCGCTACATTATCATGCAAGTGTTGTTAGACCATGCACATTACCTCTCCGCGCCACAGGATGTTTATTACAATTGTTACAACTCCGGTATAAACGATATATCGCCCAGCTCCGCCGTCTACTTTATGCATAAACTCACCTGCTGTTCCCTGGTGAAGTCCGTTTAGTTTTCTGTCTGTTTCGCTTCTCTATCCCTTTGCTATAAAATGGAAGTGCCGAGGCGTAGCCGTGTTCGGCTTCTGAGGGGGAAATAAAGAGCAAGAATAATCGATCCAGCGTTAGCGCAGGACGCCACCCACACACACTCCCAAAATATAATATATCTGTGTAGTTTTCGATCATAATCCTCTAGCTTTATCTATTTTTTATTGTACTTTTTATCCGAAATCTCGGCCTTAAGAAACCCAAGCTGTTGAACAACACCAGCGGGCTCCACCGTCTTGATTTTATTTTTTGGCGCCACCGGTTTCAGTCCTCGGTACATTTCCTCTAGTACAGTGCACAAGTAATGAGCAATCGTGCAGTAAATTGATTAAGGTGACCGTACTTGCAGCTCGGGCGCCGCTGTTAGTGCGCACGGCGACTTCATTTTCAAATGTACCGCCACTTCGCGCCTTTGTGTACAATGGGGGGCTCGAATGTAGGTCACGGAGTCAAACACAAAATAACTACGATTAACGCCACTTTCCGCAACTTTCACACGAGAAATAGGTAGTTCAATAAGAACTGTAAATGGGCGTCAAAAAACATATATGTGCTTTTTAGGCAAAGCTGCACCTATTCTGTTCGAAACTTGTCTGCAGCGGGGCTGCGCTCTCTCTCTGCGACAACTAAAAAATAAACAACAGCGCGGAACTTCACCCATACCTCTTTCTTTCCTTTCCAGGTACTCGGCAGCTTGCAGGAGAACTTGAATGTTGCAGGTGTTTACCTCCATAGTGAAAATGAAGTTAGCTAGCTAGTGCCGAAATGGGCCAACACCCGCAAAGCCGTGTGTGTGTGTGCGTGTGTGTTTGTGCAGTTGAACAGAGCGATTTGGCAGCTCCAGCTGCCACGTAATATGCGTCAGTTCCATCACGCCCCCCGACGGCGGGGCCGCTCCCATGTTTTTCTGGCTTTCCCCGGAAAATGCGTTGATTTTTTTGATGACTTGCGCTTTCGGTTAAATCAAATTTAAAAGAGACATTTTCGACGGGTGAGGCTTTAGTTTGAAAAATGGAATTTGGATAATTGTTTGCAACACGCTTTCAAGCATTTTCTTTTGGTAGTTTCACTTGACTAAAAAAAGTGCACAAACCTATTTTTTTAGGTATAAACCTAAAACACCACTTGCAGCAAAACCGAGGACGTCCTGTGACAGTTTTGTGCATGTTTGACCGTGCTGTATTAAATTACTTCAGGCTTTACATTTTGTTTTCGCTTTCAGCTCTTAATCTTGATGGCGAGGCTTCTGTTTAGAATGGGTGGAGTATTGACTGAAGACATTTAATAAAATGTTGCTTAACATTAAACAACACTAGATCTGGAGAAAGATTAAAAACTTTAGAAAAGAACTTTACAATCTTATATCAGTGCCTTACTGTAGGAATCATCTCATCGAATTACTTTTATTTTGAAAAGGCTTTGAAGTAGAATAATTATTTTATGCTAAGTTGTACTATTATCTAAATATATGTAAGCATGCGCGTGATTTGTCATTTGTAAATAAGTTTTCTCTCAAACCAACTTTTGTTTTGTTCAGGCCGAAAGCGGATACGGAAACCGCTCAATGACGTAATGTTGTTATGTGTACCAGCTGATGGGCAGAGAGCGACGCAGCCTCGATACGGTGGAAATTAAGAGATGAGTAAATCTTTTTCGATGACGTCCCGCGTACGGCAGCTATAGATATTTATTTGGGTTGCTTTTTAAAGAGGCTGCCAAGCAGCAAAATGGTGTCCAGATGAAGAACTTGGTTGCGTTTGTCGTGTTTGAGTTATACGCGGTGCAGACAGGGCCACAACAAACTGGCCTGTGGTGCTGCGCTCTCTGAGTAAAGTTAGCGTCTTAGCACCGCTGACAGCGACCAGTACCGCACAACAAACCGAGCTAATGGAAATGGTCGAAACTATATTTGCTTACAAAAGACGTCGTGGTGTCTACAAACCGCATAGAGTCGAGTAGTTGTCGTGGGGAGTTTCTGTGTTGTCAAAAGACCCACTCAGAGCTGACGAAACGGCATTTTAACGTTGGCCTCCAATGTCACGAAGTGTTTGCCAGCATATCTATATAACGACCCCGTGAAGCCGCAAGCGTCCACTTAAGGAAATATGTGGTTAAAACTATTCTTCTTGCTTCTGTACTTTTTTGTTTTGTTCGTTCTGGCTCGGTTTTTCGAAGCCGTTGTCTGGTACGAAACCGGCATCTTTGCAACGCAGCTCGTGGATCCTGTGACTCTGAGCTTTAAGAAGCTGAAGACCATCCTGGAGTGTCGCGGCTTAGGCTACTCCGGTCTAGCTGAGAAACGAGATGTCAGAGAGCTGGTCGAAAACTCTGGTAAGGCTGAGATTGGTCTTCTTTTGTACCCGAAAACAATGTACATGTTTGCGACTTTGTTCACGGAAGTTGTGAATGAATCCATGCTGTTTGTTACCAGGGGAGCTGATGCAAGGAGAGCTTTATTCTGCTTTAAAAAATGAAAAAGAACAAGCAGGACCAGATTCCAGCACTACTTTCAGTGGGGAGATGCACTTTTATGAATTAGTGGAAGACACTAAGGATGGCATCTGGTTAGTCCAGGTATGTACTATTCTGCTCAGAAGTCTGCATGATATAAGAAACATGCCATCTTCCTCATTTGAATGTTTGGTCAATATAATGTTTAATTAAAGTCCTAGTGTTCTAACGCTTCATTCAGATTAACAAAAGCTTGTGTCATGCATTGTTGGCATGGTCTAATTTTGTGTAATGCACTTTGATTCACCAGGGTACATTGGCAAAATTATGGAAAAATCAATTAAATTAGGTTAGATTCAGCTTTATTTTAACTTTGCAGAGTACATGTACAAGGGAAATGAAATACATGTGGCATGTAACCAGAAGTCCAAAGAATAGGAAAGTTACAGGAAAGTGCAGAATAAGTGATGCTATATGTTACTGTACAGTGTTATTGACTATGGAGAGCAGGATTACAGCTTTTAAGATATTTACAATGTATTAAATATGTTATAAATAAATAAAAATATACTGCACTGGACAGTAATAGTAATACATAACACATGGAAAATGGATGTGCAGTCTGAACTCATGATATTCATGAACTTTGCATTTTGGTTTGTTATTTGCATGCTGTTGTAAATAGAAGATAATTTTCTATTTGTGTAGGTTATAGCCCAAGACAGAAATCCACTGTTGAGCACAGCCAACTGGGGCAAGATGGTACAGAAAGTTTCCCAGTTTGGCATTCGCACTGGCACTTTCAATTGCTCAAGTGACTCCAGGTGAGGAGTTTCATTACATCCCCATACAGGGAAATAATTGTGTAACAGAAATGTTGTCATTATATGGCAAAATGCATTTTCATCTCATTTTAACAGATGATTTTGTGAATCTTTTCCAAACTTCTTTCCCAATATATTAGATACTGCCGCAAACGTGGCTGGATGAAGTCCACCCTGATAATGTCAGTGCCCCAGACTTATGCCTCTAAAGGAAAGGTCATGCTAAAAGAATATAATGGTAGGCGCATTGAGACGGAACACATCTTCAAATGGATGACTGCACATGTTGCCTCCCGCATCAAAACCATTCGTTTCTCACAGCAGTTGATGGATGACTGGTATCAGAGAGAAAAGCAGCCTGTAAAGATGTTCTTATTTGCCAAACTACTCCAGCCCCCTGCCTTCTTCTCAGCCCTCAGCATTAAATTCACAGGGCGCATAGAATTCATTTTTGTTGACGTGCGTAACTGGGACAATACCACATGTTTAGAGGAGATTGGGGTGCAACAGATGCCCTCATATATTCTCAAAACCCCAGAGGGTATTTACAGATATGGCAACAGCACTGGTGAATACATTTCCTTACATGCGATGGACACATTCTTACGGTCTGTCCAGCCAGAGGTTAATGATCTGTTTGTTTTGAGCTTGGTCATGGTTAACCTCATGGCTTGGATGGACCTTTTCATCACACAAGGAGCCACTATTAAGCGCTTTGTGGTTCTAATCAGTACACTGGGCACCTATAATTCCTTACTAATTATCTCTTGGCTTCCCATCCTTGGATTCCTTCAGCTGCCATACTTGGATAACTTTTATGAGTATAGTCTTAAACTGCTGCGCTATGCTGATACCACCACCATTGCCTCCTGGGTCAGGGCAGATTGGACTTTTTACTCTTCACACCCAGCTCTTTTCTTGAGCACATACCTAGCCCATGGCCTCCTCATAGACTACTTCGAGAAGAAGAGGAGGTGTGATGATGAAGACCAAAATGCAAACAACCTGGAATGGCTGTCCAGTCTTTGGGATTGGTACACTAGTTACTTGGTACACCCTATTGCCTCGTTTCAGAACTTTCCAAATGAGTCAGACTGGGATGATGATCCAAATTTCCTTTTAGAGAGGTTGGCGTTCCCAGATCTGTGGCTTCGTCCACTTGTTCCCATCGACTACATTAAAAACCTGCCCACCTGGAGATTCAAGTGCATACAGCCAGAAGGTACTGTCTTAAGGGATGATGCAACAAACAAGATAGTCCACCCATCAAATGATCAAACAGGTAGTTACCAGCAAGAACACTACAGCTCAGAGGATACTCACACTAACAATGGGTGTTTGGCTGGGATGAAGTCAGAAGAGTCTTTGTCTTCTGGAGAGGAACAGGACACCGATTGGTCCCAGTGGCCCTGTGGCATGCTCCACTGCACAGAATGTGTTGTGTGTTTGGAGAACTTTGAAACCGAATGCCTTGTCATGGGACTGCCGTGTGGCCATGTTTTTCACCAGCAGTGCATCGTGGTCTGGTTGGCAGGTGGAAGACACTGCTGTCCAGTGTGTCGGTGGCCATCCTATAAGAAGAGACCAACAAGACAACTTTATTCAGATTATCCATCTGAACCAGAATAGCATCTGCTATATCTTTGGCTACAGATCTGCTTCCTACACTTAACTTATAAAATACTTGATGTGTCCATTGTTAGTCTGTAGACCCGTAGATCCATGTTGTTGGCTCCTGTTTTTATTTCTGGTGGTTTGAACCTGCATACACATTACAATATATGGGTCTCTGTGGACACATTAAGCCTAGGCATGGACTAAATGTTGCTATTCATTGAAAATGTTTTACTAGCCCTTTTAGTCTATGACGGACTTAATTTGTTCTCAGAAAACTGGCCTAATAGGAACTTGCTTCTTCCAAATATGATTTGAATTTGTGCTCGTCTGAAAAAAAAAAGATTTGAATTGGAATCATTTGCCTTGTGTTTAGAGAATAGATCTGAAACTTGGAACTTACATGAGTCAAGAATGATAAGGCTCTGTCTGCCGTCACACAGGCCAGGCAGTGTCATAAATGAAAAGGCAAGTTTCTTTTGCAGCTCTGCTAAAGCCTAATAGGCAGATAAAGGTAACAATCTACAAGAAGTCTCCTGTATCAGAGTTCCATATACATGTTCAGCGTGTCTTCAATTTATAAATGTGATACATTACAGTGTAAAATTGAGTTTCCCAGCTGAGGCCAGGTATACTCTACACATTCTCTAAGACAGGAGGTGAATGTGGTCCCCTACATGTGGTTATCCAAGCTGAGATAGAAGCCTGGCAGAATGTCTCGGTGATGCTGAAATACAGTGCCGCAATGCTTAAATATTTCTCATTTAAAATTTAAATTGAAAGCTTACAGAGATAAATAAATATAAATTATATGCAAGTTATATTTTTCTAATTCATGTAAATGTATTCCCACTTTCACTTTTTGAATCGGTATGAGCCTTGGCAGGTTTGTACATATTGGATATCAGCACCTGCCTCCAAATTCCACATTGGTGCATCCCAACAAAAAATCAGTTTGGTTTCACAGGTAAGAGACATTGCCATAAAATGAATTATATGACTAATCGTGGTTGAATATTATTGTTAGCACAAAGTCTAAGTTGTGTAGTGAATCTCTAGCCTAGGTGGGAAACTTAACAGGGCATTCATGGCATATAAGGAAAGTCTATACATTTGTTTAAGTGATATAAATCTCTGGGCATGTGGATCTAATATTTATTATATTCAACACAAATAACAACAATAAACACTCGAACCTGAAAAACTGGCTTGTAACCCATGCAAAACAACTGACTGACAGTGACTTGCAAGTATCCAAGGCACCATCTCTGAATAAACTGCTTTTCATTGAAGCATGATACTTCGTTTGTCCCTGACCAGGATTATTGCATTATAATAACACTGTTACTGACCTTTTCCCACTGACGTACTCCAGCTGTTTGTGTGATTTTGATTCATAACTCAGAGCTTCAGTCTGTCGTGATGTTCAATTCATTAAAGTTTAATTTTCACCAGGTCCTGTGATTTATGTAGTTTTGTGTAATTTCTGTGACATTAACCTAATATTAATTGTTTTAATGCTGTTTCACCCACATGTCTACTATGGAATTGTAAGGAATTAAGAGATAATTTAGTCTACCACTCAAAGAAAAGGTTTTACTAAAAGGGACAGTCTGACCTAAAATTAGCATTTAAAGACTGTTGCCCATTTTTGTGTTTTTAATTTTTGTCACCAGTTATTTGTCTGTAGTTTTACATAATTTTAAGCTTGACCATTTCGCAGAACCCCTTTTCTGAAAGGGTTTAACTCAGACTCTCATTTTTCACATGTGAGGAAAATTTAGTAACCAGTAGATATTTTTGTCATGCAATATTACATAGCACAACATTGCATACTTCAGCCTCACTGGTGTGTAACGGGTGGTCGTGGTGAGGAAGCAAATGCAATGTTTAAAACGGATAATAAAGATTTAATAAAGAAAAACAAA
>JBBPDA010000034.1:18657937-18669164 GCA_037974385.1 Arnoldichthys spilopterus | reverse complement strand
TCTCTCTCTCTCTCTCTCTCTCTCTCTCTCTCTCTCTCTCTCTCTCTCTCTCTCTCTCTCTCTCTCTCTCTAATTTTTGTTAATTGCACCTTCATATTGACTTTCATTGCAGAGAATCTTATATTGCCCATCATCTTACAGTAATAATTTGTTGACAATTAGAAATACTTCAGATCATCAGATCATTCTAACTGGTCCCCACAACATGACATGTATATATGTAGCCATGTTATCGGACTGAAGAAGTATCCTTTTAACTTAGAAAACTGAGACTTCAGTGGTGCTGTAAACTGTAAGTTACAACTGAACATTATGTATTTATATTCCAGGTGCAGTCAGCCCAGACGGAGGCAAAGATTGTTTCTCAGTACACTGAGCTGGTAAATGAAGCAAAGGCACAGTTCCACAAAGAGCTGAGTAGCATCACTCCTGAAGTCCAAGCAAACTGGAAGGGTCTCAGTAAGCTCCCATACACTTGCTTTACATCCTTATTTATTTGTAATCAAAGGTTTTTATTAGTAGTTTTATAAAAAGTTGACAAATGTACATAGGAACAACTATTGCCACCCCTCCCTTGGGGAGAAAACAAACAAACTGCTAGACAACATAAAATATACAAACGATACACAGATATAGCGAGGTACACTTAATAAGTAATGTCTCCGTCAATCCTACCAGCGTCCATATTCTCAACAAAGGTTAAGAAGGGCTGCCACGTGGTCCTAAACCTCTTAGTAGTCCCCTTAATACCATAACGAATTTTCTCACATTGCACATATATAATATCCCTAATCCAGTGGCCATATGTTGGAGGTAAAGAATCTTTCCACTTGCATAGAATAAGTCTTCTGGCTAGAAGTGAACAGAACGCTATTATGTCTGCTTGAGATTTGGTTAAGTTGACATCATCAGGAGTTACTCCAAACATTGCAAAAGCTAGAGATGAATTGACCAGAAACTTTGGAGAAGGCTTCAAAGATCAAATTCCAGAAGTTCGATAACTTTGGCCATGTCCAGAACATATGAAGAAGTGTGGCTGGGAACTGTTTGCATCAATGACATATAGGGTCTATATCTCTCCTAAACTTTAGACCAGTAAAGTCGGTGCACAACTTTAAATTGAATAACAGTATGTCTAAAACAAATTGATGAGGAATATGTTCTTTTAATCAGTTTTTGCCATATATCATCTGAAACTCTTTCATAACCTTCTCCCATTTGTGTCTCAAGGTCTCCCAAAAATTGGTCAATTAGGCTGTAAATAGTACCTATAGATTGTAAGTAAACGCCAAACCTAAAATGGATTTGGGGGGTGAGAGAGAGAGGGAAAGCATTTAGAATTAAAGGCCACAAAACTCCTAAGCTGGAAATACCTGAAAAAATGTGTTCTAGGAATATCACATTTCTTGGCTATCTGTTCAAAAGAGACCAAGCGGTCTTCAATATAGAGGTCCCAAAGTGAGGTAATGCCACATTTTGACCAGGTATCACACAGGCGTAGTTAATTTTGCTTTTATGCAACAGTCTAGTTTCAGGACACTTGGTTTCCCTGACTGGAGCAACTGTGTAAAGTGTTGGGCCATGCATCAGCAGATCACAAGTCCCAGGAATCCGTGCTAGACAGCGTGGGTGTCTGTTAGCTGATGTAACAAATTGACAGTTTGCGATCTATTCCAGGCACGTTGAGCTGATCAGTGGCGTTGTTAGTTTTAGTTTGAAACAATGTGCTGGTGCTTCACGTGTCTCAGAGGAAGACTGCTAGCCCTCAACTTCTCTGCGTTGGTGGTATTGTACATTTGGGAGAGTTCTAGCTAGTCGTTGCAACTGGACATGACTAAATTGGGAGAACACTTTAAAAGGAAACACTTTATACAAATGACCACTCATGAGTTGCACTAGTTAAACATGTTAAATGGAAACTATATAGATGTTTCCATGTTTTTTTCCCAAAACAATGACCAAAATCTCACCTTTGGGTTAGTGTTGTTACAAAGTGTGACAAGATTTTTAACAACCATATGGTTAGCATTTCTTGTTGCTGGTCAAATTTAAGTTTACTGCTTCTTATTCATTTGGTAAAGAAAATTACATTTGTTCATTCTTTGACTGTTACTGGAGCAAAATAAGCCAAATCTGTTTGCAGAATCTGTACAGGTTTTGCTTAGCTTTTGACTGTGACCTATGTTAGTTTTTAGGGTGGAGGTTTGTGTATCAGTTGATCTGTAATGACTGTGAATGGGAACGCTTCAGAATGCTGACCAAATTTCCTTTTGAATCGCTGCAGCCTTTTCTGTGATGATGTAGCTGGTTGACTGGGGTGAGGCAGGGCTCAGGGTTGAGGTGCGGTCGACAAAATTTGTTAAAGGCTGGGTATGGGTGTGTGTGTTGGAACCAGTCGATATTGACTAGCCACAATTTACAACTTGATTACCTCAAGGTTCCTACCTCAAAACCATTCCAACAACCCAGTCTTATAAGGTCGTTCAAAACTACTTCGAGTACATGCTAACCTCAACAGTCCAGTGGGTGTGGAGGGGAGGGCCAGTATTGATACTGTGGTGTGCCATTACAAATAAATCAATGTATCGGAACCATAGCAATTGGTTAATCCATAACTTGGCCCTTTGAGATTGGAAGGTTGTCCATTTTGGGAAGCTCAGATGGGTAGCCTAGTAGTTCATTTACAGAGAAAGGAAAATGGATGTGAGATGGGAGAATGTTAAAGAAACTTCCAGGACACAAGATTTTTCGGGTTATTTTACCCTTTCCTCTCATTTTCCATGTGTTTTCCTTGAGTGGAAACCTTGTTTATTTTTTCATGGTTAACTTAGCTTTATAGACTGGTTGACAAACCTGCAGTGGCTTTGCCATTTTTTAAACATACACAAATGTGTCACTCATTAGTAATTATTTCCACATATGTCTCTGCAGCAGGGAAGCTGAGTGCGGATGACCTAAACTCTCTAATTGCTCACGCCCACCGGCGCATTGACCAGCTGAACCGTGAACTGGCTGAGCAGCGAGTACGGGAGCAGATTCGCATCGAGGCAGCCCTGGATCAGCAGAAGCAGGAGCACCAGAAATCAGTGGAGCAGGCCGTGACAACTGCACTTCAACACAACCAAGAGGATTTGAGACTCGAGCAGGAGAAGAAAGTACGGCTGTGAATTATGAGTTTTTTCTATCAATTAGCAGTGTTGGTACTAATATATAAATACCTCTGTCAAAACCTTACATCTCTGGTAATCTTGCACCCATATGGTTTGCCCTTGGTCCATGTAACATGAAAAATGTAAATGCTGGTATTTTTAAAAATTATAAAAATAAAAGTAGGGGAAAAAATGCCTATTAACACAATCTTCTTACTTATAGTCACATTTAGGTACTGTCAGTTTATAAATACATAAGTAATTGATTGTGCAAGCAGTATGGAGTTGTCTGTTTTTGTATCAGACTTTATGGTGAGAGAAGAGCATTCCTCTGTGTATGTCTCAGGTGCAGGAGGTGCGGGATGTGATGGAGGCAGAGATGAGGACTCAGCTGCGCAGGCAGGCAGCTGCACACACTGACCACCTGCGTGATGTGCTTAAGGTGCAGGAGCAGGAACTGAAGGAGGAGGCGCAGGAGGTGAGGAACACAAACTGCAACCCTCAGTTATATGCAAATTACTCTGTGTAGAAAGTGAAGGTACATTTTTGCATTCATCAGTAGGCTTACATGATTATGATGCTACATCATGAAAGATCATTTACATTTGAGGCTTTTTTTTGCACATTCTCAAGAAAACTTAGAATTAAGACGATAAGCAAATAGTCAATTTAATTTATTCGTTCTATTATACAAGCCCTACTTGATTCAGAACGATTCTTAATTCAGAAAATAGAACGTATTGTAATCTCTAGAATTCAGAGAAGACCAGTTTAAAAACCAAAGCACCTCAATTTAGGTACAACATATTAATTTATGTTTGGATTGAGAGACCACCAATCAAATCACTGGGTTCAGAACATTGTACCTTGTCTACTAAAGCTAAAGACCACTTTTAGTTGAAAATAACACGTTTTTTTAATGAAATATGTTCACAGAAAAGTACTATAGAGGTGAGCAGATCAGTTATGAATGCAGCATTGTTGGTCTCATTCTGCCCTCTTGTGTAGACTTTGAGCGGTAAGCTGATGGAGCAGGAGACTCAATACCGTCGTCAGGCCCAGGAGCAGCTGGATGCTTTCACGCTGGACATGAACTCTGCCTACGCAAGGCTCAAGGGCATAGAGGAGGCGATAGACAGTAAGCTTGCATCTTCATGACACTCCGTTATCTCTTGCTGATATTTGATGAAATTCTCTGTCATTCAGCTATAGCATGCTTTTTTTAATGAAAGTCATAATTATCTCTGATTAAAATAGAGCTCCACTGCTTAAATGAAAATAAAATGTGCTGTCCTCTCTCAGGTCATGTTGTAGCTGAGGATGAAGCCCGCAAGGCCCACCAGCTGTGGTTATCTGTTGAGGCACTAAATTACACCCTGAAGACAGCGGCTGCCGAATTGCCCACTGAACCTCTAGAGGGCGCCGTCCATGCCATTAAGGAGAGCTGCACGGACAACGAGTTCGCCCTGGCACTAGCTACAGCTCTGCCTGAAGAATCGTTGATCCGTGGGGTCTACAGCGAGGCTTCTCTGAGAGCACGCTTCTACGGGGTCCGGCGGCTGGCACGTCGCGTGGCGTTGATTGATGAGACGCGCAACAGCTTGTATCAATATTTCCTATCGTACTTACAGTCCGTCCTCCTCTTTGAGAAGAAGCAGGAGGCGCCGCCTACCAAGCTAGCCCCCCACGACCTCGACACTTTCAAGCTGCTCGCGTATGCCACCTACAGCATTGAGCATGGCGACCTGGAGCTTGCTGCCAAGTTTATTAACCAGCTGCGTGGAGAGTCACGCCGCGTAGCTCAGGACTGGCTTAAAGAAGCCCGGCTCACCCTGGAAACGAAACAGGTGGTCAGCCTCCTGTCAGCATACGCCAATGCAGTGGGTTTAGGCACCACCCAGGCTCCTTAATCACCCCACATTGACAAAGAGCTGTAAAAATATGGGAGCTGCTGCCTGTCTGCTACTAACAGCAACCTGTCGCTCCTAAGATTAATTTATAAATGATGAGGCACGTCAGCCAAGGGTTTTCTTTTTGTTTTTTTATTTGTCCAAAGCACTTTTGCAAGAAGGCTTTAAATAACTCTTTGGCCTACCAACCAGAATATAGTGCTGAATGTCTACAGGAACCTCATGCAAATCTCTAAGGTAACTGTTGGCAATGGCACTCCAGTGTATCGTCAGTGCACCCACAGAGCCCCATCTCCACCGTTTAATTTTGAGTGTGCGTTTAGCATACACAAGTTCCTTGAGCTGAGTAATGCTATTGGTAGTCTGTCTGAAACTAGTCTGTTCACTGTTTCGAGGTTCACATATGTAATGCTTCAGGTTCAGTTCCCTGGTTGTTTATTGGGAATAAACAAATCCATCTTGTCATGCTTTGATTCTCCCCATCAATACTGGATATCAATAAATCATTGTTGAGTCATATTCAAGTTTAGAATGTTTTCTTTTAACTTTTGCCTGTGCAATATTCTAGCCCATGCGCTTGGCTATGAATGGGCAGTGGTGACCTTGTGGTTAGGACATTGCTCTTGTGAACCGAAGGTCGCAGGTTTAAGTCTTGGCCCGGGTACCACTGAGGTACCCTTGAGCAAGGTACCATCCCACTTCACTGCTCCCCAGGCACTGTAGATAGCTGCCTGCTGCTCCGGGACACATGGAAAAAGTAAATATACTCTTACATTTATCATATGTTTAAAAATGGGTCCCAAATTAGGTGCCACAGAGTAAAACCTTCTGCAGGTGGGACTTGGCTTATTTAAACCTGACATTTAGGGTCTGGTCTTTTCTTATCAATGTATGTTATGCCAATATCTAAAGAAAGCCTATAGAAAAAGTTGTGGATGCCTAGAGTCTGACAAAGGATTGAAAAAGAACTCTACATGATTTCACTGTAAGGAAACTCATTAACATTGGTGTAGATTTCAATTAACTGCTAATTTGTCCAGGACTGGCTGCCCCAGCAAATTCGGCTTCAGAGAAGACTGATGTGACCACAAGTCACAAGACCGGCAGGGAACTCTTACAAATCTTAGTGTTAGTGTGCAAGTCTACGGTCAAAAAGAAACTGGACAAATTTAACATGCATGGGAGGGCTGTCAAGGAAAAACACAAAGGAAAAACCTTTGTTCTCCAAGGAGTACAATAGAGCAAGACTACAGTGAACTAAAGACCAGGCCTTTAGGAATAAGGTAAATATGTTTTTTGGCCACAGTATCAGTACACATAGACCAAAAGAGTGGTGCAGACTAATGACAGCTTTTCAGAAGTACCAAATACCATCTGTAAAGCATGATGTTGAACAAGGTCTGGGAGTGCTGTGATGCCTTCTGGACTGGGCAGCTTGCAGTTATTGGTGCAGCTGTGAATTTTGCATCATATCAAAGAGTGCTTAAAGATAATGTGAGGCCATCTGTCCAAAGATGGACCGTTGAACAGAAAATTACCCTAGGCCTAGCAAATCCACTAGGGAATGGCTCAAAAAGAAAAAAACCCCATGGAAATATGTGGGATTTGAAAAGAACAGTAAGTACAAGAAAACCATTGGAACTCTGGAACACAAGGAAATCTGCATGGAAGAGTGGTCAAACATTTCAACATGCTGATGTCAGAGACTGGTGATAATTTATGCAATATGCCTACAAAAGGTTATTTCTGCTACACCTAGCTTAATAGGCCGGAGTGTACTGTGTACTCAACTGAAAAATGCTAGAAATCTTTGCTGAATTAAAGAATTTGAAAAAGGTACTTGTTGCTTTGTTCAAGTATATCAGTTTCATCTGTAGACACTGTATTAGAGAGGGTTTGTTTGGTCTTTCAAATATGTTGAAAAATACATTTCCTTGGAGTGTCCTTATGTTTTTACATGACTAAAGCAACTTAAGTGCATTGTGTGCAGTTTTCCCAGGATTTCTAATAAATTCATTCAAAGAACAACTTCATTGTTCAGGCTGTGAAGAATAAAGCATAGGATGTAGCTTGAATTGATGTTGGTCATTGAGTTCATGCAATCTTGTCCAAAAACACATGTAGGCCAGATACAATTTTTCAAAATTTTTTATATAATTAAATGAAACAGAATCTCCTGCATTTTAATCACTGTCATCTGTGGAAGACTCCAAATCTGATAAAATATTCCTGATGGAAGAGAAAAAGAAGGCATCAGGTTAAATACATCATAATGCATATTTTAAAACCTATATTATTATTATTATTATTATCACCTCTGCTCCTCTGTTAATTCAAACTCCTGCTGCACTCTCTCCATTAGAGTTGGGGTGACTGGCAGGCAAAAGCTAGCAGAAATCTGAACCAGCTCCACAGCCTGTTGGGCATTGTTGCTTGCCTTTATGGATGCCAAGAACTGATCTAAAAGGCTGTCACTGTGAACAAGAATGCAGATATTTTCCCAGTTTGAATTAGATACCCTTGTATATAAAACATCTATGTCCAAAAGAGCTTAACTTCAAGCAATTACATCACATGTTGAGACACTGCAGGAAACATGGGACTGAACAACAGGTAAAGTCTTCATACGTTCACAGGATGGAACTATACTTACGATGGAACTCGGTTGTTGAGTTTGAAGAGCTTCAACATTTCCCTATATTGAAAAATCCATAAATTAGGCAATTCTTCAGGGCTATATAAGACCAAGCAAGAGCTTTTATATGTGTAATTTATGCTTTTGTCTGTGTAACTCACCAGGCCTGCTGTGTCCTTTCAGCTGCCAGCAGAACTGATGTGATGCTGCCTAGGGAGCTGGCTGACCAAGTCAGTTGGACCCTACGGTCAGTCTGTGTATATAGAGCCTTCACGTCAAGGGCGCAGTCCGCAAACAACTGCTGCACCTGCACAAAACAATACGTCAAGTCTTTACCTACAAAGTTTAACTGGTCTTAGACTATGATTTACAAAAATATTCAAATTTAGACTACAATTCATTTGGGGATCCATATTTAACAATTTGTCTTGAACAGGCATGCCGTTTAGGCAGTGGTGGCCTACTGGTTAGGACATTGCCCTTAGGACCTCAAGGTTGCAGGTTCAAGTCCCAGCCTGTGCACTACTGAGGTACTCTTGAGCAAAGTACCGTCCCACTACACTGCTCCCCGGGCGTTGTTAAAACCTGCCCGCTGCTCCACGTGTGCACATGTGATGGGTTAAATGCAGAGGTCACATTTCATTGTGGTGCTTGAGAGTGTTCACAATGACAAATAGTCACTTTCAAAGGGCCTGTGTGGCTGAAGGTTTTCATTTCAACCAAGCAGGAGATTCTACTCTCTAGTCTCAGACTTCAGACAACTGAGGATGTGAGTTTCTGCTTTAAACAACCTATTGGAACCCAGACTCTTTCTGGACAAGACTGTTCACTGTATCTATGGCAAAGGTGAAAAATGGGCCTAAGAAACAATTTGTTTCAAGATTACACCATCCTTGGGGGAAAATTAGCATGTTCTGTTGTTGTCTTTGAGAAGTACCTCTGGGCTTTGTTTCTCACGGGCCATCAAGGAAAGCATCTCCTCCACCAGCTCAATCTTATTGTCATGGCTCATCCGCTTGATATCTGAAAAACGGGCAACAACGCACATGGTCCAAGAGAAGCCACTACATTGAAAAACAATTTATCCATTAAAAATGATCAGCTATCACGAAGGCGTCCAGTCAGTCACATGAAAGCAAAGCTAAGAAATGACAGAAAAATATCCCTCCAACCATAAACACTAACAATAACAAGCAGCTGGATAAAAAAATTCATGCATTAGTTCAGCAAAAAATTATATGTACATAATTTTCCCTTTAGTCCAAATCCAGTCATGACCTGCTGTCTGATGTTTGCCTTTTTAAATCTGAACTACAGCTATGAGGCTAATGCAGTACAAACAATTAAAGTTAATACACTAATAATTAGCATCAGGAAAATTACATCAGTGATCCCAATGTCAAATAAACTTGTATTTTATGACAGTGTTTATCAGCAAGTGACAAACACGTCACATACCTAAAAAAATTAGCCTGAAGCCTGAATTTTGTCCACCTTGTCAAATGTTTTCCAAATTTCAGAAGGCACTACATTTGAAGTACTGCCTTTTTACCTTTCCATATCTGAGGAATGAGATCTAGTCTGTTGTCAGTGTCGAGAGCCTGAAGCAAATCTCTCATTCCTTGGGAATTAGGGTAGTACAGCTGCAATCGAGAACAAAGGAGAAAGTGAGCTTGATATATGAGCAGTGCTTTAATTGAAGTCTTTGTATTTCTGGTCTTATCCTCCTATTACTTACTGAGGGAATGAGCTCTTTGTACCATTTTAGCACCACATCGATATGCTCCATCATACATAGCAGATTGAAGAATCGCCCGCTGCAACAGTGAATTTGTTTAAATGACTCGTTTCACTGAACACGATCAACAGCTGATATGTAGTACAGATTACATAGTCATGCTTTATTAATATAGCAAAGAGAACTGCATAATGAGGCAACATGCTTAGATTTTTTTGGCTAAAGCTTTAAATAGATGCATGTGTCCAATGAGTTCGGTCTCACTAGTAGATGCTCTGGAAGTAGGAATCTCCAAGCAGTTTCCAGTTCTCTCCAACTCCAAGCAGGCTGTGTACTCGATAAGCCTGTTCTATGTCCTTAGTGCCCAAACACTGCAGAGACAAAGAAGACCAACAGGATTTCATTTCTGCACTAACAAGATTATGTCAGGATGTAAGGTAGTCAAGCAATAATCCAACAAATGTTAAAAAGTATACTTACAATTCTCATGGCATCCTTAAAAAACTGCACTGTAAAACATGATATTAAATTACATCCACAAGAATACAGATCTTGGCATTCAGTTTGATGCTGTTATGAGGTTGTGTTATAACTCAACACTCTTTGTACAAAGCACAGACAAGTTTAGAAATCAATAAGAAGTTGTGCAGCTCATGAGCTTAAGAAACAGCTTTGGTCTTACCATCATCTGGGTCCTGGGCAGTGAAGCTCTTCCCTGATATCTCATTCAATACTTCCTGAAGAATCTCTGTGTGTCCTTGAGCGGAGGTTGCTGTAGAGCAAAAAAGGGACGACTCCAATAACCAAAACCACATGACAATTCAAGAACACAAAATACTACACAAACATCAGCACAATCTGACTGAATATCTTTTTTCATAATTCTAGACATTGGTAAATTATAGAGGGCATGCACAGTAGGCAAGGTCACTGCAGTTACAACCAGTGATTGGCAGAAAGTCTAACTTTTACTGAGTGGCAGCAAAGTTTTCAGCTCAAATGCATCAAAAACACATTAAAAAAAAAGAGCTGATTTGCAATTGACTGTACAAATAGATTGATGCCATTTAATAAAAAAAAACTGTCTTAGGTGGGCAAGGGGAAAGTGCAAAACTGGGAGTAAAACAAAAAATTATCTGCTTAAATAAAAGCCAGTTGGATTCGACAATGACCCTTACAACCTACTAAAGAATCAGTGGTCCATGGGTACCCACATGTGGCCAAGAGTCAGGTTTCCTGACATTTACTGTTTGTACAGCTTTAAGCTTTGGCAAGTACAAATCAATGTCAGGAAACCCAACAATACTCCTGGGCTCACAGGTTCACCCAGTAAAAGCAGCCATGTTTCAGCATGTTTTAATAATCCAACTGAAGTTCTGGTGAAAAAGTGACTTCAGTGAATATGCTTTATTTATAGGATGTCTTCAAGTTATTCTTAAATGCTGAAAAATGAACCTTTACAAAGAGTTTTCTAATTTGTTTTTATTATTACTATGCATTGTGATCGCCTCTGTGTCCAAATGCACAATAACATTTTGTGTCAAGTTACAAGTAAAAGAGACAAAAAGTGTTTACCTGCTTTATAGAAGATGGCAAGGATGTGATTATACGTGGCCAAACTGGGGGCTAAATTAAGAGAGACAAGTACTTAGACACACATTTACACTATAAGGAGTGGACCACTGCAAAACAGTGGTTCACTGAAACAATTATGAGAAATATTAATATACACACGTGGACAAAATTGTTGGTACCCTTCAGTCAATGAAAGAAAAACTCACAATGGTCACAGAAA
>JBBPDA010000034.1:18640326-18655679 GCA_037974385.1 Arnoldichthys spilopterus | reverse complement strand
GGAAACCCACGCGAACACGGGGAGAGCTTGCAAACTCTGCACAGAAAGGCACCTGTGGCCAACCCGGGGATCGAACCTTCTCACTGTTAGGCGGCAGTGCTAACCACTGCACCACCGTGCCGTCCTGCATTTGAACTATATAATTTTTATTCTGTTCACAAGTCTCAATCCCGGAGTATAATCCTAAATCATGGATCAGAACAAGCTACAAGAAAATTTTTTTTATAGGAAATATAAGATGTGTATGTCAACTTCCTTATTAAATTTTTAAAACTTTTTTTTCCCTCAAAATTTTACCAAAAAAATTTGGATCACATTAGTAATTTCTGACTACTTAGAAACTGATTAGTGCATCACAATTTTAATTGGTTTGATTCAATAATTTTGGTATAGTTAAAATTGAAGTTTAAAACACACTGAAATTGTTTGGATTGTAGCTGATCATGGAGAACAGAAAATAAAAGCAATAGCCAAAGCTTTATAACTTTATAAACAGAAAAGAATACATTTCATAATTAATTTTAACCTTAAAAGATCAGTGCAGATGAAAAGCCAGATCAGATCAAATGCATTTTTACATCCCTACTCAACATCTGCTTACCAGGTCATCAGTTCTCTGCTCTGGTGTGTTATCTTGTACTGGATCTCGGTCTCCATAGAGACAAATCAGGTCCAACAGGGCATTTGTTAGCTCCAGTGACACAGCGGTACCTGTGCAAAGTTAGTAGGCATTCATTGGTCATGTTAGTGAAGTCACTGTTTCAGACTCTGGGGTTGACACAAAAAGATGCCTGATATTCACACTTGGAACAGTATGTTTTACAATATAATGAACTGAACGATATCAGGAGAAAATAAAATTAAATTTCAATTAAATAGGTTTTACATCTTGTAAGGGTCCTTCAAATAACAAAGCAATTTTTCTACGTTCAATTTAATAATTTAGATCAATTTTTAAATGACATGAATTGAACAGACAAGACATAATTCTAAAATTCATGTTGGAATATACTGTGTTTTACGGTACTTTGAAATTATAGCAAATGGACTGAAGTGGTACATTGCAGAAGATCCTCTTACCTGCTTGCAGCAGCTGATCAAACATATCCACAGCTGCCTTCACTTTCCTGAGCTGAATGCGTTCAATAAGAGCTGCCTCAGACACCTCATGAATTTGCAGCTCCAGAGTCTCTGGCATTAAACACTGAGGAAGGTAAAGAAAAGTCAACATCCATACACATGTTCAAAAGTCAAATGTTTTAAAGATTTTTGGTTATACTCACTGGAATATGGGGCTCTGCAAAGTCTTTCTGGAAATATTTGGGGTAAGTATTGATGAAATATTTAGCCGTGTTTCTGCCGGACTCCTGGGACAAGGAATAAAGTTTCTGTAGAAGAAACAAAAGGATGTTCATAACATACATGTATTACAATATTTACACAAAATACACTGTTGTGTACTGATCATTAATTCCATGGTTTATTTGTAGTTGGTGTTGCATAGTTTGTAACACCTCTTTCCTCTATGTAGCAAATGGGGTTTAATTCCCTGCCCTTATAAGCACATGAAGTGAAAGCGACTATTGGCCATTGGGAACACACCACATAACACAAAGTCCACCACAACCTCTGCATTTAACCCATCCACCCATGGAACAGTGGGCAGCAGAGTAGTAGGACAGTACCTCAAACATTCCTCAATGACACCTGGCTGGGACATGAACCTGCAGCCCTCTGATCACATGGGCAACTACCTAACCACTAGGCTTCCACTGCCCACATGATACTACACCAATACAAATCCCTGAGAAACACTCCTAATGCTATATCCGCCCATTTCCAGCATGATAAAACTGTATCTCTGAATAAAAACATCTTCCAAATGCCTGTGCAAACCAGAACATAGCTATAGTTGGATGCAACACACTAATGTAAACTCTGTTTATGGTTGCTAGAAATGCTGATCAAACAAATACTCACAAATTCAGCAGATGTTCTTGGTGTGAGGTAAGAGTCATCCTGAAATATGTAATGTGACGCAGTAGGGTCCTGAAAAATTTAAATTCAATTTTAACATTTACATGAATTTTTACATCACATTCATTTGATCACTGAGAGATGCAGCTCATAGAGAAATTCTCCATGTAAAATACAGCTGAAAAAAAACGACATACCCTCTTTATGGTGGACGCCAGAGCTTGTAATACAGCATCTTCACTCCTATGACCAAATGTTTGGGTGAGAACAACAGTCCAGTATTATGGCATTATACTGAGGTCAAACAATGAAGCTCAAATAACATCTTACCATGTTTTCTTTCTTGGAATCACTATTTCCTCTGCAGAGCCTGAGAAAAGAATTGCAGAGAGAATGACCTTTGGATAAGAAAGCCTAGTCTAAAATATGTGATTGTCATGGTCTATGCAAGATAATGTCTGAACAACTCATCAGTGCTGAATAATTTAGTAGCAGTCTGTCTGCAGAATACTGGCCAACAAGGAACAAAGGAGTAATAAATGGGAAGATTTGAGAATGAACCAAAATATCTTTC
Organism: Arnoldichthys spilopterus; assembly: GCA_037974385.1. Lineage (NCBI taxonomy): Eukaryota > Metazoa > Chordata > Actinopteri > Characiformes > Lepidarchidae > Arnoldichthys > Arnoldichthys spilopterus. The sequence continues at coordinate 18,653,128 of JBBPDA010000034.1, read as the reverse complement.
ACCTGATACTCCAGCTGCAGGTTGCTGACAGGTGGCAGAACCCAGCCCAAAATACCTGTTTCGGAGACAATAGTTATAATACACAATACATTTGCAAGTGCACAAAATAGAATACTTGTGCTATATACATAAGTTGGGGGTAGCCATGGCCTTATGGTTGGTGAAGTGGGCTTGTGATCGGAGCATCACTGGTTCAGTGCTTGGGACATGTAGGAAGGGGTAAAGGAGTAAAGATGACATAAACGCTTAGAAACCGTTGAAAAAGAGGGTCCATTTTATTTACAAATGCAAAGGCTTTTAAATATAATGTGCACATTCACTGACTGGACTGTAAAATCACAATGATTATAAGTGCACACGAACATACGATCCTCTGAGTTTCTTGGTTTCCATCCTCAGCACCGAATCTCAGCAGTTAGTGAAGTTACCAACTCATAGTGGACGCTTTTGAATTAAACGTGTAAATGTATCGTTAAAATGTGCGCAGTTCGTGACAGTATCTCCTCTATAACAAGTACTTGGTATCTAACGTTAGACTGTTCGTTTTGTGATGACTTTATAAAGCTGTTTCTCTGTGACCTCTCACACCATGAGCATCACTGCAGCCTACACACCTCAGTCACGGCGACACAGGCACTACCCCAACCTTAATACAGCCACATAACTGGGGAACACATGTCTGATTTTCCCTAACCTTACCTCCGCTGTAATGTGTCCCTCACACCGCGCTGAAACCTTGTACCTGTTTTGTATATTTGTCGCCCTATGTGCGCACAGGACGCCGCCATTTTTCTCCCAACGCCGAACAGAGACTATACTATCTTAACAATTGAGGGAGGGGGGGGGGGCGTTGCTTTTTCTTGTAGGAAAAAAAAGACATTTCGTGATAATATTCCCACATGAAAGTAAATATACATGAGTTTTGTAATAAAATAAATCTTGTTTTAGTGTCAGGTTTATACGTTTTTGTGAAATAGAAAGTCTTAAACATGTTATCTCCTTTTATCACTTTTGGTTTTGCCCACCCGAGCGGCATTGCATTGGGACCCACGTGCTGCATCTGGGTGCGCAAGCACGCGAGACTGAGAGGTGTAGGGAAAGTATGAAATTGTACATGTAGTTTTAATAAAGTGAAGGGGAGAATGTTTTTTTCAAAGGAATCGCCATGGAGGCGGTTGGAGGGAATGTCGTTTGGCATGTATTCCTCCGAAGAAATAAGGTAAAACGCTACGCCATTGGGGTTCTTTACCAAAACAAGCTGTTTTCTAACTAGCTCGCTGGCTAACCACTAAGCCTCCGCTGCGTTAAACCTCTCCGAGCGTTTGGAAAGTTGTGACTGCTGCTCTGGCTTGCTATACAAGCTTTAAAAACAGTGTTTATTACCATATTAACACTATATTAGAAACTAACTCTAATTGACCTATTACTTGAGCCTGAGCTTAACGTAGACTTTGTTATTTGCTTGAGTAAACAGTCCGTTTCTCTTCCACAGGAAACTGAGCGTCAAAAGTGTCACAAATTCCATGCTTCTGGACAATGTGGGCAACGCCGCCCCTAATGGACTTTACGATCTGGCTTTGGGTCCAGCTGACAGTAAGGAAATCTGTACGACCTGCATGCAGGACTTCAACAACTGCCCTGGACACTTCGGCCACATTGACCTGCACTTGCCCGTCTACAACCCTTTTTTATTTGATGTTAGTGCATCACACTGTCCATATTTTTGTGACCACTCTTTCTAAATTGATCCACTCTATATATCTGATGGTATGATTGCTTGTCTTTCTCAGAAATTGTACTTGATTGTGCGAGGTTCTTGTCTGTCATGTCACATGTTGACGTGTCCAAGAGCTGCTGTTCACCTTCTTCTCAACCGGCTCAAGTTATTAGATGTAGGCGCAATCAAAGAAGTCTATGAGCTTGAAGTTGCTCTTAATCAGGTAAGTGTGAGACATTTGTGTGATAGTGCACTGTCAGCAAGGATTTCAAACATTCAAACTTAAGGGCATTTAGGAACCTTCCGTATTGGGGTGATTTTGTGTTTTGTGACCTAATTGAATGGTTATCTTCTGTTCTTGTTAAAGTTTGTAGATGGCAGTCCAAATGCATCAGGGGCAGAAATCCAAGAAGCTTTGGAGGGCTTTATTGCACCCATTCTCAAAGCCAATGAAGGCAACCGTGGCTTTGCACCTGTGTGTAATAATTTATTTGTTCATTTTTTATTATGCTGATTTATGTCAAACATGTTGACTTTGTTTTTTTTGTCTTTGGTCGGTGCTTAAATTGCTGACTTTAGATCAAACACATTTGTGAGCTGAAATCCAGCCTCATTGGTGACTTTTGGAGGGTCTACATGGCCTCTAAAAAGTGCCCCAATTGCAGGTAAACAAAGGCCTGTTACATTTTACTTTGTCTTGGATGTAATGGTGTCCAGTAGGAGTGCCATTGTAAACATTTCAATATTTCTTTTGCCAAAGGTCTGGCAAAACTCAAGTACGCCGAGAGCATAACAGCAAACTGATTGTCACACGTTCCGTTGGAAAAAATGACACGGGAGAGGAAGAAGGTATGTTTGTCATTTAAATTGCCAGGTCATTTTATGATTTGACTCGTTCTTATGTATTCTATCGATTTGTTGTCGTTTTCTGTTTAATGAATTTCTCAGATGATGTCCAAATGTGTAAACGTGGATACTTGACTCCAAGCTTGGCTCGAGAACATGTTGTCAAACTTTGGGAAAAAGAGGGTAAGCCGCAGTTAAGTTAGTTTCCAATTTGATGAAGTGGTGCAAAAATAGCAACAGTGTAATAGATATGTGGTATATAATAATGGGATTTACAATAATGGCTTTTTCATTGGACGAGCGCAGTAAAGAGTAAATCAGATTTCTGTTCAGTGTGAGAGCTCAGCTTCTACGATGGCCATATTACATATACTGAGTTTTGTGCTGAAGCCAGTGAATATAATAAAGCCTTTGCATTACATAACTGAGAAATTCTTCAAAGCTGTGTATATTAAATGGCTTTCTTATGTTTTAGGTTTTTTCTTGAAGCACTTGTTCTCAGGCCTGACTATGAACAGCCCCAGAGGTTTCAGTCCAGACATGTTCTTCTTGGAACTGATTATGGTTCCTCCATGCAGGTACGTCTTTTCACCTTCTGTTTCTTCCCGCGAGTGTTTACTTAAGTAACATGGATATGCCTGTTAGTGCTCATTGTGTTGATGCTGATTCCCTGTGTGTACCAGGTATCGACCTATTAATCATTTGGGAGACCAGATGTTTACCAATGGTCAGACAGTAAATATGCAAGCAGTGATCAAAGACAACATCATCATTCAGAAACTGCTTGCCCTCATCGCAGCTGAGAAAGCCAAGAAATTAGAGGGTACACAGACAGAGGTGGAGGAGGTAAGGCTCTAAAATGTGCACAGCACACAGCCATACTTTCATAAGAGAGCATTGTCTATAGAGCTATTGCCTTGATTCTTGAGACTGTAACTCAGTTTTAAAGATTCAGTTAAGTCACTGTCATTTACTTATTTGTTTATCTTCCTAGTCCAATGATGTGGCAGAGGTCAACCAGATGGACCAGGCGTTTTTAGCCGGCCTGAACGGGATCACTCTCACAGACAAACTGTACAACGTCTGGATCCGCTTACAGAGTCATGTCAACATAGTGTTTGACAGTGACATGGATAAGCTAATGACAGAGAAGTTCCCCGGCATCCGTCAGGTAGATTACTTTCCACTCTCTCTTTTTCTTCCTTCCTTCTGTGAAGTATAGGCTTGGGGGGCATATTGTCATACTGGCATTCCAAAGTATTTAGGAATACAAACAGTGTGACTTTTCATATCCCCCACCTCTGCTCATCAAATAATTTTTTTGGTGTGCGTTTCTGACACCAGTCAGCTTGCAAAACAACAGGTTTGGCCATTCCACCTTAATGATGCAGCAGTTTTATTCTGGAGCCTGCAAAGTGATGCAGCAGTTATAGCCACCAGATTTTAAGGTGGAATGGTCAAATAAGAATCCTGCTTCATGAATGTACAAATGCATATAATCAGTAATTCAATAAGTTATATTGAAAAAAATAAGTACATCCCATGGAAAGTGTTGACTTCTTCTACATATTTATACAAGCTAGAACTTATCTCTCTTTAAACCAGTGCCTCTTAAGAGAGGTGGTATACTTGAACAAACATACAAGGAAATGTAGCTTTTAATAATTAGTAATTAATATTAATTAATAATTTATCAAACTAAAATGTCAGAAAATTTTATTCTGTGGAAAAAGTAAGTAGACCTTTGTCCTCAGAAGCTAGTATTGTTCCATTTTGCAGAAATAGCTTTTTGTAGACATAAATGTAGTCTTTTATAATTAATGCCTGTGACACTTATTGTGTTTTTGTCAGATCTTGGAGAAGAAGGAGGGTCTGTTCAGGAAGCATATGATGGGGAAACGAGTGGACTTTGCCGCTCGCTCTGTCATCTGTCCAGACATGTACATCGGAACAAACGAGATCGGAATACCCATGGTAATAATTTTTTTTTTTTTTGCTGGAGGGTTCTCAAGATTTCTCTAGCGAAAAGTGAATTAAGTGGGTGAAAATTCAGATTTTGTATGATAAACAAGGTATCCACAGGTCACTCTAAAAGAGTGGCTGATTCTCCACAATCCCATTCGTTGCTTTTGTGTAAATAAATGAAAGAGAAGAAATCTACACCAGCAGAATCTCAGGAATGCATGGGTGGAGTTACAATGTTGTGAAATAAAATTACATGTTTTTATTTATTTATTTGATTTTTTTTTGCTTACAAATATAGTCAATAGTGGCAGCTTCAATTGAACTGCAGTAATCTACATTAGCATTATGACTATTTATATTTTATACTCAGAATTAGTACAAATGAAATTTGTCAGTCTTTGATATCTGCACTGTATACTGATTATTCATTAGTCTCCGTGTTTTTAAACAAATGTTTTTTTTTATTAGTTTTTATTTTTAATTTGAAGATTCAAAATGTAATAACTAGGAAATTTTATTATTATTTTTTTACTGCCATTCATGATTGGACAGTTTTTGAGAAGGTAACACAGTTTAAGAGTGTAGCTGACTGCTGTGCATCCTGTACCACTCAAACGTCAGGTGTTTGCCACCAAGCTGACGTACCCACAGCCAGTTACCCCCTGGAATGTGAAGGAGCTGCGGCAAGCCGTGCTCAATGGGCCCAATGTGCACCCGGGTGCTTCTATGGTGATCAATGAAGATGGCTCGCGCATCATCCTCAGCAGCACCAACTTCACTCAGAGAGAAGCCATCGCTAAGCAGCTCCTAACACCCAGTACTGGCCAGCATCGCATACCTATGAAGATTGTGAGTATCCACAAGGAATGTACAGCTCAATCAGGGTTTGTTATAACATGAGCCTGTGTTCTACCATAAGCAAGTCTGCAAATTAATGATTAAGATTTTTTTAAGACAACCAATCTGTTGAAGTAGATTCCGGTGTAAAATCTGAAACGTGTAACTTGAAAAATTCTTGTTTGATAAATTGAACTTAATGTTCGTGATCACTCCTATACTAAATTCTAATCTATTGTAGATTTACATTGGAATTCAAAGCAACAGAAATCATGTTTCTACCGGGAAATTTCTTTTGTCTTATTTTAGGTGAATCGACACATCAAAAATGGCGATGTGCTCCTCCTTAACCGGCAGCCCACTCTGCACAGGCCTTCAATTCAGGCGCACTGTGCACGCATTCTCCCAGGGGAGAAGGTGCTCAGGCTCCACTATGCCAACTGCAAGGCCTACAACGCTGACTTCGATGGTGATGAGATGAACGCTCACTTTCCTCAGAGTGAGTTAGGCCGGGCTGAGGCATACACACTTGTCAGTACAGACCAGCAGTACCTGGTGCCTAAGGCAAGTCTCTGCAAATAAATTACTTGCATGTTGGTCTTTAGATTTATCTTTAGGCATCAATTCAAATTAGGGTAATTTTGCCCAGAAATGAACATTTTTAGGTCGTTAACCAAGGATTGATGTCCATTTTTGTTTGTTCAGTTTTCAAGCTTTCTATTTACTGAGAACATCATAATCATTTTATGCAAAATCAAAAGGCATTATCATTATTGAAAAATGCATGATTGTTGATATTGTTGATCCTGTTGATCAGTTATGTTCTTCTTCTATTCCAACCCTTCTACAGGACGGAAAGCCCCTAGCTGGTCTAATCCAGGATCACATGGTATCGGGCACCAGCATGACTGTCCGTGGCTGCTTCTTCACACGAGACCAGTACATGGAGCTGGTCTATAGAGGTCTCACTGATAAAAATGGTAGAATCAAACTGCTCCCTGCTGCTATCATCAAACCCCAAATGCTTTGGACTGGCAAACAGGTATCTGAGCTTTGTCCATACTGTGAGTTTTTCTTCTTACACCTGAATTCAGAGTAGTAAAATTGTAATTCTTTTTAATTATTCTGTTTCTTGAAGGTTGTGTCCACCCTCTTGCTGAATGTCATCCCAGAGAACCACATCCCACTGAACCTGACTGGAAAGGCCAAGATCCCCAGTAAAGCCTGGCTGAAAGAGCATCCTCGACCAGTGCCAGGCTACCAGCCAGACTCCATGTGTGACTCTCAGGTGACTTGTACAGCTAACGTATGGCAGGATTGCTACTTTAATACCATTTTAGTACCACAGTGACATGTACTAGGATTAAATGTGGTTTAGAATGATAATCAGTGAAATGTGGAAAATTGTATGTCTAGGTGATTATTCGTCATGGGGAGCTGCTGGTGGGTGTTCTGGACAAAGCCCACTATGGAAGCTCAGCATACGGCTTGGTGCACTGCTGCTATGAGCTCTATGGAGGACAAACCAGTGGCAAGCTGCTCAGCTGTTTGGCACGTCTGTTCACCGCCTACCTGCAGCTGTACCGAGGGTTTACCATGAGTAAGAATTATGGGTGTCGTAATATACTGGTATTGATGATAATATCACAGTAATGTTGTGATCATGAATTATTTTGGCTGTGATCATCAAAATCTGATATTGGGACAGCTCTAGTAAGAACCAAGGTCCTCAACAGATGTCATCTAACATCATGCAACTGTTAGAGAGAAAGGGATCAGTTGTTTTTTTATTGTTTTATTCATGTTTTTTTTCAATACAGGTGTGGAAGACATTTTGGTGAAACGCAGGGCCAACAAAGAAAGAAAGAAAATCATCAAAGAATCTGTTAAATGTGGAGCCAAGGTCAGTTATTGAGATTTAATAATGTATTCATATTAAATATAATATTGGTATAATGGCTTTTTTCCAAGCCAAAAATAACGTAAGGGACAGAAGAATATTTCATATTGTTTCATTCTAATTCTAATTGTATTTAGATATATATTTAGAATTTTTTTTTTTTTAGTTTCTGTTAATATAAATGGTGGCTTTTTGAGCCTATTACAGACCTGAAGAGAGAATATTCCAGGGTATAAAAGTATGGCATAGCCATAGACATTCTGTGCTCTGCCTATACAGCTACTCAGTTTTCGTATTAGGAAAAAGACTCACTGGAAAAATATACTGAGGTATGCAGTGTTAACCCTGAGGTGTGGAGTGCACTGATAAATTGCTGTTGCAGATGTTTTTTTTGTATTTATATTATTTATCTTTTTTCCTTTCTACTTTTCACAGGCTCTCCGGGCTGCGTTTAACCTGCCTGCTACTGCTGAGGAGAATGAAGGCCGAGACCTTTGGCAAGATGCCCATCTTAACATAGACCAGCGTGACTTTAATATGGTGGACCTCAAATTCAAAGAAGAGGTCAATCAAATCAACAACAACATCAACAAGGTATGGTCTTGTGTTTCCCTTTCTGCATTTCCTGGTTAGCAGTCACAGTCAACTCTAAACATTTGCAATAATACCTTCAAGAAGATTGTTCAAATGCTTGTACCTGTAGAAGTGGTCTTTTTCCTTTGAAGGTGTGCATGCCACTTGGTCTCCATCGATCATTTCCTGAGAACAACCTTCAGCTCATGGTGCAGTCAGGAGCCAAAGGTTCTACGGTCAATACAATGCAGGTAATCGACCTTGAACTTTTATCAGCTTTGGCCAATTTCTTTTCTTCAGCAAACGAATGAAATGTACACTTTGGTTTGAAAATGTAAGTGTTATATGTGTCTTGCATTTAACAGAGTAAGTTATTGAAAGTATTGAACAAAAGTAAAGTCTGTAAGCATTTTCTCCCAGAGTCATGCTTCCACTGAGGCTATACATCTTTGACCAGCTGAAAAGAAAACATCCAGGTTTTCATTTCGAAGCAGCAGAATGATAAGTAAATGATGGTTTTGCCTACTGTTCTGACAAACAGACCATCAGCTTCTCCCCGAGAAACCTTTTGACACCCAGGTGTGAAAAATACTGGCACATTAAGATGTCAAACCAAATAAATGATACAGAAGCCTAAAAAGCTACATCGTTAATGCATCCATCCATTCAATTTTTATATTTCTTATTACTTAGGGTAGCTCAAATTATGGACACGCATGAAGTTTGTCTTTGGTATTTTATAAGCTTTTTTGATTCTCAGTTTGTCAACTTGTTTTTTCAGATCTCCTGTTTGTTGGGTCAGATTGAGCTAGAGGGTCGTCGACCTCCCCTGATGCCTTCAGGAAAATCCCTGCCCTGTTTCCAACCATATGACCCAGAACCTCGTTCTGGAGGCTTTGTGACTGGCAGGTTTCTAACTGGCATCAAACCCCCTGTGAGTTCAGCTTAAACATGGAAACAGAAAAGTACTACAGTGCCAAATATGCATCATTCTTCCAACCTATACCAGAAAAATCTTAGACTTACACTTAGACTTAACTTGTTTGTGTATGTTGTGATTATGGTGGAAGAATTCATTATTATACAGATTGTTCTAAAGCCTGTTGAAATTTTCAGGAGTTCTTTTTCCATTGTATGGCTGGACGTGAGGGTCTGGTAGACACAGCTGTCAAAACAAGTCGTTCTGGTTATCTGCAGAGGTAAGACAACCTTAAGCAGTTAGCATAGCATCTTACAACAAGAATCAGCAGCTCAGGTCCTACAGGGCTACAGCATGGTGTTGTTCCTGCTGTAAAAACTATTTTAAAAATAAACCCTGTGGAATTGTGATGGTACTTAATAATGCTAGGCGTCTTCAGGATTAGGTCAGTGGTCAATTCCTTCCATTGAAAGAGTACACTGCCTTAATGATTGTCAGTAAATTAATAAATATCCAGTAAGAAGCCAGTAGGGTCCAGTTATCATTAAGAAAAGACAGTTGTGGGTGGAGGTTGTCTTGTTAACCATGTTTTCCACACTGCATTAACACCCAAGTTGTTTTGGACACTGTAGATGTGTTATAAAGCATCTGGAGGGACTGGTGGTCCAGTATGATCTGACCGTGAGGGACAGCGATGGCAGTGTGGTGCAGTTCCTTTATGGAGAGGATGGCTTGGACATACCCAAAACCCAGTTCCTGCAGCCACGCCAGTTTCCTTTCATCAAAGAGAATTATGAGGTGGGGAAGGGTTCCGTGTGTGTATGCTATGATTTTTTTATCAGTTAGATAACTGACCAAGTTGAGTTGGTTCCCCTCCATAAAACGTAAGTAAGGCAAAGACCATATAGCGTATAAGGTCATAAACAGTCTTTGTATCCTTAAATTTCTTGTTTTCTAATATACATATTTTGTGTTGATTGTGCTTTCATATCAAAGAGCAAAAAGTGAAATTCAGTGCCATCCATAATTATTGCCACCCTTATTTAAAATGAGGGAAAAACACTGATGAAAATTGCCCTTAATGTCTGTCAGATGTTGTCTTTAAGAATATCGAAAATTTGTAAATTCCATATTAGGCATTTAACAAAACACGTTTTAATTATTAGCACACCTTCACTGAGTATTTTGGGCAATCTCGTTTGCCAACAGAACAGCCCTAGGTTTTATACTGTAAAAGTTTGTTAGACTTGAGAGCAAAAAAGAGATTTTCAGCAATTGCAGAATTTCTCCAGATCTTCTCCAGAGTCCTGGGCCTTCTCTTGCACACTTCTTAAGTTTAGCGCACACAGGTTTTCAGTTGGATTTAGGTCAGGGTAATGGCCATGGTAGCTTGATTTTTGTCTTAATTCAATAATTTTTTGTAGATGTTTGAGTTTTCTCTGTGTCCTTCCTCATTTCTACACCAAAGCCATCTTAGAGTTTAGTTTTTAACAGTTCTGAACTGTGCTGTTTAAATTAATTGAACTCTAAAACTGTTGGTTGCTGCTGGTATCTGTATCAGAAGGTAAATTGCGGTATCAGGAAATTGTATGTTTTTTTCTTTCCTTTATAGGTTATCAGAAAGTCTAAATGTTTGGATGAAGTGCTGTCTAAAATGGACTCAAAGGCCGCTGAAAGTCACTTTCAAGCCATCAAAAAGTGGAAGGCCAAGCATGTGCATGCATCACCCAGGAATGGATCTTTCTTGCTGTTCTCTCAAAAGAAGCTGGGAAAGATGAAGGCTGACGCCGAAGGACTCTCTGGAGACTTATCCAATGGAAGACATGCAGTCACTCTTCAGGTACTGAGTATTATTGTGGATAAGTAGATACAATGTGCACTGCTGACAGCATCACAGCAGTGCAGTACAGTACAGAGTATTTAGTGGAATTTGGGGCACAATATTTTGATATTTTGTATTTGTCACAGTTGGTGGAGAGATGGAGAGCTCTAGATGATGCAAACCGAATGAAGTATCTGAAAAAGACAACCCAATGCCCGGATCCCTGTCTGTCTGTTTTCCGGCCTGATATTTGTTTCGGTTCTGTGTCTGAGACGTTTGACGCCATCGTTGAGACATACCTCAGTCAGTTCAATATAAAGCATGAATTTGACAACATATCAGGAACATTTGGCAGTAAGAGGTGAGGATTTAACTTTTTCATCACTGCATGTGCCTTAAAATGTATTGCTTGAATCTCAGTCCCATATCTGATATGATTCCAGAAGTCTTCGGTTATCAAAAAACATAGCAACATTTGGATAATAAGTCTTTAATACCTGTTATTGTGAGCCACATCACTAAGCAATTCAACATTATTATTGTTTATAATGTTATTTTAGTGTGTATTAATGTAATTATTACATCTTTCCATTATGTTATTACATTATTTGCTGACTGTGCAGGGCTGTAGTGGTGGAGCTCTGTTTGATTGCCTGTTTTATTGAGAGTTCTTCCAAGAACTTTGTCCAAAATTATCAGCTCTGAGCCATCACTTACATTTTCGGCATTTGGCAGATGCTCTTGTCCAGAGAGACTTACGTGATGTTTTTCAGTCAACAAAGAAAAACGTCCTATACCAGTAAACTTAGGCTTGGTTTAAGAGCTGCTAGTCAATCTAGATTATACCTGAGCTCATGCAAAACCTTTGACACATAAGAATTTTTTTTTCTCTGTATTGTTAGTAATTTTGTTAGTTCTGTAGTTGTGGTCCCAAGAACTCTGTGAAGAGGTGATTCTTTAGTCATTGTTTGAAGATAGTGAGGGACTCTGCAGTTCTGACTTCTTTTGTTTGTTACACACTCACTTTCACTTCACTCTCCTCTTTTTTTGCAGTAATTAGCACTAAATAATGTAATTGTGGTGAGTTGCATCGCTAATTTTCTCACCATGTATATGCCCCTGTGTGTGTTGTTTTTGTGTGTGTGGTGCAGATTAAAGCATCTCTTGCATTTGAAGTGGCAGAGGGCATTATGTGACCCAGGAGAGGCTGTGGGGTTGTTGGCCGCCCAGAGCATCGGGGAACCCTCCACACAGATGACTCTCAACACCTTCCACTTTGCTGGCAGAGGAGAAATGAACGTCACCCTCGGAATTCCCAGGTTACTTTGAGCACTTTTGATCTGTTTATGAAATTTGAAATTTTAAGAACATTCTTTAACTATAAACTTATTATTCAGTAACTACTATAATCCTATTATAATTCAGTGGCTGCTGTAGCACTTATATGTTACGATAAACTGGAATTAGAATTTTGTCATCAATGTTGTTGTAAAAGGTGTGAGATTTATAAATAATTTGTTGCCTCGATATTTCTTCTATTATGTCTGTTCTCTTTATTCTAGGTTGCGTGAAATTCTGATGATTGCCAGCTCCAACATCAAGACACCCATGATGAGCATTCCTGTTTTAGGCAACAAGAAAGCCCTAAAGCGAGCGAAGACTCTGCGGAAACGGCTCACACGTGTGTTCTTGGCCGAGGTACATTCAGTCACCTAATAGATTATTAGTATATGCTAGTTTTATATATAGTGCTAGCATTTGGAAATTGGAAAATAAAATTCTAAGGGTGGAGGTACAATTTGTTTTACAGGTGTTGCACAAAGTAGATGTGGTGGAGACTCTTCGTACAGAGAGAAAATTAAGCCAGAAGAAAAGAATCTTCACTGTCACATTCCACTTCCTGCCTCGCGAGCGTTATCGGCAGGATAAATTGTTGACACCACAACAGATTCTCCACTTCATGGAGGACAGGTGATCTTGACTTTCATTGCAATGACCTTGCGACACCACATGTTTGCTGATGAGATCATGTGAGATAACGCTACACCACGTTTTTCGTTTAACATACAGTTGTGGTCTAAAGTTTACATACACTTGTAAAGAACATAATATCATGGCTCTCTTGAGTTTCCCGTTATTTCTACAACTCTGATAGAGTGATTGGAACAGATACTTCTTTGTCACAAAAAACATTCATGAAGTTTGGTTCTTTCATGACTTTAT
>JBBPDA010000034.1:18599916-18639710 GCA_037974385.1 Arnoldichthys spilopterus | reverse complement strand
TACAATGGGAAAGTCAAAGGAGCTCAGCATGGATCTGAAAAAGCGAATTATTGACTTGAACAAGTCAGGAAAGTCACCCTCCATTTCTTTTTCCTCCAGATTCTTCCGTTTACTGCTTGAAGCCATCAAGAAACTGAGTGCCAAACTGGCCTCTTTAAATTCAGTGGATACACGTAAGGCCACAGCAAAAGATAGTGATCGAGATGTGGGAGACTCTGTGGCCAGGCTGGTAGGTTTAATGACCCCTGTACCCATTGACTTCCCAGGTTTGTTTTGCAAGATGATAAGTTGGGCATTAGGGCTAGCTATTCTATTCGTATAATGTATATTGTCTTATTGAGTCATGTCTTTTAGGACTACATATAACTACTTTGGGGCATTGCCAAGATGGCTGCTGAATGGAAAGACTTTCTGCTGGTTTGGCTTTTATGATAAATAGCTAGATGACATTTTGTTATGGCGCAAAATGTGCAATTTACTACTGAATTGTTCGACTATGCAGCTGAAATTTGACTGAGAAACAGATCAGCACACAGATAGGTTTGATTTAGAATAAATCCAAACCTAGCAAGCATGCATTGCATGTTTGTGGTGGCTTAGTGGTTAGGACACTGCCTTTGGGACCCGGCCCGAGCACTACTGTGGCACCCTTGAGCAAGGTACCATCCCACTACACTGCTCCCCGGGTGCTGTTGATAACTGCCCCTTGCTGATGGGTTAAATGCAGAGGTCACATTTCGTTGTGGCGCTTCAGTGTGTTCACAGTGACAAATAGTCAACTTTCACTTGTAGAATGATGGAGATGGTGATGCAGAGGAGGACCGAGTGGTTGACGATGAAGCAAATGAAGGGGATGCAGATGCCAGTGATGCCAAGAGGAAAGAGAGACAAGAGGAGGAGGTAAATCCAGTCTTTCAAGTTTTTTTCATATAAAGACAACATTTGACAAAGCATTTATAGGCATTGTAGCTCTGAGAAACAAATGGTCAGAGCCAGTTTTGTGTATTGCAGGTTGACTATGAGAGTGAAGAGGGTGAGGAGAGTCCAGATGAAGAGCGAGAGGATGTAGCAGAGGGATCTGAACAGGGGGGACATGACGAACCCTCCGAGGAGAGGCCCCGTAAGACTCCACCGTCCATGTCATGTGAACCATCCAACAGCGAGGAGATGGCTGAGGACATGCAGGACTCCATGAGAGTTAACAAAGTACTGCAAATAAGCAGCAGCATCGAGGGCTACAAATACGACCATCAAAATGGCCTGTGGTGTGAGGTACATATTTTATGTGCATTATGGCTTTAATGGTTTGAGCTTTCAGTTGGTTTGCACAAAGCCCATTCGCTCATGATGCATTACATCTTTTTTCCAGGTCACCCTGGTCCTACCAGTTAGCAAAGTGCACTTTGATCTCACTACATTAGTAGTAGCACAGGCCCAGTCTGCAGTAATCATGGAAACCAAAGGCATCACACGTTGCTTACTCAATGAGGTGACCACGAAGGAAGGCATCAAGGAGCAGGTCTTAAATACAGAGGGCATCAACATGCAGGAGATATTCAAATACGGACATGTGAGTACATCTTACAAGCGCAAGACCTAGCCTTGATTTCACATGAACGTGTCATCAGTATTTGTGCAGTTACACCTCCCATGTATGTTACTAGTCACTTATTTCACAGCAGGTGCTACATAGACCAGCTTGTTAAAATGACTAATCAGTGCGGTTGGTAGCTGTTGACTAGTGGAGAACAGTTCTACTGTTCAGCAATGAAGAACAGTAATGGAATAAACAGTGAAAAGCAGGGGGAGGTTCCAGATGGTAGTTTCTTTTAAATACCAAGCCTAAAGTACTTTTATTAGTATGTTAATTAGTGGGTTTTCTTTTTGAGAAAATGCATGCAATTTTTAAATGTCTCTGTGACAAAAATGTCAGTACGTTTTGTCCTGTATGTATCATAACAGTCTGTGAACCATGAAATTTGTAAAACACTACTATTAACCCTCAGCGTTACTTATACATTCATCATCTGTTCTTAATGATCATTCAGCAAAAAATCTAATTTACAGTTTTTCCCCTTACCCAAAGTGTAGTAAATCAGTCTTTGCTACTCTAGCTTTGCACTGGAGCTATAATGCGAAAAGTGAGAAAATCTTGGGTGACATCAAGTAGTTCCTCCAGGACCATGGTGCTACATGAAACACAGGACCACAAACACTACGCAACTAACAACATAAAGTGCATTGTGTGCAAAGATGTGCAAACATTGCAAGACAGTGCAAAGACAGACAGGTACAAACAAAGACCAGTGCAGTTATGGGACCACCAGGTGTGAGGTAGCAGTATGTGCAAAAATACAATACTGTGAATTTTAAACAATGACACAGTGACACAGGGAGCAGGAAGAATGTAGCAGCAAAGTTCAGTATGGGTAATAAATATAAATCGACCTGTATTATGCATATTTACCTTTATCTGTTTGTAGGTTAGAATAAAATAGAGAATTAGTCATTTCTGTACATTGTGGTAAAAATTGTGTGTGTTTTAATATTTAATTCTATATAGATTTTTTTTTTCTTTTTTTTTTTTTTAAAGATTCTAGACCTGAATCGCTTGTATTCAAATGAGATCCACGCAATGGCCAACACGTATGGAATTGAAGTGGCTTTGAAAGTAATTGAGAAAGAGATCAAGGATGTATTTGCTGTCTATGGTAAGTTAGAATGTGCAGAATACTTTTTTCAGTTCTCACAGAGTAATTGTGACTCCAGTTTATTGCTGCACTTTTCCTTTATGTAGGTATTGAGGTAGATCCACGTCACCTCTCTCTAGTGGCTGACTACATGTGTTTTGAGGGGGTGTACAAACCTCTCAACCGATTTGGCATTCAGTCCAACAGCTCACCACTGCAACAGATGACCTTTGAGACCAGCTACAAGTTTTTAAAACAAGCCACCATGTTGGGTATGAATGTTCATCACAAATTTTTCAAAGAAAAGCAGGAATTATTAGAAGGATCTTGTGTTTTAACAGGGAAAAAAAACTTATTCATAATTCTTGACATAATTTGTCAATAAACATATCTTCTTTTGTTGTACAGGCTCCTATGATAAGTTAAACTCACCCTCCGCTTGCTTGGTAGTGGGAAAAGTTGTGAAAGGGGGAACTGGACTCTTCGATCTCAAGCAGCCTTTACAGTAATCAAGAAGGCAGGGGACTTGGATAGAAAAACAGTCAAAATGTTAAAATTATCCAAACAGTAAACTTATCATTGGGTCTGTATTTATTTGTCAATATTTTGCGATTGTATGACTTGTCTTCTGTAAATGTGTAATGCGTCACTCTTTGTTTACGACATCATTTACCATAGTTAAAATCAACTGTATGGCACTGTTTTTGTAGAGATTTTAAATAAACAGTCTGCTTTTCACCTTCTGTGTCGCAATAAATCTCAGAAATTACACTTGTTATTGTTGTCAAGATTTTTCATGCTTCACCTTTTATCCAGGTTCTGGTAGCCTGCTGATATATGTCCAAAGTTTGTAGACATCTTCTCATCCAATGTTTTGACATGTAGCATAAAAACAAAACAATGTGACAAATGTCAGTTACAGACTCCTTTTTAATGTAATGTTATAAAATGCCAGACCCATGGAAATAATCTAGTGACCTTCTGTAAAACGTTCCTTTCAGTGACAAGTTATTACAGTTATTAATGTACATGTAATCTGAGTGATAGTCATTGAACAGTGTTCAGGAAACTTTTGGAACTTTTGGGGCATGGGGCATTGGGCAATGGTGGCCTAGTGGTTAGGACCTTGCCCTTGTAAATGGAAGGTTGCAGGTTTAAGTCCAGGCACCCCTTTGAGCAAGGTACTGTCCTGCTACACTGCTCCCCCGGCACTGCTAATATCTGCCCACTGCTCCACGTGTGCATGTGTGATGGATTGAATGCAGAGGTTAAGTTTTGTTAATGACAAATAGTCACTTTCACTTCATCAGAACTTTAGATCCTGTTGTCTTTTGATAATTGATCCTCAGGGGGAAAAAATCTCTTTTTCGATCAGCAATAAACCTACAGTGGTGCTTTAAAGTTTGTGACCCCTTTAGAATTGTCTATATTTCTATACACTACATCAGGTTTTCACACAGATCCTAAAAATAATTGAAAGAACCCAGTTACACAAATGAAAAATTATACTTGGTCATTTATTTTTTAGGAAACTGATTCAGTATCACAATATAATATTAATATAATTGTGAGCGGCAAACAGACTTTAACCTCCAGGATCAGCAATTGACTAGATGAAATTACAGTTAGATGTTATCAGTAAACTGAAACTGATAATCAAGTGTGGGAGACACACTGAACATGTATAATGAGTATAGCAGGGTTACAAGGAGAAAGCCACTTCTCTCCAAAAACAACATTTCTCTATATGCGCAGTTTGCTAAGTATCACAAGGAAAATTAGAAGGCTATTGCAAAGATGTTTTCTGACCGAATGGGACCAAAATAGAACATTTTGTTTGAAATGAGAAACACAATGTTCAGAGCCTATATGTGAAACATGGTGATGATAGTTTGCTGTATCTGGGCCAGGACAGCATGTCATCATTAATGGAACAATCAATTCTGAATTATACCAGCAAAATGTTAGGTGGGATATGCGGCAAGACCACAACTCTAAAAACAGGTTGTTCTTCTTGGTTAAAGAAGAATAAAATCGATGTTTCCTAGTGAAACAGAGAGCATATCCTATACTGCACTTTACTGTAATAGTTTTATACAATTCTTTGCACTTCTGGTTAGATGCTAACTGCATTTCTTTGGTTTTGTACTTGTACTCTGCCCAGTGACAAAGTTTAATCTTATCTAATTGCAGCAGAAGGGAATCGTGCCAGAATACAAACTGAAAGCAAAAGTTCACATCTTTTTTCTACTCACAGATGTCAAATATTGACAAAATATATCCAGTTCTACACTGCAGTTATTGAGTCTGTCCTGTGCTTCTCCATCACAGTCTGGTATGGAGCAGCCACTAAACAGGACAGGAACAGACTGCAGCGGACCGTACGGGCAGCAGAAAAGATCATCGGGGCCCCCCTGCCCTCCATCCAGGACCTGTACCTCTCAAGAATCAGGAAACAGGCAGGGAAAATCACCACAGACCCCTCACACCATGGACACAAGACTTTTTGACCTGCTGCCCTTTGGTAGACAGTATAGAAGCCTGCAAACCAGGACCACCAGGTTTCTTTCCCCTCGCTGTCTCCCTCCTAAATAGTTAAAATTGTCACACTGCTTCACCTACAAAACTGCAACTACACTTTATGCACTCACTGTTGTTTGCACTCTGTGATCCTGTTTTTTTCTGTAAATAAGTATTTTTAAATTGTATTGTTGATATATTATTCATTGTGTTGTTTACATTTGTTGTGTTGTGTTCTTTTTCACTACTGTTTACACTGTACTTGAGAGTCACCATCAGCTGGAAACAAATTCCTTGTATGTGTTCACTCACATACGTGGCCAATAAACATGATTCTGATTCTGATATATTACTATTATTATTATTATTATAAGGGCGGTGACATAGATGAAATTAGTAAAATTATTATTATACTCCATACTACATTTTACACGGCCTAAGCTGCAGTTTCTCCTCAGGCACTTCAGTGTTGTGGGCTAGCGTTTGGAGTTTGGAGGACCTGCTATCCCACAGTGCAATGCGCTGCATTTTTGAGCGGCAGCGACTCTCAACGTGTGCCGACTGTTGGAAGCTTATAATATTTGATGAATTTAAAAACGACCTTTCAGGTTTGAAATAAGTCAGCCATTTCTCCTCCAAGGTTGTGGTATATGAGTTAAAACAACCGAAACACATCTGCGGGCTGAAAAATGTCGTTGGTTTGTGCAAGTAAGTGTTGTTTCTCGGAGGTTGCTAAATTAGCGTGTTTAGCAAATTGTACTGACAGCGCTTCTCTGTGTACACACTCTGTAAGCTCGTTTTAGAAATGCTTCGTACAGCCACACGTTTGGACAAATACAAGCTAAATAGATATCTAAACATAGTTTGCTGTGAAACCGACAATTAATGATCTTTTTTATTACATGGCGTTTAACTTTGTGGTTAGCTAGCCGGCTAACAGCATGGCTCCTACTACCGACTATACACAGCGCTTAGTTAGACCAGTTCTGTTGAGCTCCGGAGCTGGAAGATCTAGCACAGTTTGGTAGTTTCCACGCTTGGAAACACCCATTAAACCTGTGAATTAACAAGATATGTTGCATGAGTTGAATATTAATAAGTAAGAAGCTGAGTTATAGCCACACGTTGTATTAAACATGAATGTCTACATAACATCACTGTTTACATGTCCAAATCTAATTTCACTGCTTTAAACCCCATGTCACTTCATCTCTGGTCCTGCACAGAGCTGCGTGTATTTTCTGTATTTGAGCGCATGGGTTTGTTTCCAATGCTTACAACTAGAGACAAAGATACGGTGTCCGAATAAATGAATGAAACTTCCCTTCCTATTTGCTTTTCCTGGTTCTGATCGTCATAATTCTGTCAATGCACGTTAGTCTTTTCTGCAGTTTCATTTTTGTGAGGATATGGATCAAACAACGAAAATGGGAAAGGAATTGCAATTTATTTCAGCCAGCGAGATCAGCAGTTTACAGTAATAAAACTAATCGGTTTTGTGACTTACACCTGAATGTCCAACAGTTTGTGAGTTTAGAAGTGATTTTCCTCTTTGAGGTTGGACCTGCTTTTGTAAGTATAGTGACCAACCTCTCAGTAAACACAACTATAGCATTGCTTATTGGAATCAAGGCCTCAGCTTTTACACCCCACCAGAAGACTAACTCATCACTTTAAGATTTTATTTTCATACCTAGCCAACATCATTTGATATACAGATCTATAACATTCAACAATCTTTCAGGACAAAATAAAAGGACATACTATTACATATTCCCTGTAATGCGTTTTTGCATTTCTTTCTTATTTCCAGTCTCAAATGAAGTACCGGAGCACCCTTGTGTGTCTCCAGTCTCCAATCAAGTGTTTGAACGCCGTCTCATTGAGAAATACATTGCTGAGAATGGAGCTGACCCAATCAATGGCCAACCACTCTCCGAAGAGCAGCTCATTGATATAAAAGGTAGGAGTCTTAGCAGATTTCAATACTTACACTCACAAAGAAATAATCAGTTCTACTGTTGCATCAAAATTGTTTTGCCTGTTGTTTTATGTCCCTAAACAGTCTCTCACCCTATTCGGCCAAAGCCTCCTTCTGCTACTAGTATCCCTGCAATTCTGAAATCACTGCAAGATGAGTGGGTAAGTAACTTGCATCAGCATTTCTGAATAACTTTATTTCTTATACCCAAAAACTAACACACACTCTTTTAGGATGCAGTGATGCTGCACAGTTTTACGCTGCGACAGCAATTGCAGACAACACGTCAAGAGCTGTCTCATGCACTCTACCAGCATGATGCTGCCTGCAGAGTGATCGCTCGCCTCACTAAAGAGGTCACTGCTGCCAGAGAGGGTGAGAACTATGTGCCTTTAATTTTTAGTTTAATGTACTTTACAATACTTCACTTTAAAACTGTCTGTATTGCTGATAATTTAACATAATGAATTAATGTTCCCTAGTCTTTTACAAACTTGCTAGCACTTCCTAAAGTACAATCAGGAGTACATTTAAGATGGGCAATGTGACTGCATTAATTGTTGTCTTGATGATTAAAATGATACACGCACACACGCACGCACACACGCACGCACGCCCCAATTCCGCTTTGTTTTCCCCCCTAATTCCTTTACACTTTGCCTCTACAGCTTTGGCCACACTCAAACCTCAAGCTGGATTGGTTGCTCCTCAGGCTGTACCTGCCTCTCAGCCTGTTGTTGTGGTCAGTGATTTGTCAGAGTTTTTATATCTGATTTAAATACAAAGAATGGTCTGTAGATTTTTCTTCACTCTGACATCTTGCATATGTGTATGTTTATATGAAAGTTCCTGTTGTCTGTGTTTCTCAGGGTGTGGGTGGTGAGCCCATGGAGGTCAGTGAACAAGTGGGAATGACCCCAGAGATCATACAGAAGGTATGTACTGTACCACAATTTTTTTAGTACTTTGTGACTTTTGTATAGCTTCAGTTTGCTGCTGCATTGTTCGACAATGAGTGAAGTTTTTCATTCTTTTTCCAGCTGCAAGACAAGGCTACTGTCCTCACAACCGAGAGAAAGAAGGTAATACAGTGATATTTTGTGAAGTCAGTTGAATTTTTTGTGCACATTACATTGTGTATTTATATTTTTACATGATACTTCAGCTGTTAGACAGTCATATATGGAAATTCTGTTGTTCTGTATCTCAGAGGGGAAAAACAGTGCCCGAAGAGCTGGTTAGGGCTGAGGATCTCAGCAAGTATCGCCAAGTGGCCACCCATGCTGTAAGTTTGTATAATCGTGTGTGTGTGTGTGTGTGTGTGTGTGTGTGTGTGTGTGTGTGTGTGTGTGTGTGTGTGTGTGACCAACAGAGCATTCATTATATATACATAACCCTCTAGCTTCAGTAAATTATTTTGATCCTCTTTCTTTCCTTCTTTTCTGTTTAGGGTCTTCACAGTGCCAGTATCCCTGGAATCCTTGCTCTGGATCTCTGCCCCACAGACACCAACAAAGTGCTTACAGGTATAAACACACACACTTCATCTATATATGTGCAAGTATATGAATGAATCCGGATTTAATGACCTCCAAGTAAAAGCTGATTTAGGACTTTATTATTTTAATTTATTAACATTTAAAAATGATCCTAGATTAGTATTTTATTCTAAAATGTTTATGTTTTTAACTCCATATTAATTTTCTTGCTTGCTGTCTCTCTTCAGGTGGGGCAGATAAGAATGTGGTGGTGTTTGATCGTAGGGAGGAACAGATTGTGGCCACGCTCAAAGGCCACACTAAAAAGGTCACCTCTGTCATCTACCACCCATCAGAGGTTTGTCTTTTTCTGACCCCATAATCCACATACCGGGATATATTGTGTACTTTTTGCTAACCGCAGTTTGTTTCACATTATTGCAGTCCGTGGTGTTTTCAGCATCCCCAGACAGCACTATCCGTGTTTGGTCCGTCTCAGGGGGCAATTGTGTTCAGGTGGTTAGAGCTCATGAGGCAGGGGTAACTGGCCTGTCCCTCCATGCTACTGGAGACTATCTGCTCAGTTCCTCCGAGGACCAGGTAAAAAATACAGAACACACACAGAAACAAAATGATGACTTTGCTGTTTCTACGAGCGAAAGGATGCTGTGGTTAAATGGCTTAAATACCATAGTTCAGTAGTTGAACAGGAAAATGTGTGCTTTTCAAAATTTATCAGAAGTAGAGTTTGATTTGTGTGTTTTGTTTTGTTTTTTTTTTTTCTTCCCCTCCTCCTTTTAGTATTGGGCCTTTTCCGATATCCAGACCGGCCGTGTTCTCACTAAAGTCACTGATGAGACCGCAGGATGTGGTATGTAGTTTGTCGTTGTATTACTGCCTCTGCATTTCTTCTTGATATCAACAGTTTATTTGTTATATTTTACTTTCTTTTTCTTTACTTTGGTTACAGCTCTGACCTGTGCTCAGTTCCATCCGGACGGTCTGATTTTTGGCACTGGTACAGCAGACTCTCAGATTAAAATCTGGGATTTGAAGGAGAGAACCAATGTGGCCAACTTCCCTGGCCATTCCGGCCCAGTCACTGCCATTGCCTTCTCTGAGAACGGATACTACTTGGCCACTGGTAAATGATGTGTGGTTTTCTGTTTCTTTCTGACTTTTATATTTTCTGTGTATGTTTGATAATGCCCTTTTGTCTTGTAGGTGCTCAGGATAGCTCTCTGAAGCTTTGGGATTTGAGAAAGCTGAAGAACTTTAAAACTATCAACTTGGATAATAATTATGAGGTTTGTAATTCTCTTATTTTGTGCATGATCAAGTGTTCGTTTCATTAATTGTGATGAAGTATGCTTGACTTGTGATTTTACACTAATGTTGAGAGCTCCTCAGTAATTAAGTGCTGTAACTCTATCACCTGTTCTCCTACTCTTGTGCAGGTGAAGTCATTGGTGTTTGACCAGAGTGGAACTTACCTGGCTGTGGGAGGATCTGATATTCGAGTTTATATCTGCAAACAGTGGTCTGAAGTACTCAACTTCACTGGTAAGTGTAACAATTCCACTACAATTTACATAGTCTGTTTAGGGCTGAGGCGATTACCAATTTTGGAAAATTGATAAATCCGATAATTGATGATTTTTACTATTTAAACCCCTGGGTATATTGTAAATACATATTCTGCACATCGGGGACAGTTTCCATTTGTATTAGAGTGGGCCGACAAAGCCAAAGGCCATTCCACAAAACCTTCTATTAGGAAAATCTTTACATTAGATCTGTTGGTCACTCATGATTTATTTGTTCTGCGTTGCTACGGGTCCTGTAGGTCAGCTGTCCGCATGCTGTTTAGCTTTTTCAGTAGCGGCCAGGATTGGCAAGCATGTAAACAAGTAATAGAAAAAAACTATCCATGTATAGGCTGACCTAAATAATTTCAATGTCATTTTGATTGTATACAGGTCTTTTTATTTTTTGGGATTGTTTAAGCTAAAAATGTCTTCGCCTACTCTATATGTTTACCGTGATCGTTATAATATGGTTAATATAAAATAAATATATATTTTTCAACTGCTGTAATGTAAATACTTAAATTATGTTTAGATAATTTTAGGGGGTTATTCTGTGATTTATTTTATCAACATGTTTAGAGTATTTTTCCTGGGAAGCTTATATTTTTGAGTTGTTATAATTGGTCAAAACAGCTTAATTAAATAAATCTTTAGTTAGTTATTAGATTCTTTTGGTCTGCCTTACAGTAACATAATTGATGAGCATGATGGACAAACTGTTTTTGCATTCATAATATTGAAATATTTTAAAGGCCTTTTGTCTTTCTTTTTACCCCAGTAAAGTGTTTTGGGATTGATGTAGAATTCCAAAACGGATCTTCTTTTTGTTGAGGTGTTCTTCTGAGGTTTCTGATTAAACAGGTCATTGACACGTTGCGTTTTCTGTTTTCTTTCTGTTTTGTACATTCTCCTCTTCCCCCATGTCTTCCTATAGATCATACTGGTCTGGTGACCGGGGTGGCGTTTGGCGAGCATGCCCAGTTCCTGTCTTCCACTGGAATGGACCGAAGCCTCAAGTTTTACAGCCTGTAGAGCAGAAGGTGGCATAAAGAAAGAAATGAAGAGAGAGGAGTAGAAATAATAATAATGTAGTTCACACAATCCATGCTTCTGGGTAAGAAAGAAGCCAAGAGCAGTAGAATCTCATTCAAACAACAAAGATAGAATCCTAACGATTTCTTCATTTTTGAGCCTGTGTCTGTGATTTCAAGATACTGGATACAGGTTTATGATGCATTTATGTAAACATTATTCCATGGTGACAAGTAAACCTGGTGAATACAGACCTTCGTTCCCATATGATCATCACTTACTTGGCCATTTACTCTTGTGTATTTTTTGCTCTGAGATTTTTAGTTGACAGATTGTTTTGCTCTTACGTTGCTCTTTTTCCAGTCATGTTTCTCCCAGTTCTACTTGTAGGGCTGCCTTTTTTGTTTTTATGGTCGTTTAGTAATCTTGCTGTTTCTAGTGTCTTGCATCTAATTTTCTATCTTGTCCTGAACTGAAACCACAGTGCGAATTAGATTTCAATAAAGGCAATGTTGTTTTTAATCTGCTGTGAAAATGTGACTGATTACAGTATTGGATTAGTAGCAGAAATAATATGAACTCACATTGAATTGTTAATAATCTGATCAGGGTTTTACTATACAAGCAAATGTGCCCTATTTACATTAGAACCTGAGCACTGCTTTCTGTTGAACAACTCTACTAGAATATGCTACAAGGGATTAGCAACTGGGCATACATATATTCTGCTTGTTTTATTATTATTATTATTATTATTATTCTGTCAAGGCATGTAAGGCTAAACCATTTATGAAAGAGCTCATTTTTATCAAACATTCACTACATTTTAAGTAGTTAACACCTGTTCATACACCATTTCTTATGGTGTCAGGGTTATTGGTAGGTAGTGCGTCTGCCTCTGTACTGCAGTAAAACCTCTACTTTTCTGGAGCAGTGTTTTCCAAAGTGCAAGACAATAACAAACTGTAATGGTGGATGTCATTTTTAAAAATGAAACTTTTTTTTAGTTTTCATGTAATTCAGTGCCATATTTTAAGTTTACTGTAGTCTTAGCCTTAGTCTACAGTGCAGTAAAATAATTTGGGTGTTTATTTGTGTTTTGGGGCATATGATGACATGCAAAGTCTGGGGTCTTTAAATTAAACTTCATGGAGCAGTAAAAGTGTTCTTCTGCAATTTTTCACTTTTTCAGGGTGCAGAAGGTGTGTGACCTAAATGTTTGAGCTGCACTAGATGTACCTGTTGTCGATACTGACCAACATCATAAAGGGACACGGTCTAAAATAATGATTACTAAACCATCTGTTGTAGATGAATCATCTCACATGCTACAGCTATAGTCACATTTCCAGGTTTAAAGAAAAACTGCTTTGGGGTGAACCAGGGGCAGGCTGTTCTGATTTTTTTCCAGTCTTGTAAATGGTGAAAGAAAATGGCTAATGTTAGACATACTGTGAGAACTGTCTTCAAATCATCACTACAATGGAGAGAATGGATTACACTTTTAAAAAAAATGACTCCTCTGATGAGTTAATACATACTCACTGTTTAGATTGCTTCAGTTCAGCTTCTTTTATCTAAACGAAGGGGAGCACAACTTCTGATTTTAATACCAATGGATAAATGACTGGGGTAGGAGATTAATGGGTTGGTTACTAATGGATGGCTGTATAATGTGTTTGCATGTTGCATGCTTAGTATTGCAGTGAGAGAACATTCATGAAAAAAAATAGAAAAGGTTACAAAATCATTGTCAAACCGATGAATGAAGGATAGAGTGAGCAACAGAAAACATACATATATGCATAAAAAACCCACAAAACTTTAAAGTTGCAAATTTCACTAATTAGGATGCCTTTGGACAGGTGAGGCAAAACTAGAACACATTATTCAAAAAAGCAAATTATTGATCTGATGCTAACTGGTGGGCTAGGTCAGGACAGATTGATGTTTTGATACTTTTTTTTGAGAATCAGTATAAATAAAATATTCATACCAAGCATTATCCAAATCAGTTATAATATACTCATAATTTTAATTTTTAAATCATTTTTTTCTGCTGGCTTTCACTATAAATATTATAAAGAATTTAATGCATGCAAGAAAACGTTTTAAAGTATCCATATTGATATCGGAATGTTAATCTCAATATTACATGATATCACGTCGATAGTAAAAACCCTCAGTATCGCCCACCTCTAACTACAATGAGGAACGGAACGCTGCGGTCACGTGAGCGACTCGTGGAATGTGACCAATGACTGTACAGCGAGTGTGACTCGTTAGAAAAGGGGAAGTGGGTGGCGGAGCTGCGAGAGTTGCTGAGATTAAGCCGGTAGACGGTTTGGCTCACACGGCTCTGGAACACAGAGACGACAGTTACTGAAGACTTTCCTGCATGTTCGGACCGACTTTAAGCTGAAGACAGAGTTTTGGGAGAAGTTCGCCCGTTGTTGTGGGTTTCCTGTCGGCGGGTGAGTGTTACTGCACCGCTCCAATCACAACAACGGTGTGTTTACTCCGCCGCAGTGCACCTACAGAGGGAGAGGGAAGATAGAAAACAGCTGTAAAGCAGTTGACGCTTTCTAGGAGGAGCCGAGCAGAAATATGTGTACTTTTTAACGACTTACACCATCAAATGTAGGGCTTAAGTGTGGACAGAGCCTGAGGTAACAACTACCTATCACTATTTTGCTACTATCCTAGAGGCCTGACCATCGGGCCTCGACAACAGTTGCAAAATAGTGATATGTGGGGTTTTTTTTACCCCAGATTCTGCCCACACTTAAGCCCTGCGCCGTACAGGAAGCTGTGTTTTATGCTGAAACGAAACCTGAATAGTGGAAGTTGGAAAGTCCTGATTTATTAAAGCTGTTGTGAAGAAAATCTGGACTTTTGGGACATTTTAGAGGGCAAATGAGTGACTTCAGGTCAAAAGGCCAGTAGAGCATGATGGGATATAGGCGACACAAGTGTTAAAGCTGTCAGAAGTCAGGCGTGTGTCTGTCATGTAGAAGCAAGTTGTGTAGAATGCAAATGAGACACCTCATGGTCTAAGAGGAAGCAGTCTCGATTCTGTGTAATTTCCAGTTGTTTCAACGCAGTGTATTAGTTACTAGCTATTTTTATAAGATTCAGCACAATATTTACTTTCTTATACATGATTTAAAATAAATGTGTGCATTTATTTTAAGAGACAAGGGACATGTACTGTTAACACTGATCACGCTTCTACAGACACTATAGAGAGACTTCTGCCCCAGCTCATGTGACCCTGAATGTAATGTCTGTGAGTGTGAAGGGGGGGGGGTTCACATCAGAGGTGCATGATCCTGAGTATAAATTCCTAGTGAAATTATTGATCTTTACTCTTAAATGTACATCAAAGGGAATCGTATACAATGCTGTTGAATCAGACAGACTGCACATTTTCAGTTATATATTGCTTTTATTTGTGTGGATTGTTCAAAGCCATCTGAAGCATTCAGCAAATTACAGATATTGTCATACAGTTCCAAGGACTGGATGACATGAGCCAAGGACATAAGATCTAATTAAAATCTAAAGTGAAACCACTTGCTAACAGAAACAGCAAACTTAACTGAGTAAATGATGATTGTAGTATGGATATAATATGCTCATCATCAATTAAATATTAGAGAGAGGGGGGAATCAGTACATTATTGCTATAATTTTAGTGAAGTATTATGTTTGTACAACAGCATTAACTGTCAATATTAAATATTTTATAATTAAACAATCTATATTTTAATATACTAAAATCCACAAGACAATGCAAAACCTCGTTCTTCTTTTGCATCACACCAAAAATTATAAAAAAGTTGCCAAGGTGGCTGAAGAGACTCCTATAAAAAAACCCTCCATCTGCTTTCAAATCAGTGAATCACAATAATAATGTGTCATGGTCCAAATATCACATCAGATCATAATTTTCAATGTTGTGCCAATTCCCACCACCATCAAATATGTCATTAAGACAGAAAAGCAATATCAGGATTCCAATATAACTGTCCCGTCAATGTATCATCCACTACTGTCTGATCCATATAAGTACATGTGATTCACACTCACAGGTTGGTCTGTATGCAGCAGAATATAGAAGAAGCTTTACTGCAGGAACAATTGTATCATACCTTCAGTAATAGACATAGGAGGCATGAGGAACTGACATGTGATAGTTGAGTGTCTAAAGGGTAATGTGTTTTTGAATGTCTCTATCTCTGTCTCTCAGGTCATGGGGTCCATGTTCCGAAGTGAGGAGGTGTGCCTGGTGCAGCTTTTCCTACAGTCTGGTGCAGCCTACAACTGTGTCAGTGAGCTAGGAGAGCTGGGCATTGTCGAGTTTAGAGATGTACGCATTTAAATGCTTTGCATACCCTCTCTGTCTCCCACCCTCTCTGTTTCTGGCTTTTTCATTTACATATATTTGAAAGTAAGGTTGTTGCAATACCAGAATTTGGAGTTGTGATACCAACTGTAGCACCACAGTGCTCATTACCGAGAGCGTAATGAGCATAACGAATGACATGATGGAAAAAAAGAGTAGTACCCACATCATGTAACACTATTTGAAACACCTAAAAATACACAATAGAACAGTGAGCGTTCTGAAATCAGATGGGTTTTGTCTGTTTAGTGCTGCTTAAAACCGTTTTGCCCTTTTCTGTTCTCAGCTGAATCCAAATGTGAATGCATTCCAAAGAAAGTTTGTCAGTGAGGTGAGAAGATGTGAAGAGCTGGAGAAAACCTTTGGTGAGCATCTCAGACTTAAATTTTTTTTTGTCATATCAAACGTACGTCCATTTATCTGCTATTATTTTTTGTTTTTGTATGTTTTGCTGGAAACGCAGCATTTCTAGAGCAGGAGATTACACGGTCCCTCTCGGAGTCCTTTCAGTCGCCCTTGCAGGAACCTGTTCCAACGCCTCCAGCCCCGCAGCCCAGAGAGATACTCACCATAGAGGAGGAAAGCGAACAGTTGGCCCGTGAACTCAGGGAGGTGTGTGTGAGACTTTGCTCTATAGCATGAGTTGAGTAGCAATTTCAGAAAGTATGTGGATTTATTTGTGGTAATTTTTTGTTTGCTCTTTACTCTTACAGGTGTCCAGAAACCGAGACAGTATACGTGCTCAGCTGACCCAGCTGTGTCAGTACAGAGGAGTCCTCAATCAAACACACTCACTCACAGCCTCTCAGGTTAAGGCTATCTCCATAGCTTCAACAGCATCTGCTAGTTTTGCGTGTTTGTGTGTGTGTGATATGTTAAATGTGTGTGTGTATCACAGGCCCCTCCCCCCTCGTTTGATCCAGTGGGCCTAGTAGACAACCGGCAGGATGTAAGGCTTAGTTTTGTTGCGGGTGTGGTCCACCCATGGAAAGTGCCAGCCTTTGAGAGGTTGCTGTGGAGAGCGTGCCGTGGTTATATCATCGTGGACTTTAGAGAGATGGAAGAGAAGCTGGAACACCCTGATAATGTGAGAAGTTCATTATTAAACAGATTGTTGAGCTCCTAATTCTTCATGTTGTTGGGTGAAAATTAAGGTGTAACAATGAGCAAGGTTCAAGCACAAACACTCTGACACGACTGGTTTGGGGTTCTAGGTCAACTGACAACTGCTTGCCGTTATGTTGTAGACAGGTCACCCATTGAAAGATATTATCTAAAATACAGCAATACTGTACTAGGCTTGCACTTCCTTGGTAGAAATGATACCTGAGCTAGCTATCTATGGTCATTAGCCAGAACAGCCATTCCCAAACTTAAGAATTCCAGTTTAAAATCTGAAAATGTTTCATATTACCTAAAAATAGCAGTTTTGAGCCTTGCTATTAGTTTATGTTAATTTCACAGCATGTGGTTTAAATCTCATTACCTTAAAAAGGTTTTTAAAGAGCGAATTTGATAAAGTTTTCACTGATGACTTAAAAAGAAGCATCAGATTGCGTTTTTGTTTTATTTTCCTCAAATTTCATCGTATTTCTTATTAAGTTAGTAAGTCTGTTATTTGACAACCCTGTATGGAATCTGTGAATAAGGGTGAACTGTATTTTAATTGAAGTATTCTGATGTGTTCTGTTGATCTGTTGTGTCTCAGGGTGAGTTGGTGCAGTGGACGGTCTTCCTTATCTCCTACTGGGGGGATCAGATTGGACAGAAAGTGAAGAAGATCTGTGATTGGTAGGCTGTAGTGTTTGATTCATTAAAAGTAATTAAAATGGACCACGTTCGAATAAGATTTAATATTGAAACTCCACCTGATTCTCATAAATCAGTCTAATACTTCAAATTAAAGGTCAATAACCAACAGATGCTTCTATACTTCAGCATTATTTCTAAATTGCCCAGACTGTTCTCCATCACAGTTGAGCAAAAAAAAGAGTAAATACGGTTGTGTGTACATGCTGCATTGCATTGATTGACTGAAAAATGTTTATCATGCAAGACAGTTACTGGTACTTTGTGGAAACAAAAGTGTCATAACTTTTGTCTTGTGTGGAGGTCTTCATCAGTCTTGAATGGTGTTTTTGTGCTTTGCCTGCGATAGAAGCTTTAAAAAACTGCTTGATGCAAAAAGAGCTGCTTTAATGTACTTTAATGACGTTTTCCTGTTTAACACCTTGATCTTAGCTTCCACACGCAGATGTTCCCATATGCAGAGAGCCAAGCAGAGAGAGAAGAAATTCTGAATGGTCTGAAATCCAGAATCGAGGACATCAGATCAGTATGTAAAACCCGTTTCATTTCGAATCACAATCCTGATATAACAGCTATTCTAAAGACACAAACTCGGGTTCCACCAAACCTGTTTGCTCACTGTGACACACTGATGCTTTGTGTTGCGCTAAGGAAATCATTAATTGAACCTTTCTGTGTTTCCTGGTTCTGAAAGTGTTCATCTGGTCTTCTTTACTCTTTCAGTTAACCCCAACCCAGTGTAATTATGCAGGATACTATGAAATGAACGTTTCTGTTATTCCAGGTATTGTGGTTAAAGGATAAAATTAAAAGGAAAACATTCGACAGATTATCTTCATCTAGGTAGTGTTAGGTGCCCACATTTAGCTTCTTTAGTGCTGAAGCAATGACGCTAATGTTGCTAAAACAAAAAATAGTCACCCAAATTCATTTCTGTGAATACATTCTGAAAACGTCTCTCAATGTGCTTAAACTGCATACAGCTCTTCGTTAAAAAGGGCACAGACTTGTAGATGTGGTTTAGGGCACAGTATGACTTTTTGTAAGCTAAAAAATTCAACAAAACTTTACAACTACAAGCAGCCATTTTAGACAGCGCCAGGAGGAGAGAAAGGACAGATCTTGGATCAGATTCCTCAGTATTTATGACGTCGTCACACAAACCCTAGATCAGCACTCTACTCCTGATATACTTTGTGAAAACGGACACTGTTGTCTAAAAATGCAGCCTACTAAATTAACCTACACAGTGACGTTTTTGTTGTTGTTTTTTAGCTTACACTGTCATATTGTGGCTGTGCATTGTGTGTGCAGTGTGCAACCTTAATGAAGTTCTAGATGCAGTCTGCAAGTGTTTTAGAGAGGATTTGGGTGACTATTGTGTGTCTCTGCTATGTACAAGTACGGCTGTGAATTATCTATGATGATGATTGACTGTATGAAGAAGAAGCAGATAGGTATGTGAGAACTGGAATATTACTTTAAAATGTAAAAAACAATGTTTCAGAAACTACAAATGTTTTTTTTTTTTAGTTTTGTTAGTTTTATGGTGGCAGTAATGGTTAGGGTGGTTATGGATGGGCAGATTCCCTTTTGAAACTACAAACCGTTTTGCTACATCATTTCACAATCTTATGTTCATTGGTGGCAAAAGACATAAATTCTTTGCGATTTTGTGTTGGGAAATGTCCTTTTTGAACTGGTTAACAATTCTCTTATGTGGTTTGACACACGAGTCTTTAATGGATGCTCCTTTTATACCCAGTCTTGATATTAATACATGATATACATAACGGTGTAACTTGAATATTCTATATCTTATTTTGCCTCTGTGTTGACATTTTTGTGCATGTTGCAGATGTCAAATTTAAAATTTGTGTATATTTTGTAAATTGTGAATATTTTATTAGTATATCAAGTTGGTCGGCCAAAACATTGTCCCTTTTTTTGGGGAGCATATTTATTCCAAGTGCATTTTATAAGAGTCATGTGAAAATAAGTGCGTATCAAAGAGGGTGAAATATTTGCTTGTTTATTTATGATTGAAAAAATTATTTGTTATTTCAATGGTGTGTAAAGTATGTATGTCACAACCTTTTCTCTTACTCACAGGTGATGAAGGAAACTGAGCAGTACCTCCAGCAGCTGTTATGGCGGGCCGTGGCGGTGTTACCCCAGTGGCGTGTACGGGTGCAAAAGTGCAAGGCTGTTCAAATGGTGCTGAACCTCTGTAGCCCCTCAGTTACAGAAAAGTGCCTAATTGCTGAAGCCTGGTGTCCTGTCAGACAGCTTCCTGCCCTGCAGAGTGCTTTGCGAGAAGGAGGGGTAAGTATCAAACACCCTGATGTTCTGAACCACTTAACCAACATCATTTTGATTTCTTTATCACAACTGTGAGCTTACAAGAGTTGGCATCTAGTATTGCAGGAAAAATTTCTCTGGGGACAACTTGTTTAACGTTTGTTGCTGGATTGTTCAAAATCTGGTGCTAATAAAGGTGCTGTCCCGCTAAGCTCACTGCAGAATTCCTCTATACCCACTGCATACTTCATGTTCTATTTAGCCCAGAATTTCTTCTAATTGTCCCCAGACTTTCTATTACGAGATCATGCCTGGCCTTGCCATCTTTGTGGTGTCTTTAATTCGAATTTAGGGGATTAGAATGCATGTTTGGCCTGAGCATGGATGTGTCAATGAAACTTTCATTGCATATTTATTGCATAAGCTCGCATAAATCCTTCTCAATATAATGCAAAATTGTGGAACCCAGTTTTAATAAAATGGATTTAAAATTATTTAATATATTTTATAAATGTGAAAAATCAACATTTGGGATATATTTGGCATTTTTCTTGGTACATTCTGTCAACGTTGTGCCTATTTTCTCATTTTGTTAAGCCTCACATTTTGTCAGTGTAAAACCTGTCCAACCTCATAACAGTAACAAAAGAATGAACATGCTGTCACAGACAAACACAGAGGAAGAAAAAAAACCTTGAGCGTAATGTTATCATTAATTAAAATACTAGAGCTGTTGAATTGCTGTTACGTTCCACCCTGTTTATTTCTCTTTTAGCGGAAGAGTGGGAGCAGTGTTGAATCTTTCTATAATCGTTTGCCTGCTACCACCTCTCCTCCTACCCTTTTCCCCACCAACGCATTCACTGCAGGATTCCAAAATATAGTAGACGCTTATGGAGTTGCCAGTTATAGAGAGGTCAACCCAGGTAACCACATACATGGACACACGCACATAAGGTACATGATGGATCATTATAAACGTTCCACATTCCTTCGTTCATCTTCTCTCCTTTGTATCTCTCTGTAGCTGTGTACACCATCATTACTTTTCCTTTCCTGTTTGCCGTGATGTTTGGGGATGTTGGACATGGCATTGTCATGGCATTAATTGCTCTTTGGATGGTTCTGGAAGAGAAGGACCCCAAACTAAGGAACAACACCAATGAGGTAAAACACACATGCAGTGTCAAACTCTATTTTCTGTTCATGAATAAATAGAAGTTTTAAAGCAGCAGCTTGGCCAAAAAAAGCATGCATCTTTTTAAATTACCATAATGAAAACATGCATAAATAATCACAAATTTGCCTCAAACAATTCTAGTTATTCAGTCCTCAAGGTAACATTGTTTGATAAATAATAAAAAAAGAACATAAGCTAGCCTACTTAGCTCCACTACTGCTTTAACCCTAGCACAGTTTCAACCCCATTCTGTCTCCCATTCAGGTAGTTTGCATTTTGAGCCTATTTGATTCTTGATTTGTTTCCTTTGGTTGTTAGATCTGGCGTATGATGTTTGGTGGACGCTATCTGATACTGCTGATGGGGCTTTTTTCTATCTACACTGGAGCCATATATAATGAGTGCTTCAGCAGAGGCCTGAGCACCTTTTCGTCCAGCTGGCATGTACGGCCCAACGCGTTGTTCTACAACTGGACGTATGTCTCACACATGCACACAATCACTTCTCTTTTTATTTTTCTGTGCTACAGTGTATAAGTTCAATTGTTGCCTTTGTTAGGGATGAGACTTTCAGAGAAAATTCCCTTCTTTCATTGGATCCAAATGTTACTGGTGTTTTTACTGGACCCTATCCCTTCGGCATTGATCCGGTAACTCTAATTTCTAATCCCAGAAATGTTTAATTTGTTGGTTTGTAATTTATAATATTAAATGTAATAGTAATAAGTTTGCATTCTTTCACCCAGTAAGTATCAGGTCTACCTATTTTGTACTTTTGGCCATTTTAACAGCTGCACCAAATATATAGGTGTACTTTTTCTAATTGAACTATTTACCCTGATCAGCACATGCCCAGTGAGTTGTTAACTATTCTCTTTGCCATTGTAGTGTGGTGCAGGCATGACTGTAGCTGGCACAGTCTTGTCACTGTGGTTTTTAAACACTTCAGTATTAGGGCTATAGAGGGAAAGTGGGTAGACCATGGCTGATCAGCTGTGCTGCAACATAAAACATACAGCAAGTAATTCTAAACATGCAATGTGAACATAAATGGTAGATGCATCTGATAAATTGACAATTTGTCTGGGTACAAGGTAACATGTAAAAAGATTTTAGATATTCCTTATGTAACTGTAAACTCATTTTCGCAGATTTGGGGACTGGCTAGTAACCACCTGACCTTCCTCAACTCCTATAAGATGAAAATGTCTGTCATCATCGGAGTCATCCACATGACATTTGGTGTCTGCCTGTCGCTGTTCAACTATGTGTGAGTGCTGTATTTATACAAATACATCACTGTCTATGAGTAACTTTTAGTAACATGAGGTCTCTGTCTCTCTCTCTCTCTCTTTTTCTGTCTCTGTAGGCACTTTGGGAAGATAAGCAGCGTATTTCTGGTGCTCATTCCTGAATTATGTTTCATGCTGTGCTTGTTTGGTTATCTCATCTTCATGGTCATCTTTAAGTGGGTGGCCTATGGGCCCTTGCACTCCGACAAAGCGCCCAGTATTCTCCTCCACTTTATAAACATGTTCCTCTTTGCAGAAAACAAAGAAAACCCACCACTGTTCGATGGCCAGGTTTGTGATGTTTTTCTTCAAAACATTACGTACTTCTGATTTACAAGAGAGCTCTTTTCCCCACCCTCATCATTTATGGGGTGCCAGTATTTATGGAAGACTGTAAAATAACTTTATTTTATATAATTCAGAAATAAGGTTGAAAGATTGGTTGGGCTAAAAGCACTAATGTTACTTAACAACAAATCAAACTGGTGGTTAGTTTGCATTTACTATTAGTCACATTCACATACTTTAACCTCAAAAGCCACAACGGCACTTAGTTTTGGTTCCAGATGAAGGTTAGATTTAGTTACAGTAACTGGAACTGTGTGTTAAAGGATGTGAATGTTTGCTAGTCAAATAGAGCTCTTATTAACCTGCTTTTCCTCTATTTAGATGATCGTTCAGAAGGTTCTGGTGATTGTGGCTGTGTGCTCAGTTCCTGTGCTGCTTCTGGGGAAGCCTATCCAGGAGTACATCACACACAGGAGAAAGAGACGCCAACCCACTGTAGGGGTGTGTTGTGTGTTGTGTGTTGTGTGTGGTGTGTGTGTGTATGCGCGTGTATGCACGTGCTCCATTGCATTTTGAATACTGTCTTGTTTGCCACAGGGTGAAAGGCGCCCTCTGCTGGCAGAAAATGGCTCCATAAACGCTCAACAAGGAGAAATGGAGGCGAGAGGAGAAGAGGAGGATGTGAGTAAAAAAACACAGAATGGGTTCTGTGTTTTATTAACATTAAGACCACTGGGATTACAGCTACATTGTTTAACACTGGGGGTGTGACGCTGCACATATTCAAGTTTGATGCAGTTTTAGTTCTGTAAACTGCTGATGTTTACTGACATTTACAGACTTTCTCCTGGTGGGCCTCTTTCTGTATAAAGGGGGACATTGGTTCCCTTTCCCTGTAGTAGATACAAAAACTATTCTCTCATATAGCTCTCACTTCTTGAATCACCTGTATGAATCCACGTGGACATGTATTTGACAAGGCACTGCCCTTTCTCTGGCTTCTTTACTCTGAAAGGATGGTTTTTTTTTTTTTTTTTTTTTTTTTTTTTTTTTTTAAATCTGCGAGTTACTTTTGTACATTTTACAGTATTCATTCATTCTTCTGAACTTTGTCTCTCTTCTCTTTTGTTGGTCTACAGGAGTTTGATGGGGCCAATGTTTTCATGCACCAGGCCATCCACACTATAGAGTACTGCCTGGGTTGCATCTCCAACACTGCTTCATACTTGCGTCTCTGGGCCCTGAGTCTGGCTCATGCCCGTGAGTGTGTTGTTGTTGTTGTTGTTGTTGTTACCATAAATACAGGCATAAGTGCCCTAAAAACAATATAAAATAAAAATCTATACATTTTCAGACATTTTAATATAGTTATTGTTTTTTCCTGGAAATGGCAAACCTTATGAAATATTTTCCACCTCAATATTTTACAGAAATAGAACCTTGGACCATATTTAAGTCTTCCCTGTTCTTTTAACTTCGAAAATCAACAAACATAATATGAACTTTTTTGTGTGTGTATAAACTTAACAAGGGCCTTGTTTATCAGTCGGAATTTGATCTATAGGACAAATGGCCTCTTGTCTGTATGATTAAATTTAAAAGACTTTGATGTTATTTCTTTTTTTTTTAAATGTGTGCAAAATTTTAAGTAAGACTTGTTGGAAAAATTTACTTTGTGCTTGTGTGTGTGCCTTTGCAGAGCTGTCAGAAGTGCTGTGGGTCATGGTGATGCATAACTCCTTCAGGCAGTCTGACTATGTGGGAAGTGTCATCATGGCTGTTGTATTTGCAGCGTTTGCTGTGCTGACCGTTTCTATTCTTCTAGTCATGGAAGGGCTCTCTGCTTTTCTACATGCTCTTCGACTTCATTGGTAAGATAACGTTTTTGTTTCATCAATGGCATTGACTTCACCCAAGCTTGTTATCTTACTGGCCTTTTGTAAGAGTTAAGACATGATCTCTTTCTCTCTTTTTTCTTTCTCTCTCTCTTTCCCTTTCTCTGCCCAGGGTGGAATTTCAGAACAAGTTCTACAGTGGAACAGGCTATAAGCTCAGTCCATTTGCATTCTCCTCCATAATCAATTCCTCTTCAGCAAATTGATGTTCAGTATCAGATAACTGTGCTTAAATTGCATTTAATGTATTTTAACTCTCACATTTCAAAAATGGCATTGCTGAAGTTCCAGCTGTTATCCTGAGGGTTTGTGATGTGACCTGATGTGATAGGCTTCATAATGGTGGATCTATTATGCTGCTCTTCAAAAAATGTTTTCACTATATAAAAAAATCATGTTGTTCTGGAACCATACACATATCGCATTCCACAGAGTTCATTCAAGTTTACTGAATGTAACTCAGGGATATTTTATCCATCCTGACTTATCTGTGTGTAGCAATGAGGTTTTCAGGGAATTTGAATGAGGCCAATGTAATGATCTTGGTCAAGTGAAATTATTTTTTTATGTCAAATGTCAATGAATTAATTGAATAATATATGTATGATTCATAAAGGGATTTAGTACAAAATCTTTTTTTTTTACATTGATTAGCTGATTCAGTGTCTTGCATGAAAAGTCTTTTAATGAAATCCAACGTCTTTCCCAATGAAATAAGAATGCAAGGCTGATATTAAAGCCATGTTCTGACACAAGTCTGTTTCGTTGGTTAAAATGTGTTTTTAGAAGACTTCACCTCCTATTTTAAAAGAAAGTATGAAAAGCTGCAGGGTTGTCCAAAGGTTTAAATATTAAAGGGAGAGTGGGGTTTTAAAGCAGGATATCCAAGCAGCTTGGTGTGCAAGTCTCCAATACAGATATGTAACAGTCTTAAGCCAAAGATGATGGTATTTTCACAGGTTTAATGGGGAAATGGTGATGTAAATATCCCATTTAATCCTGCATCAAATCCACTTGAAAATCTGGCTAATTATACGTTCATGAGCAAGCAAGTTGTCTCCCAGTTATATGCACATACGATAGAGGTGTAATGGGAAGGCCTACACAAAATCAGTATCCAGATTACACAAACTACGTCATAGCATACAATATCTGACACCACGTCACTGAGCCAAAGGGTTAAACTGGCAGAAAAAAGATACACAAGTTCTGTAAACGTTTCCTCAAAATGGCCCCTGGTCTGCACTAAGACATGGGGCTTGTAGTTCAGTTGTGTTGAAATCCTTAGACGTTTGTGAATTTGAGGGGGAAAATCAAGGCTCTGAAAGCTTTTGAGAGACATGGGTCACTGAAGGTGCTTGAATTAACATGCAACAACAGAAACGAAAGTTTTGT
The DNA here is from genome assembly GCA_037974385.1 of Arnoldichthys spilopterus. Taxonomy (NCBI): domain Eukaryota; kingdom Metazoa; phylum Chordata; class Actinopteri; order Characiformes; family Lepidarchidae; genus Arnoldichthys; species Arnoldichthys spilopterus. The sequence goes on along the minus strand of JBBPDA010000034.1, from coordinate 18,613,852 downwards.
ATTCTGTTTTTAAAAATCTGTTTCCGGCGCCATTGGCCTCGAGGAAAGTCCAAAGGTCACGTGCGTGAATGAGGGACTGAAGTCGAATGCAGGTCGAACAGCAGCGAGCGAGCGCAAAAAACGACTCCTCTTAAACGAACGGTGTTGTAACAGTAATGACCCTTGATCCATATATCAGACTGCCGTATTGGGCCATTTAGTTTGAAGAAACGACCTGGAAAGTTCTTGACAAAGCTGTGGATTTAATGTTTAAGAAAGTGCAGCTTGTATTTCAGCTTTCGCGCTTATATTACTTAGCAACAGCATCTGCTGTTTTATTGTATTTGCAGTTTTGATATGAAAAACGTAATGCGTCATTACATCAGCAGGTGGCGCAGCGCTGCACTTTCACTCTCCGTTGCTGGTGACGACGCTACGTGTGTCACGTGACAACGTGACCCCGCGGGAATTGTAAACTGCCGTCGCGCCGAGGACTGAGTTCGGTTAGTACTCGATAAATAACAGAATGGTACAGGAATTCCACGTGTTGAGGTGTTTCTCTTGTGAAACATTTCAAGTACAACAGGTAAGGGCGAACTAATCGGTTATAAGCATTGAACGGACTACAGTTAGCGGTGGCTTGTCTAATGTGGTGTCCTACCGTGTCGAGTTGTGCTACCACAGCGCGTTTTTACATATATTTGTTTGGAATGATTCTGCCGTATGTCAGTACACTGTTAAGAACTTAAAAAACAAAGGTAGCACATCTCGATACATTGTAATGCCTTATCAAAACGTTCTACCACTGTTTAAAAAAACCTTAGATAGGACATCTCAATACATTGTTAGACCCTATCAAATGAACTAGCATTGCTAAAACTTCTATTTGACACCTCTATCTCCAACGCAACGCATGATAGATTTACGAGCGGTTGTGAAGCATTGAAGAAAAAGGCGTGAAGTCGTTTCGATGGGTAGGATAAAATGTTGACCCCGTACTGCTGACGTTGTGTTTTAAAGTGAAGATTAACGTCCAGTATGAGTTTTCCTTTCCTTACGCTCAGACAGACCTTTCTGTTGTGCTCCGTGTCAAGATAACATCTCAACACTCAGCGCAGAAAGTAAAGAGCTCCCCATTTTATTTGCCGAAACTGATACCACAACTGTTTGCCACACTGCCCCGTTTAAGCTACTTTAAGGGTTCATATCCTATCAGCCTGGCTGTCATTGAGAAGGCCATCACAGCAGCCTCTTCATAGGTCAGCCCCAAGTTTTAGTGAGGGCTTATTTATTTAGGTAAGTATGTAACCACTCTGTTTTTGCTATCTTGTTAGGGGAAGGGCTACGCAACATGAATGTCCACATTACAGATTGTACAGTAAACACACTAGTCAAGTCAAGTTTATTTCTATAGCGCTTTTTACAACTGACGTTGTAACAAGGCAGCTTTACAGAAACCGGGTCCGAGCCCCCAAAGAGCCAAAGGCGACAGAGGCAAGGAAAAACCCCCTAGCTGTAGGAAGAAACCTCGGGAGGAACCAAGGCTCAGAGGGGGGAACCCATCCTCCTCTGGTCAACACCGGATAGCAATAACAAGCAAGAGAAAAGAAATGGAGAAAAAGAGTACATAAAATAAATATATATTATAATAATTCTCAGTATAAATGACCAGCAGCAGTTCCTTGTGTAGAGGTGCCATGATGACTTTAGATCAGTTCTTTGGCAGATAGGGCTGTTCATATGGGCTCCTCAGCAGGAGTGAGTGGGTTGGAAGCCGCAGAAACTTCAACCAGTAAGAGGGTATCGGGGTGGGTCAGGTTGGTCCAGATAGCAGAATGGCGCAGATCACTGGTATCTACATATATATGGAGGTATATTTGACACTACGTCAGTGAACCAAATGATTAAACTGTAAGAAAAAAGACAAATCAAAGATTTGTGAGTGTTCACCCAAAACAGATCCTGGCCTGCACTAAGACATGGGATTTTAGTTCACTTGTATTCACAGTTCCCATGGGTTGTTGAAAATCTTTAGTTTGTGATTTTTGGAAAAACAAAGCAAGGCTTTGAAAGTTTTGGAGAATAGACATTTGTCATTGAAGGTGCTTGAATTTCTATTTATTATGCAAGGACACAAACAGAAATTCTTTTATTGTTTTAACATAATGTTCAGACCCTGTTCTAGATTTCCCTAACTGCTTGGATTGGTTTCCAAGCAGTTGAGGCACTTTATAGGTCAGCCACAAGTTTTAGTCCGGTCTAGTCTGGCTCTCTACATCATCATGTAAAAGTGAAAAGAGAAAAGTTACCAAACTCCATGGCAATAATGAAATAAGGCATTGTGCTAATAAACAAAGAGCCCATTGTCAGAGATGGATCACTGTACTCTGGGCTTACGTTCTGAGGCTTGTATTTTTGCAGGTCACCTGTGGCAGGCCAACCAACAAGATGCCAGTCTAGGAAAAAAACCCAGTTACTGCAGAGATGAACACCAGCCTGCTTTTAACCATCTCAGTGCTAATCTGTGATATTGTTGTTCTTACAGGTGAAAAAGAGCAAAAAATGGAGTTGCAAGGTGTGTGGGGAAAAACAGTCCCTCAAAAAGGTAGCAAAGGAGGCTTGCGTAGTTCACTGAAGTATGTTTGCTTTTATTTTTTTCTCCATAATTCTGTACTTGTTTTTTTACAGGAATATGGGAGAGGATCGGGTGCTGATTGTAGACGTCATGTTCAGAAGTTGAATTCATTGCGTGGAGAGCTGCTGGAGGTAGAACAGGAAAGAGCCTGGGTTCAGTGGTAGGAGAATAATCATTTTACATTTACAGCATGTGGCAGATGCTCTTAGCCAGAGCGACATACACATGTGCTTTGTAGTCTATAGAGAAAACATCTCTCAAACCAGTAAGCTCTTAAGGTAAGAGCTGCTACTGAACCGATAGTCTTCCAGTGCTGAAGATATTCCTTACACAGAAAAGACAAAGGTATATAATATATAAATGGATTGTTATTTGTAAGAACATTTGTAAGTTTGAAATAATTGTATGAGATAATTTCATACTTTTTGGATTAAGTAAGCCCCTTCCTCTTTTAAAGGGAGAAAGAGGAATGTGAGAATGATGACCGGTTTGGTGAGGAAGATGTGAGCTGTGAGCAACAGGTGTGACTTGTTTTGTGGTTCTTTTCCAGTCAGTTTTAAACATAGCAGCACCAGCCTCATTTTTATCATTGCCTTTCAGGATGAAGTACAAGCCGGAAGCCGCTGGAGCAAATACATGGATCAGACCGAGAGTGGGCTAAGGGGTGACGAACATGAGGAAGAGGAAGAAAACATTTACACAGAGAGAGCGAGGTTTAGAAGTTGTCATAAAATCAGTGTAGTCTTTAACGCACCATACATTTATCAGAAGCCAACTGTGAAACGCTCCATTTCTCAACTTAGTTTTTTTTTTTGGTATGAAATGTGATTTCATATTCAGCGTTCTTGTTCATCTTACAGCAAAAAGAGAAAGAGAAGCTTCACAATAAAAGGTGCTTCAAACACTGTTTATGAGGATGAGGACACTAGCACTGATGGTTCTCAGTGGAGGACCAAGGGACTGCAATTTCAGGTAAATGCCTTGGTTGACATCCACATCAGTGTTTTTGCTCTATATTAAACTGTTATTAATGAAGATACTTACTGAAATCAAATGTCATGGCATGTGAACGGGATATCTTTTCTAAACACGATCATTTTAACAAATAAGTCCATAAAACCTCTTAAGCATAGACTTAAAATGTATTTTTATTTTATTCTCTATCTCATATGACGGTTGAATGTGAGGTAAGTCTGGACTTTGGTCATAGACTTCAGTAGATTTGTATCAGTTCCAGTGAAATTACCGAAGCGCATCAATTATGTCGGTCAATCGGTTTTTGTTTGTGTAAAATAGCACAGGGATATAATGCTAATTGGAAGTACCTGCTCTTCCTCCCTCATCTTCATCACTATCTCTTTCTTTTTCTCTTAATTTCCTCATTGTCCTGTATCTTTTTTCCCGTTCAAAAGCTGGACTTTGATTTAGTCTTTTGATTTTTGTCTGTGTCGGTGAAAAAAGTAAACATGGGGTCGGTTAATGTTTATATGCAAATGTTACCAGCATTCACTAGGATAATCTTGCAATGGAAATGAATATATAGAAGGAATTCTGATTTTAACATGCATTTTAACCCTTTTTGCAAACTGAATTTAAACAAAAAGCATTTAAATTTTCACTGGAAGTATGTCAGTCTAACACTGGATAGACCAAATTAATGTTTCTTTCTAGCGAGCCTGTTAACTTACTCAAGTGAAACTCCCATAATGGACAGCCACTGTTTAACATAGCACTATCGCACAGAAGCAAATATATTTCTGTAGTCAGCTGCTTGTCTGGTTTGTTGACATAATCAAAGTACCATCATTTTGAGTAATGATTTGCAGAAATGACTAGATCATTCGCTCCACACACAGTAAAGCAAAGATGCAGGTCATGAGGTGAGAAAGTCACTTATCTTGCAGCACAGAATTAGTTATTGTGGCTTTTATTATATATACCTCTGAAAAATGGTTGGTTAGACCAAGACAGGTACTATATAAATTCTTTTAGAATTTTTCTGTGAATTAGGTCTGCTGATTGGATCACCCTTGCTTAAGAACAGCGTTATTTTTGTGAGTCGTTCACACTTTTAATTCAGTCATTTTACACAGATGTCATGTCAGGCCACTATCTGCTTTGTGCATCAAGAATGTCCTTTTAGGCAGGTCAGTAAACTCAGTAAAGTCTGTAAACTCACTCCTGTCTGATGGGAGATGGGTATCCTATTACATCTCTGCCTAACCCTTCTTCTGGTGCTCTGTTTTCCAAGGGAATTTCTTTTACTCCAGTACACCTTTAAAATTCAGCTTTGGTGTATTATATGCTTTTATTGATGATTGTATATGCTACTGTATTCTTATGTTTTTATTGTTGTAGGCACATCAGCGTGGTGGTGCATTCAGATCATCACTTGCAGCAGGACATTCCTCCAAAGGTGTTCCATTCAAGATCACAAGCTTCAAAACTTCAGCAAATTGTGCCTCCCCATCTGTATCACTGAGCTCTGAAGATGCTGAGTCCAGTTGTAGAAATGCTGTTGGTGTATGCTGCACTGGATCAAATAAGCAACCTTCTGTTGAACTAACTACCAAACATGATCCTTCAGTGCCTGCCTGCGATTTCTTTGCACCTTCATCTTGTCACAGGTCCCTTGAAACTAAGCTGGAAGCTGAAAGCTCCAAGTGGACTAGATTTCTTACTTCTGCCTCTGTTGAAGAGGACGAGGACGATATTGATGACTACGCTCATATGCGTTCCCAGGAAACTCCTGCTGAATTAGCCCACTCACCATCTGCTCCTTGTGCAGTGATGCCTGTACCCACAGTTACACAAACAAACGCAAGCCATTTGAGCTCCAAGGGAAGTGTTTGTGCAAGAGCTCCATTTGAAGCAGTACTTGGGCTAGGTAACAAGAGTACACGTGTTTTTGAGAACCTGAGCCAATATATGAGTAGGACAACCTCCAACAGTTCTTCTACCTTTGTATCAAAGTCTGCTGGTTCTCAGAGCCCTGTGTGTCTTCAGCCCCCACCTAGGAAGACTCCATGTCCTGGCCTTTCTTTTAGCTCACTCTTCCAGACTGATGAGGATTTTGATGATTCGTTTTAATCTGGAATGTTTGCAGTTGCCAAGATGTGCCCAGAATTCATTTATATTTAGAATAATCCAGACAAAAACAATATTTGTGCAGATAAATTGATTTAATTTGACAGACAGGACAAGAAACTGAAAGTAATGAATATAACAATTCCCATTCATTGTGACTAACAAAAATACTTTTTCAAAATGTTTTGTTAAGAGTAAATGATACAATAAACAACGATTGTATTTCAAATATGCATAAACATTTGTGTGAGATCTGTTTCTTAATATTTAAGAATATGCAGAGTAAGAGTCAATCATATCTGTTCTAGTTGTATAAAATGAGTCAACATGTGACATTTTTACTTTTATGTAGCCTAATTCTTATTACGTGCCAAGTTGTATCTTATGAAAGACAGATATTGAAATAGATGTTAGAAATTAGCTATGTCCAAAGTGCCTGAGTAATTTATATTGCCAACAGTATGAAAGGAATTAGTTATATATTTAGGAAAGGCAGAATTGGTACAGATTGCTATAGTGTTAGAAAGGGGTTTTCAAATTCTTTCATAAATGTAACCCCTATTTTTTACGCCCTGCCGCTTCACTTTTGTGGGCCAGGCGGTTTGGAGTACTGGATGGTGTCCAGAGCAGCTCCAATGTCGTAGTTCTTGGTGTGGAGCAGTCTGGTCAGCCAGCCACCTTCGTCAGTGAAGCCCATGGACAGCATCTGCGACAGGGACTCCACCAGCCGAGGGTCTGCATCTAAGAAGGGAAGTTAAAAGGAAAGAATTGTGTGAGTAATATTTTTGTTTTGGGTTTGATAAGGATATGTGAAACTAAATCTCAATCTTCTCCCTTTGACAAATATTAAATATAGAAAATAAAAGAACTACACTTGGCCTTTGGAATGCAAGTAGCCTTTGCCATTGTACCTTGTGGCAGGTGTGGGTATAGGGCAGCCTCACGCAGACCAGTGGGACCTTGGTTAGAGAGGGGGTTGGTGCTGAGGGGTGTGGGGTGGTCCTCAATCACCTCCTGTCCATCTACCTCCATCCTGAGGGACTGCAACTCGCCTGTGGATGGATCTACTTCCTTAGAGCTCAAGTGGGTCCATTCCTCATCATTGCTTTGATCCTGTGAATGAAAATGTAAGAGCTGTAGGTGTAGAAGTTGCTTACTGGATATAATATTCAAAAGAACGCAAGCTCATGATTTTTGCATCTGACTACACAGACATTCTGTATGTCTCTCACTCTCACCTTTGCCCCCCCATTGGTACTCCCTACGCTGCTTGAACTTATTGTTCCTCCATCTGCCCCTCTGGATAGAAGGCCACCTGAACCAGCATCACTCCGGCCACTAGGAGGTCCACTTGATGCAGGAGGAGTTGGTGTCACTTTGGCCCTTCTTCCTTCATGCTCCACATCAATGTCCACATCTATGCCTGTGGTGAAATGCGTTAATTTGTTAAACGAAGTCATTCTATTAGCAAGTGTATTACATGGTTTGTGCATTTTATCGCATGGCACTTTTTCGTGTGAGCTTACCAAGGGGGCTCAGCATAGCAGCCACACCTTCTCCAATGTTTTTCAGGTACTCCATGTTAGCTTGGGCAGAGGTTGATGCTCCTGTTAAAGAATGCAAGCAGTTTATGTACTGGGGAGTGATGGATCAAGCTAATGAAAGACTCCTCACTAAGTGATCCAGCTGCACTGCTTCTTACTGTGAGTAGAAGGGTTTGATATGGTAGAGACTTTGATTAGCAGACTAAAATAAGCGTTCAACACCATGTAAAAGGCGTGTTCTAAGAGTGTCCTGGCTTGGTTGAGAGACTCTGTGACAATACTTCATGTCTACATAAACGTTAACGATTTAATCCAAGGTCCCTTAAACTCAGTTTTGTCAAAATGTTTGTGTATGTTGTCTGCTTCCTCCATTCTTTCATCAGCATCTAAATTTTGGAATGGAGCATGTGTCTGGTTGCAACAGAAACTTACCATTTTGGGCCTGGGCATTCTGTGGGTTGGCCTCCTGGGAGTTGGGCTGGGTTCCAGATGGACCAGACTGGGGCTGGTTCTGGTTCTGGCTCTGGCTCTGGTTTTGAGCCTGAGCATGAGCTTGGGCACCAGCCCACATGCAGTGTCTCATCTTGCGCCAAAATTTCCCACGAGGGAGCCACTGAGGGAGAGAGAAGTGTAGCATGTTGTCAGATAAGCAGATGAGTGAAGTAAAATAGCCTTCTAACTGCTAATGGACTCATCCAAAAAGTGGATGGGGCTTACCTCAAACATGTTGGCCATGGGGTGGAAAATGGGCAGCAGAGGGTGCTCCTTGTGGAGACCCTTGGCCTGGCAGGTGGAGCAAAGGTCATAATCTGGGCACATTGTGCACTTGAAGCGTGTTCCAGCAACCTGTCCCTCACATCCATCACAGGTCACACCAGGGTGAACCATGGGAGGGTGATGAGGAGGTGGGCCCATATGTGGTGGTGGTCCCATAGGAGGTGGTCCAGGAGGCCCCATATAATGATGTCCATGTGGCCCCATGTGATGTGGTCCTGGAGAATGGGCAAAGGAGAACCCTGGCATGCCATGAGGTGAGAAGTCACGTTTATGCTCCTTTTTTTCTGAAAGGGGCACAAACAGCACAGCAGCGTAAGCCTTTTTTAGTCTTACAGTTGCATGGTTATTCAACTCTGTCCGAAGTGTTTAAACTGGTCTGACTTTTAAAATGTAAGTTATAATAGTGGACAACTTTCTTGTCTGATTTGAAAGCGGTGGAAAAAGTATGCGGACTGCTTTTATACAGGCGCAAGTGGTCTAATTTTGGCCTCCATCAGATCAGATATCCGTGTATGTGCAACTTACCCTTGATGAAGAGACGGAAGGTGTCGTCCTTCACCAGAGTCAGTCCCATCATGAGCTCATCGTCAGTAGTGAAGGCAATCATGTCACCGTCCTCATCTGGAACATGAGAGAAAAAGCAGAACAAATTGACTGGTTGGTCTTGTGATCGTAACAAGTCATTATTTTGTAATACGTCTTTATCTATGGCTTTGGTCATCTCCGACCGAAACAGTTGACCATAAAAACTCAATCAGATTTTGTTTTTTTTTATACAGGGATCAAATATTACAAAAAATAAAATCAAAATTATTTCACACAGTTGATCACACTGATCAATCTTGACTGTTGGTGAAATGTGGGATACTGAATGATTGAGCAGCTGGTTCAGAATATCTGGTGTCTTGTAATGTTTAATTCAGATACTGTAAATCCAACAGGCATCAGTCCTGTAAACATCTCCAAACAGATTACAGACTCTCTCTCTCTCACACACACACCCCTGAGGGTAAATTATTATTATGATGATTCTCTTTTCATGCCTGAAGGTGGAGTCGAGTGCGTACACAATGTTAAAAGCTATGAAGAAGAACAAGTTTGAGCAGCTCCACGGCCTTCCGTAAGTTCATGAATAATCGAACATGAAGGACAATCTATTTGACTTTGTTGGTCAGAAATATCATAATCCTGAATAAAGACAGTGGAATTATACGCTGCGACGAAGACAATTCTTCACTTTAACAAGAGGCAGGTTTATAAGCCTAACCCTCGCGTTAACAGGTTAGAACCTGTTCATCGCTGTAACCGAGAGTTTAGCTCCGGCAGCGACTCGCTAAGAATTAGTTACAGCCTAATAAACCCGTGAGAGGCCTCGCGCGGAGCGCGAGTTAATTAACAACACACACGGGCTAAAGTACCGCGAAGCCCCGCGTCTCGCCTATAAACACACCGCCGACACTTTACACAGACGACCGTTTTTTAGAAAAACTCCCTGCTGTACCTCTATAATACATCTGGAAGGAGACATTCCGGAGGTTGGCGAACACGTCCACCACTTTGCGACTCAGGTACTCGTAACTTGTCGACACGTCCTGGTCGATAGCGAAGCGGCGGATCTCCTTGTGGCAGTCCTCCTTCCCGAGGAGGTACGCTTTAACGGTCACCGACATTCTCACGTCTAATTTACCCGCACCGGCAACTCGCGTCGGAGGAGGAGAAAGAAAGTGCGCCTCTGGGGTTTGTTGCGCAGCAGAAATTCGTCTCCCTTCAAAATAGAAGTCAGCTGAGAGTGAGAGTTCCGCCTCCCGGAAAACCGCGCGTCTCCGTTTGTGCTTGCGACCCCCGACGCAGTTATTTATACAACGCCACAGCCAATTGTGCGCGCGGCTCCGTCTGAAGAGGTGGGGCAAAAAAGCTTCTTGACGGGCGGGCGGACAAAGCTCGCGTCGTGTTATTGTGATCTGAGGCCGTTCAACAACACAAGGGGTGGGTGGGGCGCCGTACAGGGGGGTTGTCGAAGGCCGAGGAATGACACAGCACTTTCTGCGCTGGGATTTCCCCCCTTGCTGAGTTCACCGTGGCCTGCATGTCGATGTAGATTTATTTCACACTCATGCCAAGATGGCTTAAGAGTGTAAAGAATAATTCATAATGAGAGGGAGAGAGAGAAGGGGGTGTCAGGAGATCAAAATTGGGGAGAAAATAAAATTATTTTTTACAAGTCAGGACATGTCCTATACTTTCTGTTATACTCATCAGTGTTATAATCAGATAAAAACCCAAATACTGTAAAAAATGAACAGTTAACCTTTCTCATCAGCATCAGTCTCATAGCTTGAATATGACTTGATTTAATACTAGAATACTAGGCAATTCAGTCACACGGATGACTGAAACCCTCAGTCACAGTCCGTCTCAAATGATTTTGCCTAAGGTTAAATATGCACTGTGTAAATAACAGATGTATCCTTTATGAAATTTTAAAAAAAATCTTTCCATGATTCCAGCAAATAATTTTCTAAAATCTAGGTCTCTTTCTTAGATCATGTTAAAGTTCTACAGCTGGATACTGAGCCCATTAGACTGGTTACCCCCATGAACGTCTTTAAAAATATCTTTATATATTCTTTATATGTCTTTTCTTTCTTTGTTTTGTCTGTGTTTTTGTGTGTGTTATGTGTTTTGTAATCTTGATCACTTTCCTTTTTTAACACTATTAACCCTGGAAATGTAAATGTTCACCGTGTTGTACTGTAGGTTTCCATATATCTCACATTGTTGGACCTTGGATTGGATTTTTTTTCCTTCTGTGTTAAATTCTATAAATAAATCATACATTTAAAAAAATGACAGGTGTGTCTAGTATGTTGCTGTGCCACATTTTACAGTTGATAAGCAGTAGCCTATTACATTTTGTGATGTGTTTAGATATTGGTCTATTTTGCAAACATTTCTGATGACCGTGGGACTATTATTATTCCAGCCACTCCCTTTGCAAACAAGCTCATAAAATTAAGACCTATAATCTCCACAGACGAGCAGCAGAATGGGCCATACTGAAGAGCTCCGTGCCTTTCAGTGCCTAAATGCTGTCCTCAGTAATAACACTCACTGCCTTTCCTCTTTATGCATGGCGGTGCCTGTGCCCGGATCCATAATGAAGTGACACTATTGTTTTTATTATTAACATGAAAACTGTGTAGTAGCCTACATTGTATCTCTACATGAACAGGTTATATTAGGTCGAATGCCATTGGGCCGGATGTGTCTGCTGTAAAAGGGGTTTTAATAAAGGAATATCTAACACCGTTCCAAATGAGCCAGACACATCACTCACAATATAATGTCATGTTTCATGGGAACTGGTCTTGAAAAGCATGACAGCACAGGCCAAGCAGACTACATCAGCGGAAAGGAACAGTAGTTGCAGGTTGAATAGGTCAGGGTTAGATGGACAGGATTGTGCTAAACACCACAAAGCTCTGGCCTCGAACTTGACCATGTAATTGAATCATCACGTTGCAACAAAAAAAACGATGTGAGCTTCACAAAACTGAAAATTATGGCAGGGCCTTAATGGCTGGCTTGCATTCATGGCCAAGACACAAAGGCATCATCTTGTGTACAATAGGGTACAATGATATGATACAATGAGATGCCACAGTTTTTAATACATTTGGATTTCATTTCTTGCAGTGTGTACATTTCCACCATTAACTACAGTTCTCACCTGACATTGAAACACTCTGTGCTTTGGACCTCTGCCCTTAGATTTTTCTAGATCATTCCGGTTTAATCCACCTTGCCATGTTTCCATTCTGATGCAATCTCCACGTTTGAAGGGAAATACTGTGCGATTTGTTTGGTATTAGTTAAACATATCCTAATACCAACCCCTGCTTCTCTAACCTACTTTGGTTGGGTGGTTGCACGTGGGTGTTCTTTGCTTGTTGGTGCTTAAACATTCTAACTAAATGATCTAGTCAAAGTGCTGTGTCATGCTGAGTTAGCACTAATGCTGTGCACCTTTTAAAGCAGCACGTCCTGCTGGGCAGGATTTTTTTCCTTCTTATTTCCTTTCTTTACTTCTAACTTCCTTCTAAAGTTTGCCTCAAATTTATATAATAAAGCGAGTACCGAAAGTTCTTGGACACCCTGCCAAATACCGAGAGGATCTGAGTGAAGTGAAATACCAGTGATGCTTGAGTTTAAAGTACATTTTTACCAAAACAAGATCAATTTAGATTTCATAGTGTGTATAATCATGGTCCAGCAGATATCTGAGTACTTTTCACATCACGTGGACAGACAGTAGAAAGGTCACAATACACTGAACCATATAAAGAGAGAAAAAGAAGAAAAGTTTTTCAAGACCAAAAATACATTTTCTCTTTCCTGGTCTGCTTAGTATCTATTATGCTGGACACCCCATTTCCAGAAAAGTGGTGAAAATATCGACTTATTATTGAAAATTACAAATAAACCTCTGTGATATGTTCATTTTTGTGAGCCTGTATTAAACTGATTACACTGAGGGGCAAATAAAATATATTTTTTAACAGTTTTACTGACTTTTGTTGAGTGTGTATGAGCAATCAAATTCTAAATTTGTGTATATTTACAAAACAATAAAATTGGTCAGGAAAAACTGTTGCAAATCATGTTCTTTGTCTTTTGTCAGTTAAATAAAGGGTTCATGTTTATATTTATTGCATTTTCTAAAATATCCCAAAGGGGTTTGTAGTTATTGTAGCTATAAGCCTAAGTGAAAGGCGCTATACACTACATTTATTACATTAATTGCTAGCAATGTTTGTGTATCAATAAACAGCCAAGAAAAAACACATCTCTAAACATAAGATAAACAAAGTTAGCATAACAAATAACACAAGCAACAATAATAATAAGCAGCAACTGTAACAGAAGATCTTAATGCATCACAGATATCAAGTGAAAGTGAGTGATTATTGGTCATTGTGAACCACAGCACAGCATACAGTGCACCACAACAAAATGCGACCTCTGCAATTAGCCCATCTATATAGAAGCAGTGGGCAGCGCCCAGGGAGCAGTGCTTGGGGTCAGTTCATTGCCCACAACAACCTCAGTGGCACCTTTACTGGTGTGGGATTAGAACTGGTGACCTTCAGATCACCACCACCTCGTCACGACACTGCGTTAATAATGCTTGACCTTTGTTTTGTGCATAACTTAAATAAACAAAGACAGATCGGTCACATGGAAAAGGTGAGTACACCCTAACATTTATCACATCCTTAAGTAATTGATTGGGACCTCCTACAAGTATAAACTGTGTCATTTTGACCTGATATCTAGAGTCTGGTGTTCTCTTTGCTGCTTAAACTGTGTGGTGTCATCATGCCAAGGCCTTTAGAGGTTCTGGATGACTGAGTGTGGCAAGGGATTTAAATAGATTTCTAAATTATTTAAAACAAATATTTCCACTTTAAGGAAAATCAGCAAGTGGTAAAGATTTCAAATGAAAGGATTTATCCAGAATGGGCTGTCCTAGTGAACTCAGCTTGAGAGTAGACTGTTTGAGTTAGCATGGCGCATGGTGGTAGAAATCTTATGGTTTGGGGTTGCTTTGCTGCCTAAGGGACTGGGAAGCTTGCAGTCACTGATTTCATTATGAATTCTTCACCTTGATACGGAGTGCTTGAAGATAATATGAGGCCATGTGTCCAAATGTTTAAGTTGAACTGGAAGTTGACCTTTCAGCAGGATAATGATCCTAAGCACACTAGCAAAAATTCCAAGGAATGGTTTAAAAAGAAGGGGGGGGGGGGGGGGGGCCTTTAGGAAGAACCTAAAACTTTCAACAAACCTGATCTTAAAAAAGGGTGGAAAATTCTGCAAAATGCCTTCAGAATCTTCTTTCTGGCAAAGGGGG
>JBBPDA010000034.1:18565659-18579810 GCA_037974385.1 Arnoldichthys spilopterus | reverse complement strand
CTCTCTGCTCTGACTGGCTGCTCTGTATTGTGCCTCATTTAAAAAGCAGTCTGAGTTGAAACACTCCATACAACTTTGGTGTCAGTGGGAGGGGCTAAGCTGCTGTTGGCTGAATAGGCGGATAAATGTTGGTGACGTGATTTTGAAGTGTATAGTTTCCATAGATGGATTGTACAGATGGGAGAGTGAGCAAAATTGTGGGGCCTTTAATGGTAAGGCTGCTTTACAGCTATGTGCATAAATTTACATATCACTGCTGTCATGTAAAAAACTGTACCTCCAGATAGAGCTAAGCAACATGGCAAAATGTATTTATTGACTATGCTTTTCTGAGCTTACTGATGGGGTGTAATAATACTGTACTACGTTTCATTACGAACAGGGTATAATTAATCCTGTTTTTTGTTAATTTTGTTAACCCTTTTAAGTGTATTTATTGCAGTGCAATATGTGAATATTTAATTAAAATCAAATAATGTTGTAGATTTACATTTATGCAGAAAAAGGAAATTCTGAAGGGCTCACACATTTTCAAGTACCACGGTAGGGGTTAGCTGGTGTTTGCAAATGGTATAAAAATGTACTTCAATTATTGTATTTAATAAGAAGCAAGAAAAAGATCTCTAAACTTTTCCATACAGTCTTTCAGTTAAAGGCACTTTTGGTACACAAAAAAAGATGAAGAGAAAAACTGGATGTTGCGGGAGGAAAACTCACTCACACTTGGCCCTGCTGGTTGCTGTCAGCAGCTCTGTTTGGTGTGGTGGTAAAAGTACTGCTTAAGTGCTTGCTACTGCATCTGTAAAATGCTCTACAGGGAGTAGGAGTCTGCACTTGCTTGGCTTTGCCTTACTAAGCTTTTCCCTGTTTGATAGCGACACGAACAAAATGCAATACTGTAAAATATATTTCTAAATATTAGTAACAGTGTTGTTTGCGGAGGAGGGGTGGGCGATATGATAATATAATATCCTTCTCATGATAAATTAATCTATGATACACTTTATGCATGAGTATTGTAAAGACCGGAAGAACATTGACTAAATGGATGCTTCATTAAAAAGACATTTAGCTGGGGCTCCTAAGTGGCAGCTGTCTAGGCTTTTAGCCTTTTGCCAGGAGAATGCAAGTTCGAGTCTTGTGATGCTTAACTGTATGTGGGGATGTGCAGTATGTGAAAGTTAAGATAAAAATCTTACTTACTTATTGTACTCACAATGCAATGACATAAAAAATTTATATTTCTTTTTTAAAATATAGCATTGTATCTGTGAGCTGTAGATATGCCAGTTTTTATGTTTGCATAATATCAAAACATTCTGATAATCTATTTGTTTAACCACAGAGAAGGAAAAGGCATACAAAAACAGCCTGCAGCCAGTGTTGTTAGGAAGCTAAAATAATAGTGTCAATAAAATAATTATAATACCAAAAATTATATTATATTACATTGTCTGTCTGTGTTGCCCTGCGATGGGTTGGCCTCTTGTCTGAACCCCGCCTTAGGCCCGTAGTCAGCTGGGATTGGCTCCAGCTTCCCCGTGACCCGGAAACAGAAGAACTTTATTATTTATTATTTAAACACTGCTGCGAGAATTTGTTAAGTTTGCCAGATGATAGAGGCTGCACCAACAATGACTGCTGATGCAGATTTGTTGTCCTCTACATGAGGTCTTTTTTCCTTAGTGAATGATTTACCAACATGTTAGAAATATATTTTAGTGTTTCCGGACCTAGCTACAATGCTAAGCCTTGTTAGCAGAAAAGCTGCACTTAGTCATGTTATTAACATCATGCTCACATTACATGACATGTTCCTTAGTAGCACATGTTCCTTACATACTCAGTTGGAAATATGAGTCAAGTCCTGTTAAAATATAAAATCAATGTTGCTTTTACCTGCCAGTCTGCATCATGTCGTAACCCAAACACACACTGGGGTGGTGATCAGACTGTTTGGCATAGGGTCAGGATGCAAGTTGCACACAGCACACTAAAATCTTTTTATGAGTATAGTCTCATTTGCATTTTGCTATGATATGGGTAGGTCAAATAACACAATGACCATTAGCTTTATAGATGTGACTGTTATTTTCATATTGAAATAGGGCACAAATAATTTTTTCTTCCCCAAAACAAAATGCAAATTCCCAGTTGTTTCCATGTGTGCATGAATGTAGGAAGCTAATTTAGAGAGATATGATCTAGAAGGAGAGAAAGAAACCTGTGTAGAGTTCCAGCCTGTGGTTGAGCACAAAGCCAGTGTTGTTGGAGCTGAGAGTTTGACTTGCGCACAGCCAACTAAATGAAGTTCACCCACTGAGTAAATGAGAGAGGGAAAATTTGCCTCCTACACACACATGCATATACACGCACACACTGAAACACATGTGGCCAAAGGTGCTGGTGCCAGCAAATCAAGCTCATTTTCCCTGCTATTGATGCTACCCTATATGAAGTGTTGCCTTGCCTTTCCACACTGTTTCTGGCCCTGTGTGTGACCAGAGTTTGTGCTAATCAGACAATGCTATATGTTTAAAAGGTTCTAGACACTCGATTGTCCAATACATCTGAAATCAAGGCTATTAGAGGAGAATCCAAATATAGCTTTCCATTTAGTTTTAAAATTGTGGCAAACCTTACCAAGCGTTATTTAAATTACCATTTCCAAAAAGGACACTTACTATTTTTAACATTTACCATACCATGACACCAGGTATTGGCAGAAAATTGTGGATTGGATACTGCGGCACTTATAAATATTAAATGTATAATTTTTCATATCCACCTACCCTCATTAAAAATTTCTGTTGTTTCATCATCATTTTATCTCTGGTGTGCCAGCTTCAGAAATCAAAAGCAAAACCTTCCCTCAGCAGACTTGGCCATATCTGCTGAGGGAAGGTTTTGGTCAAGTCTGTGAAGTGAGGATTTTTTGAACGTCAGCTTCACAAACTTACGGCACATATTTGATTCACTTTAATTGCATTAAATGTCTCGTTATCAGACTGTTCCCTGTTCACCTTGTAGGTGATGCCTCATATCATTAAGCACTGAGGCAAGACGTTCTGCTGGTTTTTTGACTTTCCACTTTTCCATTATATCTTCAGACAAGCAAATCATGACATAATGTAATTTATCACAATAGTAGTAAATACTGTCATCTTGTCCATCCCTTCTACTCTTATGGAAAGACCTTCCACTGGGCTGGATGTTGGAGCATTTCAGTGAGGATTTTACTACGTTCAGCCTCAAGAGCATCATTGTGGACAGGTACTGGATGACTAAGCCTGGCTGACAAACGGCTCTTTAGTTTATATCAAAGTTGTTTAGTGGTGCGTCGATCACTCCAAAGAATCTGTTTCTGTTCAGTCTTGTTTTTCATTCCAGCGCTCATGTTAACAAGTTAGAGCATTCATGCAGCCTGGGTGAGCAGAATGGCAGCGCGTGCCAGATGTAGCACAGAAGCAGCAGTGTATATGAAGCAGGGGTTCTCAAAACCGATTGCCACTGAACCCACGCTCTACACATATGTGTTTTTACTACTTTACACACCTGAGCCAGCTGAGGAGCACTTGTTAATTCATGAATAATTTAATCAGGTGTGGCAAATAGATGTTGAGCAAATGAAACAAAAAAAGAACAAAAAATTATTAAAAACTGTAAAATATTTATTCTACAAATCATGACTGTTATAAAACAAAATGCTTGTTAAACATCTGGTGCTCCATATACATTTTCCAGAAGATCCACCAGGTCCACAAGGAGTGTAGACATATTAGGGTGGAAACAAACTGAATTATGAATTTTCTATTTCAATTTAAAGCTTTGTGAAGGCAGAGCTCAGACTAGGAGGAGGTGGTGTGGTTATCAACATGGAAAACAAACCCGCTTGCCTATGAATGTTGCATAGATTGGCTAGGTTTCATGTAAATGTGCATGTAGATATGTGTCACATGCAAAAGACATTAAATGCGGTAGAAATGACAAAGAGGAGTTGAGAGGGGCATACCCTCATTTATCAACAGTCCCCAGACGTGTTTTCTCATGATACTAGTTATATGGTAGCACATCTGTTGCTAATGCGCAATTTGGCAGCCACCTGCTGTCCATCAGTGGAAAAAGACCACCATAACTGCCTACCTATCTGATCATTCTCAGTACGGCAGTAAGGCCAGAAAAGTAGTGGGATGGGAATGGCTGTCATGCTGTTGTGAGTGTATGGAGGTGCTGGAATGAGTGCATAGGTGCCAGGTAAGTGTACCTAATAAACTGGCAACTCTGTGAATAGTGTAATCTTCACTGTGTGCCTCCAAAGTTTCAAATGAAACGTATACGTTCTCCTTTTGGGTTAGATAAGGTCATTGATCAGATCGTCTGCTGCTGGGGTGACGACATTGTTCCCATGCCTTCAGAAAGGAAGCTCACATTTCAGTCAATGGAAGAAGAGAGAGAAAGAATACAACAGGTCAAACAAACAGCAAGTTCTTGCCCCGCCAGGGGAGTATCCTACTAATATGTCCAAGCAACAGATACTCCTCATGGGGAAGCACCCTCCAGCAGGCTGGACTCGAGTTTTGCAGTGAAACAGATCCATGGCCATTAATTGATACGAAGGCGAAAAAGATACAGCCCGCAATGGAGCAAAGGAAGAGAGAGAGAAGACTTGACTGTTTTGGAAAGCACTCTGTGGTCTGTTGATACTTGTAACTTTGTGATACTGTGTGCATCTTAAGATGTTGTTCTCTGTGCTGAATATAGCATTGATTGGCCTAAGAAATACCTTGGCCTTTTATTGAGCTTTACCTTACTTACTTTACCTTATATATATGTATAATAACAAACTGTTAACCAAATGTTTGGTGGACTATTCTCAGCACAGCAGACTTTGACATAGTAGTGGCATGGTAGTGTTACACACCTTAGTATCACAACTAAGGTGCTTTCACATGACTGCTTGCAAAATTTCCCAAAACTCACCATCGTTTTTTCCATTGAGACTGTCATGCTAACCATTCCGACATAAGCAGGATGTAATTGACCACTCAAAGTTCAAATTGGTTGAACTTTGACCCAGTTTTGTTGCTGACCTTTCTGAGCATAACCAATGATTTTACAGGGTGCCTTACTGAACCATGTAGAACGACACCATTGCAAATGTAAATTTCAACATGTGGGACAAGCGGGAGAAGCTTATACTGTGTGTCAGGCTTTCCAGAGCTGTATTACGGCAAAATGGTACTACGACCTTTAAAAACAAAAGAAACGGTAAATGTGTAACCATGAAGTGAGTCTACTGGATTTATAGATTCAGCTTCAATCATTTATAATTAACAACATACCCGGCATACTCAGAAGCTTGCTGTGTCCCTGGTTATTAGACATTAGTTATTAGATATTATACATTTTTTGTGTTTGGTCATTTATTTGTGAAGAAAGGCTGTAGAACGACCTGATATTATATATTTTTAGGACGTGTTGCACTGATGCCCCAAAAACTTCTCATTTAAAGCATGAAATCTGTAACATGAACGTAGCCTAAGATGAACATGGAATCTTTGTTCATGATGAGTAATAAAAAGGTGAGCAACAGCCAGAAACTTCTCCGTTACACCTGTAATACCCTTTAAAAACAACTCGATATGTAGAATACAGCAAAATCTAAAAGGAAAAAGGAAAGGCCTTGTGAATGCGGCTACAGTGAAATGACTAAAATAGTTACAAATGGCCGTGCCAATGCACATAGAATAATTAAAAAATAATTTAATTCATGGCCTTGGGTGACCAACCGTCCTCTGTAGTTGAGGATGTGGGATTTCATGACACATACTATAGCCTACATAATGTAATGATTTAAATAAGATTATTTCATGCAAAATGTTTTTATTAATTGTCTAGCGTTTTTGGTTTTTGGCATCGGGTTTCTGTCCAGTGTGCCCTAAATTAAAGTTTTTGGCCAGTAATTTTCATTTCTGTGCATGACTGGGTGTAGTATTAGTTTATATAACTTTTAATTGGGAAATGACTGTGTTGAATTGCCTCAGGCCTGTGCATGTATGTGTCTGAATATATGTATGCGGGTGTGTGTGTGTATGTGTGTTCGTGTCCATTGGGGTTTTTCCCTCCATCAGTATGATAATACTTTCAGGATTTGCAGTCTTGCTGGTTTGGACTGGCGCCTACACATCTACACACACAATCACCCACCCAGCTGAAAATGAGATGGAAAAATATACCAGCACTATAGCTTGGAAAAAGTAGCCGAGAGAGAGAGGAAGAGAAATGAGAAATGAAGAAAATGAAAGGAAGGCACCATCAGTATCAGTTTAATGGTGGTGCTTAGAGCTGAGGGTGGAGAGAGATGGAAGGCAAAAATGGAAGTGAAAAGGAGATGATGAAAGAGAGTGAGTGAGAGGTAAAGTAAGAGAGCGGGTAAGAGAGAGCAAATTGAATGAGGATACCCAGGTTGGAGATGTGGAATGGATCGACCAATCATGTGCCTGCTTGGTGTTGTTACAGTCAGGTCTGAACCAATGAGAGGGGTGCACACTAGGCTGGCTGAATAGTTGTGGTTTTCCTGTCTATGGCCCAGTCGGAGGGAACAAACCCAAACTACCCAGAATCCCCCCTACTCAAACAGACCCTTATGCTTAGCACTAACAGAGCTCTTTTTCTTATGGCCTCTCTCTCGCACACATTCTCACTCACACTCTCATGAAGGTGGCCTGTGTTTTAGTGTGTGTGTTGACATCATGAACTCTCTACACTTAGAAGAGACATCATCAGCTGGGCCTCAGGCCTATTAGGATAAAGCTCTCTTTCCTTTCTCAAGCACTGTTTTTTACTGATGGCATCAGTTCTATCTATTCTGTCTATCTGTCTGTCTGTCTGCTTGTCTGGTAATCTTTTTCTCTCTATCTATCTGTCTATCTACCTGTCTGTCTTGTCTATCTTTCAATCTAATCTATCTGTCTATCTATCTATCTGTCTGTCTATCTGTCTGTCTGTCTGTCTGTCTGTCTGTCTGTCCTACTGTTTGCTTGTCTGTCTGCCTGTCTGTCTGCTTATCTATCTGTTCTTCTGTTTGCCTGTCTGTTTGTATACCAGGGGTGCAGCGATGAGTAAAATTCATTATTTGAATCACACTGATTCATTATTGTGTTGATGTGATGCATTTTCTGATACAGTAACAATAAGGAGGCCCTGACACTGTTCCTGATATTGAAAATTCCATTCTTGGTTTATAATAACCAACATCATGAAATTTAACATTTTAAAAGTGCAGTGATGAATTCTGCTTTAAGACACAATATTCTCCAGTCCACTAGCACACAAACTTACCCAAAGTTAACACGGCTGTTGTCAAAGCACAGTAGAAATGAAGTTGAACTGAAACGAATCAGTGCTGGGTTTGTTTAGCAGCTTTGTGTGCTGCACGAACGCTGTCATTGTCTAGGCTCCTCTAGGTCATATAGTTCACACAGCCTACATCTGAGAATCGTGCAGTTGTCTCAGCTGGTGGAACTGATGGATGGTGAAATCATTTGGTTGGAGCACAAAAGGCTTCAGGTTTGAGGCTCAGTTGCAGCGTTTTTGCTGCTTAGACACCATTAGCTCTGCTGGAGGAACTCACTAAACCTGGATTAGGCTGCAGAATACAAAAGACACACTATTGCCCCGACCAAGCTCATTCACACCTCCCTCTTCTCTTCTCTTCTCTTCTCTTCTCTTCTCTTCTCTTCTCTTCTCTTCTCTTCTCTTCTCTTCTCTTCTCTTCTCTTTTATATTTTATATATACTCTCAATATTTCCTTTTTCTTTTTTTTTTAAATTCAATTCTCTCACTCTTTTGCTCTTCCTGCCTACTCCTACTCTCTCTCTATTTCGCTCTCTCACTCTTGCTCTCTCTGTGTGTCTGTCTGGGGTTTTTAGTTGATCAGATTGGCACAGTGCAGACGTTTTCACATCTCACTAACCCTCAATATGCCCTTGTCAAAACGGATCCGTCTGAGAAGCACAGAATAAAGCAGTGAGCTTGGAAAGAACGCAAGGTCACCATGGTTTGGGAGCCGAGACCTGCTTGCCTGTGATTCCACTGGACAGGCCGCTGCTGTGTGTTTGTGCGCGTGTGTGTGTGCGTGCATGCACTCATATGTGTGCATGCTGACTAACGGTAACTCGGAAAGCAGCGGGGCCTTTTAATGCACTCCATCCATTCAGTGTCTCCAATAAATGCTTTATACTGAGACGCAATTTGGTCTTTTAATATTACCACAAACCACAAGAGCAAGCTTTGTGAGATAATGACACTCAATCACTAATACACACATGCACTCACACACACACACGCATTCCCTAAGACATCTCGCATCCCATTTACTCAGTGAGACAGAGCTTTGTCTCTTGTGTTTTTCCATTATGTGCGTGTGCTCATTTGTGTACATTTTTGTATGTTCTTCAATACTTAAATGTTTAAACCTTCGATTGCGTAAACATACAAGACAAGTGAGTGAATGGTAATACAGCGGTGTGTGTTTTTCCTGGGTTGTAATTAGAATCAGAATCACTTTATACATTAAGCGGAGTACTAATTATGAATGGTTATGAATTTAAATATTTCCGGTTTGGCCTGTTTAATAGCAAATAATTATGTTTATATTAATTTGGCCGATACAAGTTGCTTATAACATTATCATATGTTTTATATATTAAAAAAAAGACAAATAAAAATGTACCCAAAAAAAATCATCCATCAGCCAAATTTAATGTTAAAAAAACAACAATAAAATTCATGATCAGTGCATACAATAAATGTAATAAATGTGAATACAATACACATGTGAATACAATATACAGTGGATGTGTACAATTCATTGACACATTTTAATTAGGGATGCATCAATGTGGGATTTGTAGGCTAATGTGGGATTTGTAGGCCGATGTGTGAGTTTTAGGCTGATGTGCGAGTTG
The DNA here is from genome assembly GCA_037974385.1 of Arnoldichthys spilopterus. Classification (NCBI taxonomy): domain Eukaryota; kingdom Metazoa; phylum Chordata; class Actinopteri; order Characiformes; family Lepidarchidae; genus Arnoldichthys; species Arnoldichthys spilopterus. The sequence continues at coordinate 18,570,841 of JBBPDA010000034.1, read as the reverse complement.
TAGGCCAAGGCCAATGTGGGAGTTGTAGCCCAATGTGCGATTTGTAGGCCTAGGGCGATGTGGGATTTGTAGACCTATGTGCGAGTTATAGGCCGATGTGGGATTTGTAGGCCGATGTGGGAGTTATAGGCCGATGTGGGATTTGTAGACCGATGTGCGATTTGTAGGCCGATGTGGGAGTTATAGACCGATGTGGGATTTGTAGGCCAGTATAATTTTTCATGTACATTTGCCCAATGCCCATACCAATGAAAAATGGCAATAAAAAATTGCAGACATTGGCATGATATCTACTTGAATTAAATAAAACAAAAATAAAATTTATATTTATTTCAATAGGTTTTAAAAAAAATGTGAAATGAGAAAAAAAGCATTTTAGCACAATATTCTAACATCATCTAAACATTCTGCTCTTCCAGAGAGCAATACATACATCTTTAATACTGCTTTGGCTCAGTCAGTCCTTCATTAGATTATATCAGGTGCTGCTGATTCATGCAATGGCTGGAAGCATCGAGGAGAAATCTGCAACCACACTTGTGTTCTACTAATCAGCTTACACAATATCAACTACTTTTTACTGCTTTCTTATTTATTTGCATTTATTCTAACATTAACTTGTGTATTTGCTGGCATAAAGACACTCACTGTTGAGATAAATCAGAATATGCATATACACATAAGTATGAAGCTCGTTTGGGGTGAAATTGCTCTGCTCATTGGGGTGGGGTGCTCCTGTGGCTGCTCGTAACAACAATAATCAGGTTTTGCATGTGCGCCTGTCACCCTGGCCCTTTGCCACAGAGGTATTTAGAGAAATTGAAAATTAGATTCTTTCTTTATTTATTTATTCGCTTGCCTAGAGCATTATGAATGATAGGGGCATGGCTTTATACTAGTAAAATATTAGTTTTTTCCTGAACAGGATGTCCTTTATGTGCTTTTTTTTTCTACAGAAATCAAGGGAGAATAGAAAGCCCTGAATAAGTTTTGCTTTACAGGTCAACGGAAAGAGATTAAAGTAATGCACTGGCTGTCACTGCCATGCAGAGGGTTTCCTGATTCAATTCATCAGCTCAAATTGTCAAAGCCTTTTTGAGTTGATTTGGGAGCATTAAAGGGCAAATTACAGACAACACAGTGGACGTTGATGTCTCCTTGAGACCCGCTGAGATAATGTGCTGGTACTGTTATGTTTTACCAATAACTGATGGTAGTTAATGGTTTGGTCGAACTCAGAAATTCCGCCTACCTAATAAATCACTGTATATGAATACAGTTACAGAGTGTAGTGCATCTATTGCTGCACATTACCTCATTCATTATTGGTCAGTTTCTGACCTTAGGGCCGCTGTTGACCAGAAAGCATTTGAGTGGTGGAAAATTCACAGCACAGCAGTACCACTGACCCAGTAGGGGAGTATATCAGGCAGCAGCGTTGCTGGGGTTTTTACCTGTCAGCATCACTGCTGGATGAGAGTGGTCCACCAGTCTAAAATGTACAATCAGGACTGGTTCAATGGTCAGATTGACCACTAATGAAGATCTACAGCGGAGTTTTCCAATCCTGGTCATGGAAGACCTCTGCCCTGGTATTTTCCATACCCTGACATACTTCAACCCAGGAGAACCTTGATAATCAGCTGATTTGTCGTAATCAGGTGTGTTGTGAACAGGCGAAGTTAAAATGTGCCGTGCAAGGGGTCCTCCAGGGCAAGGGTTGGGAAACACTGAGCTAGAGAACGAGGAACTCAAACTGTGCAGCAAGGTGAATCCACAAGAAGGCCTTGTGAGTGTTATTGCATTAGTGTGTTTTTTAATCTACATATTGAATGCTAACTGTAAAGTGCTACTATTAATGTATAGGTTCTTAATCATGGAGGTTTGGATGGATCCATAAAGGTGTGCGTGTTTGTTCAAGGATGGAATTGGAAAATGAACGCCAGCATGTCTGATTATTTTCCCCGTCTCAACCAGATAATTTTCATGATTAATTGCCCTGACCAGCTTGGCATGACCCGCAGTCAGCTACATACTGAATGGTCCTAAATCAAATTTAACGCTGTGTTGCTTTCTCCACAGTTGGAATCAGCGAAACTTGATCAAGTGCAGTTTGGTTGGCCTTTCTTGATGTAAAAAAACCCCTCCGTTTTAAAGTACTGCCTGGGCCTCAGCAAAGCACATTCTGGGTTTGTGTTCCGTGACTGTGAATGTGCTTTAATTGAATTCCCTGCCATCGTATTGAGTGGAGTTTAGTAGTAGTAGTGATTGTGCTGTTGTGTTTGCCACAGCCGCAGTTTACACAATGAAACTGCCCAAGGAAAATCCCCATTATTACTGAATACACCACTGTAGTGCATGGAGTGACAGTGTAGTATCTGCCTGACCCTCAGTTTCAAGTGTGTTTTTGCATTTAGAGATTGAATCAGACACTCAACATCTGTTGTAATCTGTATCTCTAGATCTGGATAGAAAAAGGGAATTAATACACACATTCACTCAGTCTCTCTCTCCCTGTGCCTCTTTCTCTCGCTCCACCCTCCCTCTCTCTCAGGACACAGATGTTTTGCAATTGATCTAAACATTAGTGGAATCACACATTTGCTCTAGTGATATTGAGTTATGTACACTGTTCAGCCATAACATTAAAATCACCTGCATAATAATCACTGCCTGGGGCAGTGGCGACCTTGTGGTTAGGACCTTGCCCTTGTGAACTGAAGGTTGCAGGTTCCCTAGGGTACTGTCCACGCAACACTGCTCCCAAGCTACTGTTTATAGCTGCCTGCTGCTCCATGTGTGCACATGTGATGGGTTAAATGCAGAGGTCACATTTTGTTGAGGTGCTCGAGTGTGTTCACAATGACAAATAGTCACTTTCAATTTCACTAATACTGAGCAGGTCCTTCTTGCTGCTGAAACTGCTCTGACTGTGGTGCACTGTGTGTTCTGACCCCTTTCTATCCAAGTCAGACCATCTATCAGTAACTCCTGATACTATCACTCTTATCAGGCTTGTGGATGCTGTCTAGGTTACCAGAGCAATGGAGGCTTGTAGTTGCCACGCCTTTGAACAGGGTCCTTTTACTCTTTATTGAAAACAATTTAGAATTTAGCCTATGTAAACTTATTTTTGGGAATATCAATGCCATGTGTTGTTGGGATGTCCCTTTACCTTTAATAAGAACCATGTTTACCATCTGTAAATGTAACTCCAGGCTTCTTTTTCTGGCCCGGGTTGCTGAGGAAGGTGACATCATAGGTAGTGCACAGTGGTGTTTTGCACTGTTTGTATGCTGCATTATCTGTGACCTATAATGGCTATGACAAAGCTCTTATCTTAGCAAGAATTACTACTGTTGTACCAGATGTTGAGGGAATGGTTGGGTAAGATGTTTTGTTGTGGTTGTGGACAGAACTGAATTGAAGAGAATTTCTTTAGAACCACAAGTGGTATCTCTCTCCCTCACACTCTCACACAAACACACTCTCTCACACACACACACTCTCTCACACCAACACACACTCTCTCTCTCACTCACACACACACACACACACACACGCAGCCAGTCCCACAGCACTTACTCAAATCGTTTTACAGTCTTGTGACTTTAAGGCCACACCTTCTCTAAGTGTCAGCCAATGACCAGGCCCCCAGGTGCCCCGCCCCTCCACCCTCTTCCTCCACTTTTACAATTCATCCTTTCTTTTCAAGTGAGAGAGGGAAGGTTTGTTTTTCCTGAGCGAGGGGCCATGTGTTCCTCAGATCAGCGATAATGAGGAAAAATCCAGACTTTTCCAGACTTTCTCTCTTTCTTGTCTTCCGTCTGATCCTTGTTTAATGTCACTGATGGAGTGAGTCTCTCTCTCTTTTTCTCTCTCGCCCCATCTCTCTCTCGCTCTTGAATTTGGAGATGTCTGACCAGAAGTCAGTTTTTCCGTGCTGTTGGAGGCATTTGGCAGGTTTGAGTTTTGAGTGTTTGACCAATCAGAGCTCGCGGTTTCCAGAAAGTGCGGCCAGCCTTGCCAGGACTCCTATGAAGCATTTGGCAACCTTACCCATTATGAGGTGTGTGTGTGTGTGTGTGTGTGTCTAATAAAAGGTGTGTTTATAAGTTTGCTCATGTATTGTGTGGCTGACCCATGTAACCTGTTGGTGTAGTAGTCCTAAAACAGAAGGCTGATGGAAATAGAAAACAGATGGAGTGGGAAGAAAAGTGTAATGGGTAAAGAAGAAAGAAATACGCTTCTTTTTTTAAAGAATTCCTTGCCCTCTATCTGCTTTCATAAAAGATCAATGCTTCTAATGCACTATAATGGATCTTAGTCTTCTAGCCTGGGGGCTACCAGTCTGTGTGTGTGTGTGTGTGTACACATGTGTGTACATGCTCCCAGAAATTTTTCTGTTGCCTCCAGATGGCTTTGAGCTACATGTTCTACACAAAAACACACACACACACACACACACACACGCGCACACACATTAATGCCCCTTCTATGCCATATCATACAACACACACAGTGTGTTTCGGTGTTTAACTGCAAGTGATTCCTAATGAAACTCCACCGAAAGAGAACATGGATTTAGCTCCAAATGTTTCAGAAATGAAAAGGAAAAGCGTGTAAAAAGCTGTGTTTCGGGGAATGTGTGTGGGTGATCCAGCTTTCAGCAGCCAGACCCCTGCTGAGCACAGACTAAACACACACTCCCCTGCACTTTACATCTTTTCAGAGACAAGAACTCGCTAACAGCTTCAGGTACAAAAAAGTCCTCCTGCATACACAACAACAAAATGAATGCTAATGGAGTGCACAGCTTTTTATAACGTGCACTGTTGCTGTGTTTGCTTGGTCCCCAGGACACTCCGTGACTCTCGTGCTTTTCATTTTCTCTGTTTACTCACTGGATTTTGGCCTGTGTGCATGTCTGAATGTGTGAGGATCTTTGCTCTTGTGCCTTGTCATTCTAAAGGATGATTGGCTTGTTATTTGTATGTAATAATCCCCTCTACGATTGGCTGGTAATGACTGTTGCCATAGTGATATGGTGGTTTCCGGGTGCCCTGAGTGTTCGTGGTTGTACCACTGACCTGCAGCGGGCATCATCCCCACACACACACACACACACACACACACACACACACACACACACACACACACACACACACACACACACACACAC
>JBBPDA010000034.1:18538691-18565559 GCA_037974385.1 Arnoldichthys spilopterus | reverse complement strand
CACACACACACACACACACACACACACACACACACACACACACACACACACACACACACACACACACATGCACACACACACACATGCACACACACACACACACACACACACACACACACGCACACATACATGCACACACACAAATGCACTAAATTTAATGTATCAAAACCAAATTCTTTACAGTATTGATTGTTAGAACAGAATGGATGAATAATGAATGTCAATGTGTCAAACTGACAGAAAAAGACCTGCAAAGTTTGCTTTGGTGTATTTTAAGGCAAGAAAACAATAAAACAGTGCAGTGTATACAACCTATACTGGGCTTGAAAGACATTAAGCACTTTCAGACCAAACAGTTGAAGGGACTCATGAAAGGAAGTACCCACTGGGAAGCTCTTCCGAGAACTATTTTTTTTGTACTTTTTTGTGTTTGCATTTGCACTGTAGAAACGCTGAAGTGATGTAAGCCAGCGGACAGTTGGTATAGCCAACGCTTACAAGACGCATCAAAATTGTATAATATTTCCTTTATAGCAATAAAGCCTGAATGTCAATGTCGGTCCATTTGTCCAGGATTTCCACTGATCCCACAAAAGAGCCACTGGCTAAGATAAGGATGTGAGAACACACAATGCACCACAGTCAGAGCTATTTTGGCATCATGATGGGGACCTACACAGTAATAGACAGATGGTTTTAATGTTCTGACTGATTGGTGTAGAACTAGGGCTGCACAATATGGACAAAATACCAGTATTGTCTTTATATTATTACATATTGTAAGTGGGGTGCCTTCACAAATCACATTTCTCTAATTAGAAAGTCTTGAAGTGTGGAAATATTATTAAAGCTTCACAATATACATTCACTCCTCCATCCATACAGTTCATATATGGAAACTAAGCTTTACAGATAGCCTGTTTTCAACTATTTCGACATCATGAAACCAACATATTTACAAATATATTCTTATTTAGCTGACACCAGTTTAGCCCCGCCTCTTCAAAGGTTTTGAGGAGTTCTGTTATTGGTTAGAGACTCACTGCTAATCTTCTGCGATATCTTTATCGAAGAGACTGAAATTGCAGTAATGATGTACAGACAATATTGGGGCCTAGTGCAATCCATCATCAGTTTGACTCTCATAAAACTTGTTGTGATGCTTGAGTGTGTTCACAATGACAAAGGGTCACTTTCACTTTCACTTATAAAGGTTTACATTGGTGTCGTGTAGCCATGCAAATTCTGGCCTTCAGTGACGTGTTACCAAATGTACAAAGCATTCTGCTGAGTTTTGTCTGATGAACGTTTTCAAGAAAATGTTTATATTTTATTGCAATGTATCTTTGAAAGTCTTAATATTGTTATATATAAAATAATATAATAAGAATAAGAATATATTACAATGAATATTATTTTGTTCAGTTAAGCCTGTTTTAATTGTGTAGCATAGTGTGAATCAATTTATCATCAAAGCAATGGTGACAGCCCTGCCCATAATGTGAAATGACATTGTCTGATACCGTGATTTATTTGGAAAGTATTGCGATACTGAATTTCATCAATACTGCCCACTCTTACCGCATTTGATAAGAATCGCCTTATTCCCCATTAAGGTGTGACACAACCCATTTCAACCACTGTTCACTAGAGTAGGAGTGAGTCTCTATTAGATTTGAACAGATTTACACATACCAGCTGCACTAACTCAATCAAAAACAATTGGCTAAATCTATACCCATTTTCTCCTTTGGAAAGCTCCCTTCTCCACTCCTCCAGCCTGTTGTCAGTTTTGCCATGTAATTTAACAGTCACATGGTGCATTCAAGCGAGCCTTTTGTGATAACAGAGAATAGAGATCAGTAGAAAACGATGTTCCATTTATCTTCCACTTTGATTTGGAAGCACATTTGCACATGAATGTTTGGTGATGAAACACAAACAGATGCAAGCATGCACATGCATACACAGCCCACCCATGTGCAGAAAGGTACGTGCTTGTACTAAATGAACATATGCCATTCTGGGAATACTGCAGTAATCTTTACTGGTTGTTGTTGTAAAGATCTTTCCCAAAATTCACTGCATTTATTTCTAATGTCTGTAGCTTATATGAAGTCTGAAATGCTATGGGCCACAAGCTAGAGTGGGACTGAAGTGGGACTGTGTTGGACATTGCAGTGTGCCTGAAGTTGGACAGGGTAGAATCTGCAGTGTGACTGAAGTAGGACAAGGTAGACTCTGCAGTGTGCCTGAACTGGGATGGTGCAGACACTGCAGTGTGACTGAACTGGGACAGGGTAGACACTGCAGTGTGACTGAACTGGGACAGGGTAGACTCTGCAGTGTAACTGAACTGGGACAGGGTAGACTCTGCAGTGTGCCTGAACTGGGATGGTGCAGACACTGCAGTGTGACTGAACTGGGACAGGGTAGACTCTGCAGTGTGCCTGAACTGGGATGGCGTAGACATTGCAGTGTGACTAAACTGGGTTGGGGTAGACACTGCAGTGTGACTGAACTGGGATTGGGCAGACTCTGCAGTGTGACTGGACTGGGATGGGGTAGACACTGCAGTGTGACTGAACTGGGATTGGGCAGACTCTGCAGTGTGACTGGATTGGGATGGTGTAGACATTGCAGTTTGACTAAACTGGGATTGGGCAGACTCTGCAGTGTGACTGAACTGGGATTGGACAGACTCTGCAGTGTGACTGAACTGGGATTGGACAGACTCTGCAGTGTGACTGAACCGGGATGGGGTAGACACTGCAGTGTGACTGAACTGGGATGGGGTAGACACTGCAGTGTGACTGAACTGGGATGGGGTAGACACTGCAGTGTGACTAAACTGGGTTGGGGTAGACTCTGCAGTGTGACTGAACTGGGATTGGACAGACTCTGCAGTGTGACTGAACTGGGATGGGGTAGACACTGCAGTGTGACTGAACCGGGATGGGGTAGACATTGCAGTGTAACTAAACTGGGATTGGGCAGACTCTGCAGTGTGACTGAACTGGGATGGGGTAGACACTGCAGTGTGACTGAACTGGGATGGTGTAGACACTGCAGTGTGACTGAACTGGGATGGGGTAGACTCTGCATTAGTCTGTATTAGTAATTAAATAATATAATCCTCTTATATGTCAAGTACTCATGGATGACTTTATTGAGAACATATAATAAGTGATTTCAATTGAGTATAATGAGGTAATTATAATTATGAAATAATGAGAGCCTTAGCGTGAACGTGGGTGGGACTAGAAGCTACCGTATGATTGTGAGAGTGGTTAGAAACCACAGCACTCAGAGCTCTGTGTATGATAACTAATATGGAATCGGATGCTCTCTTGTCTGTTTGATCTCGAGGAATAACAGTAAAGTTCACTAAGTGTGCCTTACCTCTGTCCTCACTCAGGTCTTATCTTGCTTCATCTTTAGTTGCTTAGTCACCTCCCCATGCGCAGGCTTAGCACCCCCGTAGTCACTTTTTATTATGGAATTTGAAATGGAGCCAAGCTTTGTCATCAGAATGTCTTGTTTTGTACCTTTCTGGACTTGGTCCCCCAGCGCATTCTGCTCTTACTCTCACTCACTCTCTCTTACCCCATCTTACACACAATTCCCTGAATCAGCTGCTGACTCAGCTACGATTCTCTTTGCACAAACACTTTTCCCTAAGCTGTCAACACTGTAGAATCAGAGGTGAAAAGGAGAACACTGACCCTACCCATTAGATAATGAAGGGGTGATACAGTGTGTGTGTCTGTGTGTGTGTGTGTGTGTGTGTGTGTGTGTGTGTGTGTGTGTAAGTAAGCATGTTCCTGCATACTCGCTATGTATTCTCCATCAGTGTAATCTAATTTCTCCCCAGAGAACGGAGGTGGATCCATCAGGCACTAAATGCCTGGGCTCAAATGTGATGAGGAGATAACAAACCTAATGGCATTATGTAGCATTATACTGGAGGCTTCTTGGCCCCTTTCACTTCCCGTACATTCTCTCTTCCCTACTGGTTTATCCTTAGCCTAAGATGCAGGGCTGTGGTCAGCTTGATGCTGCTTTTGTAATGTGTAAGGTTTAGCTGTAAAAACAGATCTGGGGTCAGGGGGGTGATAAAAAATGAATAAGAATAATAATCATGTACAAAATATAAGATTTTTATATATACATAGGATTGGTGATGAAATCTTTTACAATTTATAGTATGTGTAATATTAAAATATGTAACACTTCATATTGAAACAAATGCAGTTTTCTGATGCTGTTTTTTGTAATAGTACAGGTTGAATTTCTGGGGTCAGTCTGATGCTGCTGGTACAATGATACAGATCTGATTTGTCTGTAAATACAGTTCTGGGGTCAGTCTGATGCTGCTGGTACAATGATACAGATCTGATTTGTCTAAATACAGTTCTGGGGTCAGTCTGATGCTGTTGTTCTACTGATGCAAATCAGATTTGGCTGTAAATGCAGGTCTGGGGTTAGTCTGATGTTGCTGTTACAGTGATGCAGATCAGATTTGGCTGTAAATACAGTTTTGGGGTCAGTCTGATGTAGCTGTTCTAATGATGAAAATCAGATTTGGCTGTAAGTACAGGTCTGGGGTCAGTCTGATGCAGTTCTAATGATGCAGGTCAGGTTTAGCTACCTGTGTAGTCCTAGGTTGAGCCTGATGAAGGGAAAGAAAGGACCCTACTGAAACACACACACACACACACACACACACACACACACACACACTGCTCTGTAGTCTGTGTATATCAGTAATGTTAATCTATTATTGTGAGTGTGTGTGTTTGTGTGCGTGTGAGTGTGTGTGTGTGCGCGTGTTCCTGTGCAGTGACATTTCGGGAATTGTTCAAACTTTTTGCACTGGCAAACATTTCAGAAATGTTACTGTGAGCTATTATTGCATTACCATAGTGACCAATTTATAGCATTTCTCCTTGGCAGCTTGAGGATGCAGAACAGTTTTTCTCACACACACACACAGACACACACACACACACACACACAGCATGCATTTGATAGTATTATTTTGTAAGTTAATGTTTTATTGTGAGAATAAATGATTCTCCAGGCGAAAGAAAATAATTTGTTCATGAACTTTCGTTTCGTTTGTGACTCAGGGTTTGGACTTCTGTCTGTGATCTTTAGCCAATCCCGTACTGATGCTCTGATAGACCATGTGTGTGTGTGTGTGTGTGTGAGAAGGCATTCTGACTGGATTTGAGAGAGCATTTCGACTGCAGCTCTTTTCGCTGTTTACTAAGCACGGATTAGTGCTGATGGCTTTTATGCCTTTTAGCAGTTTGTGTATGTGTGCATACGTGTGTATGTCTGGGCTAGTGGGTTGAATAAGTGTCTTGTGCATTAGGGGGCTTTTTTGTGCTCAGTTTCCCCTCTGTATTGCTTTTCTTCCTCCTTTAAACTCTGCAGAGGGAGATGATTGTTATGGTGCTTTTGATAATTGAGTTATTATAATGGCTTCAGGAATATTGATGCACATGTTTGAGTGCTGATTGCTATTGTAATGTTTGCTTCTGCTGGTGATGATGATGTTGATGATGGTAACGCTGAACGTAGGACAATGTTATTCCTGTTGTTGTTGATGATGATGAGGATGACTAGTGCCAGGATATTTTCAGGCCCACTGTAGGCATCCTGATGCCGCCACTGTTTCAGCACTAATGGATGGTTCAATGCTGATGGTGCAGATTTCATAATAATAATGATGATGATGATGATGATGATAATGATCATTATGATGGGGCTGGTGATGATAATTAGGCAGTTATTATAATGACAGTAATACCAGTTTGTGCTTTCAGGGTGTGGTGGAGTAAAAATGTGTGTGTGTGTGTGTGTGTGTGTGTGGTGGCTGATCCTTTTAGTCCTATTGTCCACCATCCTGAAATCCAAAGTACAAATACAGTGGACGGATCAATTAAAATGCTTTCCTTGGGTCCACATAAAAGACAAAATCATCAAAGGCCTCCAAAACCATTTGAAAAGAGTCCAACACAGCAATGCACTTCATTAGTGTGTACCTGCTGTTCCATTTTGTGGATAAAAGTAGCATCATTTCTTCCAAACAGCAAGGCTCTGTGTGACGGCTGAGACAGAGCATCGCTTTTGCAGGCTCTTTCATTAGCTTTTGCCTTTCAGACTCCTGCAGTCTGCACTTGGGCCCTGTACATCTCCGAACACGCCCAAGGCTGGCTAGCATTAGGATAATAAGTTTCTATGCATTTATATCCTAAATTACCAACTGCAGCCATCAGTGGGGGTGCTTTCTTTGAAGCATGTACAGTTGTATGCAAACGTTGGAGCACCCTCAGGCCTTCTTCACATCTTCTAAGTGAAACAAAACATGGAATTTGACCGGAGGTCTTTTTTTTCATTTGACTGTGTTTAATCCACAAACATTAATACAAAATGGCATCATATCTTAATTATCAACTTTGGGTGTATTGGAGATATACATTAGAAAAAAAGGCCTTTGTGTGACCTGATGAGGACACACTAGGGTTATCAAACTGCGTCAGTGTAGCAAGATGCAGCAGGCTGAAGTCTGAGGTGGCCTTTCATTAGACGTTATTGTAATAATACTATATGATCCTATTTTCAACAAATAAAATAAAAAATTGTATCAGCTTGTTTGTGAAGTTAGAGATTGACATGCATGCCCAAGACTTGTGTGTGGGGAACAAAGGCTAGTTCGTGAGGTCCGATCCCACAGAAGAGCTTTTGTGGCATGAGGGGAACCTACACTATATTAAGTATTAATGTTATCCCTATATAGTATGCATCTATATATATACAAATATGAGAGATTTTGTTTCAAGTAAGGTGTGTGTGTGTGTGTGTGTGTGTGTATGTGTGTGTGTATGTGCATGCATGTTTTCTGGTATTTTGGTCCGTTTAAACTTCCAAAAAACATAGTGAGTGTATGATATTTTTGGCTTATCACCTACCTCCGCCTCTCTATATTCACACTATGAATATTTACGCTATAAACACTACTCACATTCACACTATAAGGGTTTTCGTCTACACTGACCCACCCACCCTTAACGTCATTCCATTGACCTTCTCCTAAGTCTTTCAAATAGGGGCAGTCCACTTCAAGAGCCCTGCATGTTTTATTTATCTGTACATGCACACCTGTTTCTTACTGATCCTGAGTCAGAGATCACTGATCTCCTCTCTCACTCTTCTCTCTCTCTTTTTTCTCTCTCTTGCTCTCTCTCTCTCTCTCTCTCTCTCTCTCTCTCTCTCTCTCTCTCTCTCTCTCTCTCTACTAAACTCGGCATGTCAGTCAGCTCAATAAATATGTCGAATAAAACAGAAACCTCCTGCGTATTTTGACAGCTTTTGTGTAATGTTTGTGTCAACTTTTCAACAATCTCCGACAGGCGTGTCTGAAGGGCCGGCAAATATGCTGGTGTAAAAAAAAAAAGACTATGCTCAAAGGAGCCTGAGTCATCGACACTCCACTTTATGTAAAAACATAATAGAAAACTTGTATGAAAGTAAATGCTGTTTCTGTTCTGTAATGATGAGATTGTGTGTACAATTTTATTAAGAAATTTGCATTATTGGAATGGACAAGAGTACAGAAGAAATCAAGGCTTTTAGCTATGTGGTGCAATTGTTGTAGGTAAGTCATGCCATATCAGAAACCACAAGCATGTCTGTTAGAGATTACTACATGAGTCTTTATGATTTGAGGTGATGTTTTATGCATGAGTGGCATGGTGGTGCAGTGGTTAGAACTGTGGCCTCACAGCAAGAAGGTCCTGGGTTCAGTCCCCTGGGTTGTTCATGGGTGCTTTTCTGTGGGGAGTTTGCAAGCTCTTTCCCTGTTCATGTGGTTTTTCTCCAACTGTCCAAAGGCTTGCAATAGGTTGACTGGATACTCTAAATTACCTGTAGGGGTGAGTGTCTGTGTGAGTGGTTGTCTGTGTATGTTTTACCCTGCCATGGGTTGGCCTCCTGTCCTGGGTGTACCATGCTTTGGGCCCATAGTCAGCTAGGATTGGCTCCAGCTTCCCCGCAACCTGAAATGGAAGAAGCGATTTAGAAAATGGATGGATGGATGGATGGATGGATGGATGGAATTATGCATACAGTTTGCACATTGCTCATTGATCATAAACTTGCATTATGTGATGCTATCCTCATACTGTAGTGATTGTTAAAGGAAGAAAGTAAACTTGTCTTGGCTGATCGACCATATCTGGGGTGGTTGAATTTCTTGCTGAACTATCCCTTTAAGGGTTTGGCACCAATGGACAGTGCTGGTGGCAGTGGTCATCATCTGGGATCAAATCAAACTTACTGAGTTATAGCCAGCATTTATGAGTGCCACCGTGCTAGCACCACACTGTTAGGGGTTAGTGATTAGCTGTAAATATCTGCTCCTGTGGATAGGCCCCATGTCTCCTAGGGTTTTTCAGGGCTCTCTGTATGAGGCCTCTCTAGAGGCACAGCACACCAATTACCCAGCAGACTAAAGGACGTTGTGTTATCCTGCCATTTCTTTGCACCATCACATTTGATTCGATTAATTTTGCAAGGCTTTTAGAATGTTGCTTTTAAAGGATGTATTAGGGGCAGTTATGCAAATCTGCACGCTTGGATTTGGAGCGCTTGGATTTGGATTCTGTGACAAGAAGCACGTTTTTTTCAGGGCTGTATCTGGGACCATGTGCTTTAGAGATATAATCCTGTTCAGACCTTTAGGGGTAGAGTGATTTGGACACTTAATTGTTCGGGCAAGTATACAATACCCAAAAAAGTTTTGATGTGCATACTAATACATAATAAAAATTCGCAATAATTCTTATTTTCCACATTTTGGAATAACAATGAAAACGTCAAAACTGTGTAACCTGTGCAAGACAAGTTAAATATCTTAAGCTATCTAAAAATGTAAATATATATGATATAAAATTAATTTGAATAGACATTATATACTTAAATAAGCATAGAGTTGCATATTTGAAAAAAAAATCTAATTTATTCAGATTTTTTTAATTTTTAAAAAAATTATTGGATAAGATATTTAAAGTTAAAATGTTTATTTCATTGTAAAGACAATGTTTGGGTTTGAATCTCAGTTTACATGTTTTTTAGGCCAATTTTAGTACAAAATTAGCATAAATACATATAGTGCAGTAATTGGGCACCTGAGAAAGTGTATGTTTGAGGCTGTTTGAGGAGTAAGTGTCTTTTCAGTAATCTGTAATATTAAAATAAATACAAATAACTTTTTAAAACAGTAAACATTGATTTTTATATATGTGTTCACCACTCAAGTTCTCCTCCCGTAAGTTTTCCTCAGATACCTGGTTTGGGTCAATCAGTCTTTCATTAGGTTTAATCAGGTGCTGCTGATAGAACTTCACACACGTTCACTCAATATCTGGAGGCACCAAGGAGAAATCTGGAACCAGCTCACACAATATCTACTACTGTTTACACAAAAACAAATCTTTATCCTGTTTTACTGCTTTCCTGATTGTTTGCATTTATTATAATGTTTACTTGTGTTTTTGGCTGCAGAAAGACACTCACTATTGGAATAAAAGGCTTTTAACATTTCGCATTGGGGACTAAGACTTTTGCACAGTACTGTACATTTAAAATCCCCCAGTAAATTCTTCAGGATATGGTTAAGAATGAACATGTAAACATTTATGAATGTTCGTTCTAGAAGCGAGAAAACAATGTTTTGGTTCTGAATGTACAGTAGAGCTGATTTTTGAGTATGACCATTAAAAAAGTCTCAGAACTGCATTACCCAGTGAGATCTCAGAGAAAACACTCAGTTTAATTAATCTAATAGTTCCAATCAAATAGATTTTTTTTGGATGTTGCAGGACGTTTCTCAGTGATGTGGCACAACATGATTATGTCTAGTGTTGGCAAATCTTAATCAAGTCTTGATTACTCCATTTTGAAAAACACAGTAAGTGGTGAAAGGATGTGAACTGACTAAATACTTGAACATATTTCTGTATAGTTTTAACATTTTTTAATCAAAATTTGAGATATGATTCAGATGCAGTTTTTCCAAATGTGAAGAATACTTGTACAAATCAGAGCTCTTTTAATAGACTGACAGAGCACTACACACTCTTGCCATTCTCAAGCAGCTTAATGAGGAGCCCCCTGGGGTACTTTTCAGACTGAAGAACGTCCACTTGTTTTGAGCATATATTTTTTACATAAAATGTACTACATATATGTCTTTAGATTATGAGATCAGCTGTGTCCAAATTTGTCTGTTACACTGTCTGTTTCAAGAGTCCTGTACAAGTACATTTTGTCCCCCAATGTAAATGTACTCTCAAAGGTACAATAGCAGTCCCTAATGTCTAATTATGTACCCTAAAGGAGTTTTAAAGGTACATCAGAATTCATATTTCCTGCGGGATGATACATATTTTTACTTTTTTATAATTAATTAACAGTAGTGAAGACCATTGGGGGTACCACCTCAGCAACAGTGTTTGTACTCTGAAATGTGCAGTTTAGTTCTGCTGAACGTGTGTGAAGTTCTATCAGCAGCACCTGATTAAACCTAATGAAAGACTGATTGACATGCCTCTGTAATGCTTAAGTGCTTCATATAGCAATCAAAAAACATTATGTGCCATTCTGATCAGTACATATACTCTGATCAGCCACAACATTAAGAAACACAACATTATATAAGGCTTTTGTATGTAAAGGATTTGCATCAGCTTGTTTAAAATCTTGGTTGACAAGCAGCTCCTAATCCAAGTCTAGGTTTACTGGTGTAAGAGGTTTTCTTTGTAGACTAGAAAGCACCATGTATGTCACTCAGGCTAAATGCCAAATGCTGTAAATGTAAATGATCACCTGCTTAATACTGAGTAGGTCCCACTCATGCTGCCAAAATAGATCCAACCATACTGCACTGTGTGTTCTGGGATTTGACCAGATGGAATAGCCTGCACTCACATGTGTCCATAACCCTGTCCCTGATTCACCAGTTGTCCTTCCTTGGATCACTTTTGGTAGGTACTAACTACTGCACACCTGGAACACTCCACAAGAGTTGCCGCTTTGGAGATGCTCTGACTCATCCAGCCATCATAATAAGGCTCTTGTCAAAGTGCCTCAGATCTTTATGCTTGCCCATTTTTCCTGCTTCCAGCACACCAACTTCAAAAACGGACTGTTCCCCTGCTGCCTAATATATCCCACCCCCCTGACAGGTGTCACTGTAATGAAAAAACAAGATCAGCCAATGTTATTCACTTTAAGTGTCAGTGGTGTTACCGTTATGGCTGGCTGGTGTGTGTTTCCACTACTTTGTCATTCTGTGGTGAAGGATTGGTCTCAAATTACTTGAGGAATGCTTAAGCCTGTATGAAAATTAAGTCTGATAAGGATTTTTGAGATCATTTGATGTTAAAAAAGTTAATTAAGAATGTGGGACAGTGAAATGAAGAGGATAAAGAGATTTGTTTTCATTTATCTTTGGGAGCTGCATTTTTGATCATTCAAGGGGATTTTGTTTCTCAGTAATGACTGTCAAAGCTGAATGTTCCCTTCTTTTACTCAGTGGAGAGTAGGACGGAGAAGAACAGGTTGAATTGTGTGTGAGTGTGTGTATGTATCTGTATGAGGTGACGGTTTTCTATTGGAAAGTGAAGAAGAAAGACACTTGACTAAGGCAGTGCATTAGCAAGAGCGAGAGAGTGTGCGAGAGAGAGAAAGAGAGAACTCTGGAGCTGTCGGTCTTCCCTCGGGTACTGTGGGTCAGAAAGGCCTGTGTGTCTGAGTGTTTTTGAATGTGTCCTGCATGCCGACCAACTTATTTGTCACCCTCGCTGTCACAAGATGTTGGAGGACATGTGAGAGGAACATTCCCTTAGCAAAGTGGTCAAAGGTCAGCCTGCTGAGGCATGACTAGGATTAGTTTCAGTTTTGTTCCCTGTCGACCAGACTTTTCTCCCACAAATTTTTATCCATTGCTTGCTCATCTCCTTTCTGTCTGCACGGACTAATAGCGTTGGGTGGTAAACTTGATAAGGTGTTCTGCAGTATTTAAGAAAGACAGTGTCATTAGGTTGATGGTAACAGGGTTTGAACAGCCCCTTCTCTGATAGGCAGCTTTTGAAAATATGCGGGGTGCAATACGCAATCTAATCTCACCACAAGAATTCCAACTTAAATACCCAGTGGACTTAATGGCCAGTCTAACACGGTTACAAAAGTAGCCCCCTTCTCAAGTGAACGAGCATGACGTTATGGAATATTCACCCAATGCAAAGGTCAGCAGACCTTTTTAAATTACGCATAAACATTTAATCAAGAACAATGGAGTTGTCTCAGCTGTGGCGATATGTAATAATATTATGTACACCGATCAGCCATGACATTAACACCCCCTGCCTAATACTGAGTAGGTCCCTCTTGCTGCTGAAACAGCTCAGACTGTGGTAAACTGTGTGTTCTGACTCCTTTATATCAGAATCAGCATTCACTTTTTAAGTTACACTCGCTCTTCTTTGGGATCGGAACATACAGGCTTGCCTTCACTCCCCACCTACATCAGGGAGCCTTTGGTGCCTATGACCCTATTGGCGATTTACCGGTTTTCCTTCCTTGGTTCACTTTTGGTAATGTAATGATACACCCAGTAGGCCATTTGAGTCAGTTTGTGCTTTGCAAAATGATGGAAAATCATCCTCTTTTTAATCTGCCTGATTGATTGGTAAGTCTACATCGAAACTGATGCTGTGCCAACCCCCTCATTTTGTCTCTCCTTTGATAAAATCTTTGTCTGCAAACCCCACCTGCCCTCGACCAAATTTTAACACATGTAACCTCCACACCTTACCAACAAACACTTGAGGAATGGGGTAATTGATGATGAAGGGGATAATTGATGCAGTTGCAATGACAAAGTGCACCTATATTGTAAGGGGAGTTGATAAAATTTAGTGTGTTTGGATACAGGTACCTAATAAAGTGGCTTGTCCGTTTAATACAGATATGAAATTTATCCTTTAGTCGAGGACTTCAGATAATCAAATCTTAACGTCCAAAGTTAGAAAAAGTCATTAGGTATCAGTGTTCTAACAGCACACTTCTGCACTCAGTTCTCAAATGCAGAATTCAGTTTTGCCACATGAAAACGGGAACAGTGAAAATGGAACGTTACCCTGAAAATCTCGGAGGAAGCTGAGGTGGGATCTATGGAGGCATGACGTGTTGAGCAGGTGTGGAATCATAATGCGCTCAGTAGAGGGATTAAAGTGCAGAGTCAGGACTGTGAAGATCTTACTACACACTTGTTATTTTCTGATGCTCTCCCTCTTTCACTCTCACTACTTTTATGAGCTCCTCATATTGTGTGTGCAGTGTTGGGACGACAGCGCAGCTAGGCAAGATGTCATGCCTGTCTTAACTCTTCACTTTTAATAAGCCTCGAGCCAAGCCTAGCCTTTCTGACAGGAAGAAGAGGGGCTGCTTCCGCTCACATGCACACACACGCATTTTGTATTCCTGTATTTGTGTTCATATTCTACTGTAGCTAATTGCCTTGCACCTAACCTGCACCTCACCTTACGCTCTTAATAAATGTGCCATAAAGGGTTCTTTAGAGTGTAGATTAACTTCTTCTGGTTCCCTAAAGAATATTTCGAAGGATTAAACCCTTACAGAACCAATTATTTGGCAGAGATGTGTGATGTTCATATATATTTGGGTGTTTTTAGTGATATAACAATTTTGATTCTAAGGTTTGGCAAATTAAGTTGGAAATCTAAAATGTTTATGTTGCACTGAGGAAGTGCACTGCTCCGTGTTCAGAGACTGAACTCAAAGGCTCAAATTGCTTGAGCCACAGGATTCTGTTCAAGGTTAAATGTGCTCGAGCAAAGGGATTCATATCAAGGTTAGCTGAGCAATTGCAATTAAGGTAAAATGTTAGAGTATTCAAACATGGTTAGAGTAGTTGAGCCAAAGACTGTGATCAAGATTAACTGTGCTTGAGCCACAGGATTCCAATCAAGGTTAGATGTACTTGAGCCACATGATTCCAGTCGAGGTTAGATGTGCCTGAGCCACTTGATTCTGACTGAGGTAAAATTACCTTAAGTCAAAGGATTTCAATTAAGTTTTAATATCTGTGGGTCTCTGTAATCTGTTCGAGGTTAGATATGCCTGTGCCTTGGAATTCCATGGAGTTTGATGTGCTTAAGCTAGAGGTTTCCAATAAAGCATAAATTAGATTGAGCCAAAGATTCTGATCAAAATTCAAAGTGCTTGAACGACAGGATTTCAGTCCAGGTTAGATGTTTTTATGCCAGAGCATTTCAATTAAAGTTAGATGTGCACGAGTAATAGTACTGCGATTGAGGTTAAATATGCTCAATGCATGGAATTCATATTAAGGTTAAATATTCTTCTAAGAATGTAATTATCTTTTAGCTTAAATGTGCTTGAGCCAAAGGTTTCCAATCAAAGTTAAATGTGCTCAAGGCACAAAGTTCTGATTGAGGTCAAATGCGCTCGAGCCATAAAAAAAAGATTGAGCCGCTACACACCTAATGTTTATAATGTTGAAATTCAAGAGGCTACAACTGTAAAGCACTCCAGCAAGTGGTGAAAACTGCAGTTCAACACTAAGAATATTTAAACCAAATGCTTCTTAGGCAGGGCAGAAAGCGTTATCAGTGAGGCATCTCACCCCAGCCACAGACCTTTTACACTTTCTCCATCTGGCAGGCGTTAAAGCAGCCTCTGCTCCCGTACCAGCAGGCTCAGGAAGAGCTTCTTCCCTGAGGCTGTGACACTGCTGAACTCCACATCACAGCAATAAGCATATTGCATTCATTCTGCACTTTTTATATTTGCACCTCTTATCTTTGTAAAGATTAGTCGTTTTTTCACAGAACATTATTTATATTGTACATACACCATCAGCATATCTCTAGATCTACTGTATATTTATGCAACCAACTGTATATTTGTCTATACTGTACATATAGCCCTCTTCAGCTGTGCCCACTTTACTCCTGTTCATAACATATTTAATACACTGTGCAAATCTTATAATCTGTATATATTGCTCTTCACAGTCACTCTACATACTCTTTACATATTGTAACATATAGCATCAATGCTCATTATACTGCATTGTCCTGCCATTTATACTGTTATTTGCACTTAGGTGCTTACTATATGTCACTGGCTTTGTACTCGAACTCTGCACAATGACAAAGTTAAATTTAATCTTATTGTGCTCTTTGTTTGCATTTCAAACAGCTGAGTTGGTAAAATCTCGTTGGTCATGGAAGCTTTTGTGGTCTGTTGCATGGGCCGCAAGATGCAGAAGGTTTGGTACCCCTGATGTAGATAATCTATATGGAACTATCAAAATAATGGTATACAAAACTGTCCTCTTAGTATCTATACTATTGCATTTTCTGTCCTCATGAGTACTGTTCTCACTAAGTGCATAACCATCTGCACAATCACAAAGTACATTTTTCACTCTCATACACACATACACTTGTCCAATCCGGGCTATCTGTGCCCATACTTGAATCAAGCTGACAGCTATTGTTCCGCACACTTTGCGCATACATAAATATATGCTGTGTCCTGAGGCTTAGCACACACACACACACACACACATGCACAGGCAGCTCATCTGGGACAGCTTCCATTCATATCACACACCACCTGGTCGGTCCATACGCACACACGCTAAGCCATGCTTGTTGTGTAGATGTCATTGTCAAATTATTGAGCTGTCCATGGCACTGTGCGTTCTCATCTTGAGGCACGGCTTGGATTGCGCTGGTGTAAAGCAATGTAATTACAGATTACACTAAGGATTTGGATCCTGATGGCATTAGAGAGAAATATATAGAGTGAGAGTGTGTGTACTGATGTGTGTTTCCTCTCCCTCTTGTCTCAAACCCAAAGGACTGTGTGTGCTAGAAGTAGGACGTTATCCCCCCCAAAAAGGAGCCCTGGTTGCTCAGGATTAGCCTCTAAAACACAAATACCTCCCATTTATCCATTTATTCCCCTTTTAAACACTGTACACAGAATAAGAAACTAGAGGATGAGAGAACTGATAATGAGTGACAGGAGAAGCAAGCAAGACCAGTCAGCTTTGGAAAAGCATCTATAAGCAGCTGATTTTCTTCTTCCACATTACGCTTACTAACTGAAGTCCCAAGGATAAACTGTTTAGGAGGCAGAATCGGTTGGGGTTAAGGTTCCTTGTATGGTATCGTATGGAAATCTTGATGATAAAGCACTTACAGTATCAGACCACATTCAGAAGTGTGGAGCTATTTCGAACAGTAACCAAACCTGTTTTTGTACTGTGTAATATTTTGACTGCTTTGTATTTGCTTTAGTTTAAGACAAATTCACAATCATATTCACAATATTATCCATCAAAAAGGTTATTTAGAGTAAACGGGCAAGAAGTTGAGAGCATTCGTGAAAGAGTATTTAACTAACCTATATGATAATATATAATATTATAGGAATATTACTGTAAGGTTAACACGAGGATGTAAGGTTTTGGGTCTTGGAAGTAAGGGTGGATTTTAAAGGTTTTATTATAGAATGACAAAACACTAAGACTGTTCACCAAAGAACGCAGAAACATGGAACTAGATACTACCTACTAGAAAACAAAACACAACGTGGCAATGAGCCATTTAAACAGTTGACCAGACAAAGACAAAACCAAACAAGAACCTAAATACTCTAACTGGAACACAAAACACCTGGGGAAGGGTAGTGACTTGGAACGAGGGAGAGGTGAACTGAATATGAGGGCAGGGCAATGGTGGGGCTAAAACATTAACAAAAACAAAGGAACATGACAAACCAAAACATACAGACATGACATAGGGAACAGAGGCTGAAATGCAGCATACAAAGTTTTAATCCACAAATCAAATCCAAGTCGAAGGCCAGAAAATAGAGTCAAAAAAACAGAATAAACATCCAAGAAAGTTAAACTCAGTATGCAATGCAAGACAAGACAATACTCCGCACCTCTTGCTTTCTGTTAAGTAGTGTAGAACTCACATGAGTGTTATCTAGCAAACTCATGGCTGGGGTGGACTACTGGATTTGGATCCAGTCTTTTATTTGGTAGGCTGGCGGAAACTAGACTCCCTTAATATTACTATAAATAATAACTATTAGTATAAAATATTATAAAAAATTATATAAAATGATCCTGGTCTGAATTTTTTTAAATTATGAGCCCCTATCATCCCATGACCATCTGGGGCTGACCTCCCTCTCCCCCATTACTCAATGTACACGGTTTCTATGTACACGTTTTTGACATTGTGACTGAGGATTGATTATTCTGATTGAAGTAATGCTGTCTGCTTTTTTTCAAGAATGTAATAGTTGCATGATATAATAATGTATTCTGTCAGCGTGAGTGTTGGTTAAGGGTCAAATCTGAGTTTTACAGAACCTTTAGTGGAGTTTAGAGTTGCTACATAACGATAAGTTATACGCCAATAAACTGAACTGTTATTTCAGCAAATTTGCAAAAAATGTAACCTTTGACACACTTGCACAACAAAAATGTTATAAATAATGCACTTAAGCAGGTGTTACTGAAAAGTTGTTTGCCACTGTTTCTCGTTAGGTTGGGATTTTTTGCCAGCAGACCTCATAAACGTGGCTTTGAAAGCATAGATATGTCAGTTCATTGATTTCTCTCTGGTTTTTTGGTATAGTGAGCTGAATAAAAGTATAAAGTCCAGTAATAAGAGAAAAGGCTTACCTCCCCAAGAGCATTCCTGTACTAATGACTACTTTCAGCTTGCTGCGCTGCTGTTTTTATAGTTCTGCTGTGCCTTGAACAAAAGATGCAGGTGTTATCTTTCTATCACATCACAGATGGTGTGAATCCACACATTCACTCCCCGGTCACTTTATATTAGAAACCCCTGCAGTTCACTGCATACAGTTAAACACTCTAGCCCATCTGTTGACACTGATGGTGTTATCCATTCCTTAAACCATCATTGGTGGTCGCTTTCTGCTCTTGGTTGAATATTTTTGAGTGGTGGACTACTCTCAAGCTAATGATGTGTTTTAAAACTCCTAACACCACACACTAAGGTGATACTAACTTGTCAGTGCCACTTTTATGTTGAGAATGGTCCACCAACCATATAATATCTGAGGGTAGTCAACCGCCCAAATAATATTTATTCTAATATCTGGTCAGTGGCAGTCCAGTTGTCTGAAACTGACAAATGGTGAATGGGATACTCTATTGTCTGTCATTGCCATGCAGTGTTGAACACAAAATGACTGGTTCCTGTTCTGAGTCTTGATTCCTCACATGGTTTCTTCCCTTTCTTGCCTCCGTCCCTATTAGCTTGTTCACTGATGTCTCAGACCTCTGTAAAGCTGCTCTGTGACTTAAAAATGCTATACGACTAAAACAGAATTGAATTGAATTGATAGAGGGGGACTGATAAACTGTGCAGCAACACATGAGCTGCAGTCCGTAATAATAGATCCATATAGTGACCTATAAGGTGAGTGGAACTCATAAAGGCGCCAGTGAGTCGATATACAGGGTATGTGTTGGTAATAAAGTGGATGGTGACAGGTTGGAGCCCTTGAAATAGCTGAATGCTGAATCTGCCTTTTTGACAGTTGCTCCAGACTCTCTTACAATATGTTTACTGTAATGCTTGTTCTGTTGCCAGAATGCTGTGATGAATAACGCCTTAGCAAATTCATTCATTAGGCTCCAGTGCTCAGCTTTGACATTGCCAAACCCTCTTCTTGGATGCCAGCCAGTCAGCATCACAAATCTAGTCAGTTCATCCAAACAGATGCTTTAAATATGTGCTATAAAAAGGCTAAACAGCACTAGTTATGTTTCAAGTGTGTAGTGTCAGAATCGCAGTATTTATGCTATATGTTTAGTAAGGGTTGCACAGCTATGATAGTTGTTGCTTTTTAAATGGGTATTTAAAAAAAAGTAGAAGAGAAATGATATATTTTAGTAAAATACTATGTCAATGAAAATATTTTGTTAGTAACAGTAACTTGCTAGGGGGTTGTTTCTTAAATGGTTTTTGCTGTGTTCATTATTATAGGATATTTTAGTGATTTTATTTGATATAGAGTTTTTTTTTCTTTTCTTTTCTGCCATTTTCTTGTCTAATTTGACTTGGGTGGACCTGAATTTGGCTCATGTCACATCAGATCTGCAAAATTACCAATCAAAGTTAGTGATATGTTTGTCATCTTCAGCTGGCTTTAAGGGAGCTCTAGAAGTTGAGCTTTTCTGATATAAAGGCAGCACCAACCTTTTCTATTAAATGTTTACAGTAATAAGTGCCTTCTGTGGCTTTAGTAGTCTAAATATAATGATGTGTAATGATAACCAGACCACAACTCAGTGCTACTGCACTGAGGCAGTCTTATAGGACCGGGACTTCAGTTTCTAGCAAACATAGCTAGAAATAGTTTCCCCCAGATCGTGTATATGTGTGTTGCGTACAAAAATTACAATATTTAAGGCAATTTAAAAGCCCATTCTCCCTAAGAAAATTTTGTATGGCCAGATACTACAGAACAGCTAATAAAAGTAGCCTGGCCATGCATTGTGTGTGCTACTTTAAAAAACTATAATAAAAATATTGGTAAATGCTAATTCTGTGGCATATTTTTACTGTTCGAACAGACATTTTAAGTATACAGGAACTGTAACTAGTCTGTAACTAGCTCTGGAACCAACAGTCTGATGGGACATATTAAAAAAATCCATCCTATCACTTTTTCTGAACTTTGACACCATTGATAATTAAGTTATATTTGTTGCTATGGACACGGTGTGCTATTAAAATAGCCTGTGATAGGTCATTTTGGATGTCAGTCACACAAGCCCACAGCTTATGCGGCTGTATCTGTAACAGCTGCAAATGATCCTGATGTCACCATGCCCAACTACTAAGTGTCATCTAGGTATAAAGCACCCAGTGTTGGGCGGTGGAAAAGCAGAACCTGAATGATGGAACTCCATTCAGTATTTGGGAGGGACTGAAGTGGTTTCTGATTTAGAACTAATTATCCAACATCAGGGCCTGACCTCACTAATGCTCTTGTGGCTGAACACACTTTTGGGCTGTTTTAGTGTGTAAGCCACGTACATGGAGTTTGACTCAAGCCCAACAATGGATATTGACCTGAACTGATCTGTGGGGGAGGCACATGGGCTGGACTGTTAAGGAGGGCAATGGAAGAGTGAAGGAGTAGCAGAAATAGGAGGTGCGAGAGATGGATGAATGAAAGGCTCTCTCTCTATCTGCCTTTTCTTTCTGGGAAAGCAGCCTCTCTAAATGTAAACAAGTGCAGATTCAGTCCTTTAAAGGGCAGAGAGAGCGAGAGAGAGAGCGAGAGAGAGAGCGAGAGAGAGAGCGAGAGAGAGAGAGAGAGAGAGAGAGAGAGAGAGAGAGAGAAACTCAGAATACCTTCTGTTCTTTCTACCACTCATTCTGATCACCAGGTCTTTGTGAAGCCCCTGTTCAAAAGCTCAGTCTGAATAATTTAGCTTTATTTATAGGTGCATGATGTTAAGGACCTGGGCTTGAATTATTGAGTGATGTTACCATGAATTATGAAACCTGGAAAAAATACCTTTAAGCTTGAGCGTTTCTGTGCGAGTGTGCTGGAATCCTATTCAAATGTCTTTCTTTCTCTCTCGCCCGCTGTGTGTAGGTAACGTAGTTGATATCTACCAGAGGGAGTTCTTGGCTCTGAGAGATCGGCTTCACACGGCCGAGCAGGAGAACCTGAAGCGCTCGAAGGAGCTCAACCTGGTGCTGGACGAGATCAAGAGAGCCATTGCCGAAAAACAAGCACTGCGGGACATCAACCGCACCTGGAGCAGCCTGTCTGGTGAGAGCTGTTCATGGACCATTCATATACATCCTCCATCCATTTTGTTGAAAGTAAAAGTGACTATTTGTCATTGTGAACACACTCAAGCACCACAACAAAATGTGACCTCTGCATTTGACCCATCATAAATGCACACGTGGAGCAGCAGGCAGCTATCAACAGCGCCCGGGGAGCAGTGTAGTGGAACAGTACCTTGCTCAAGGGTACCTCAGTAGTGCCCGGGCCAGTACTCGAACCTGCGACCTTCAGGTCTCAAATGCCCAAACTGCCCACAAAAGCTTTGTTGCTCCATTATATTATATGTGTGTATTATCACTGATCACGATCAGTTTCTGAACCCTGATTCACTGTTGATCAACTATTACTTGACTCTTCTCAACGTTATGACTGAGTAAGGGAGTGACAGATGTTTGTGGCACTGGGGAAGAATGTCTCAGGCATGGACAAATTTCTTGGCTTCTTACCAGTCAATGTCAGGTTGAGAGTGGTTTATCGGCCAAGAGTGTCTCTGATGATGATGTCTTACACAAGCTTTGCCAATGAGCTACAGTGTTTTAACTGCACACCAGGATGGTGGAGCAAGAAGGAAAGGGGTGCTAATAATGTGGTTGTGAAGCTGTTGATCAGTCAAGTGGGTCAAGCTTAAGTTTAGCTAAAAGCATTACTAAAGCGTGTGTGAGCATAAAGTAAAATATAACATTTTGATGGTGCTCATACTGACTGTTGTCCTCTGTCTCCTTTTCAGATGAAACCAAGCTGAAGCTGTGGAACGTCACCAGCAGTAAGAATGTGTTACAACTGCCCAGCATCTTTCACCACTTGCCCCATCTCCTGGCCAAGGAGACCAGTCTGCAGCCCGCTGTGCACATCGGACAAGGCCGCACCGGAGGTGTGTGTGTGTCATAATATCATTTGCCTGAAATATTTCACGTTTATTTCTATTAGAAATACTTTATCTTTCTTTCTTTCTTTCTTTCTTTCTTTCTTTCTTTCTTTCTTTCTTTCCTTCTTTTTCTTGTCCTATGCCCTCAACATTGAAAAACTAGGACGTCACACCTCTGCAAGCTTGTTGAACTTCCCTTTCCAAACCCATGTGCATTCAAATGGAGCGGCCCCACCTTTGCTGCTATAAGAGCCTCCACTCTTCTGAGAAGGCTTCCCACAAGATTTTGTACTGTGTCTGTGCAAATTTGTGTCCATTTAGTCAAAAGAGCATTTGTGAGGTCAGGCGTTGATGTTGGCATGGTTTGCACTAAACGTTTCCGTTTATTCCAAAGGTGTTCATTTAGGTTGAGGTCAGGGCTCTGTGCAGGCTTCCAGAGTCCCAGACTCATCAAATCCTGTCTGTACAGACCTCGCTATCTGCACAAGAGCACAGTCATGCTGGAACAGTAAAGGACCCTCCCTGTACTGGTTTATACCACCCAAGCCAACACTTGGCGTTGTGCACAATAAACCTAATCTTGTGTGCAGCTGCTCAGCCATGGAAACCTATTTAATGAAGCTCCAGATGCATAGTTCCTGTGCTGGTGTTGCTTTCTGATGCAGTCTGGAACTCTGTAGTAAATGGTGCAACTAGTGTTGTCAAAAAATATTGGTAAAACAATGTGACTAAATTGAATATTTATACTGATGCTATTCATATCAAACACACTTTCTTAGTTGTGCTTTCTTTTAATGCATGTAAGCTCCCCTAATGCAACGTCAATGAGGAGGACTGCATTCCAAACAGTATACTGCCATACTAAATAGTATGTGACAAAAAGTACACCACCATTAAAATACATTCAGACAAAAAAATGTGAAAGATGTAACATGTAAAAGTGTAAAAGTTGTTGGGGACGCACCAAAGGTCTTGCAATAGGCCACACATAGCATGGCAACTTATACACGATTAAAAGATATATGAGCGACTCTTTCGTTTACATTATTACAAATTAGGGTTTATATGTTATATCAGCTTACTTTAGCCAATAGACCAATGCAGATCATCATTTAACTGCTATGTGTCTGTCATTTCATCAATGTTGACTGATTGACTTAAGCTCGTTTGATTTCTAGCTTAAAAAATGTATACTTTTCAAAATATTGTATCAGAATTAAAAATGTAAGTTTTGTGACAACACTAGATGCAACCACCATATTGTGGTGACTTTTACTCGCTATGCATTTCAGCACTTGGCGCTAGCATGGTTGAGCTGCTGTAACTCCCTAGATGCTTACTTTACACAATAACAGCACTTACAGTTCACTGGGGCAGATCTAGCAGGGCAGAAATGTCATTGAACTGGCTTATGGCAAGTTCACTGGTTGAGTATTTTTGGTTCGTGGACTATTTTCAGTCCAGTAGTGACACTGAGGTGTTTCAGAACTCTGGCATCACTGTTGTGTGTTAGCCACTCTGTGCAACACACAAATACATAAACGCTATACTAAAATACCACTACCATGATAGTGTCACAGCTGTGCCAAGAATGAGCCACCATGCAGATAATACCTGCTCACTGGTGGTCCTGTGAGTGTCTCAATCATTGATGAATGGGGTAAAGATGGCTAGGAAATTTGTGTGTATTCAAGGCTGGAATTACCAGTCATACTGGTGGAGAGGGTGGCTTTGTGGTTAGCCATCTAGAAATTGTCCCAGGCCTCAGGGGTAAAGGGGCCCTGCTTTCTCTGATGCTCTGGTGGCTGCTTGACCACCAGCCCAGTGCTGCCTCTTTTAGTCAAGCACGCATGTGTGTGTGTGTATTAGACTGCTGGCATGTAGTTATATGGTGGTGGTTTGAATAGGGACCCACCAGAGGGCTGATTAGGAACCCTTGCTTGACAGACCTCATTTGGGACTGTGCTAGTGTATGTAATATGTGTCTATAGAAGATTAGAGCATATACATCTAAATATAGTAGTGTATACATATGTATACAGCATTTTGTTTGATTTGCAGTGATGGATTTGTAGTCATGTGTATTCCACCACCATTGTCATGATTCCCTGTCTGTGTTTGTTTTGGTTTTCTCAGGTGCTCCTTTCCACTTCTCGAGTTTTTGTAGCGTTTCTGAGACGTGTTTTTTCATTGTCTTCACTTTCTATTGATTATGAATTTTGGACTTCTGTGATATTACTGGTTGCTGTTTTTTTTGACCTGAAGTGTTTTTTCGATTTTGGATTGTATTTGTGATATTGCTACTTTTTTTGCTTTTTGCTAGAAGTGCTTTTTCATTAAAACTCACTCAACTTGCACTTGCGTCCAAGCTGCTTGCTTCCTTACCACATTCATGTTTGGATACCTAACTGTATATAGATTTTTCTTTCTCTAGAACAAGAAGGAGCTTGATTTTTGTTTAGCGGAATTATTTTTTTAACGTGTAACATTAGCTGTAATATAAGATGAATAAGGCCGTTTTAATAATGAGTTATGCATTTGTAATTTGATTTAGTCATGTGGAAAAAAGTGCATCCCATGGAATTTGTTCATTTTATTCAAGCGAACATTTCATCCTCTTTAATACAGTGCTTTAGAGAGTTTTTAGATGTTGGGATGATGCCACCACACACTTTAGTAGCAAAAAGAAAACAGACGTCAGACAGACCCTAGATGTCAGACTTAAATAAGACAGATTCCACCTGCAGGAGGTTATAAACAAAGGCATCGAATCTGGAACACCTGGTTCTAATTTTATGGATTTGGAGGTGTGTGCAATGTGACTGGTCTGCTTTTTGTGTTTTCTGAAGTCATGACAATGACTACAAAATATCATTAATGTGTCATTTGTTGCAGTATAATCACCTTTATCTCTAGTCATTGCTTCAGAGGGTGCAGGTCAAAGTTTGCTCACTCAATTATGTTGAAAAAATATATATATAATTTTTAAATCTTTCTTTTGCATTTGAGCCATTAAAGCTTGCTCTTACCCTCCCCCCTTCTCAGCACTCATCCTGTTTTCTTATTTTCCTTCCTTTGTGCATTATTCCTGTGCAAGTGTCTATTGTCTAATACCAGGCCAACACATATAAGCCTGGCATTCTCCTTCTGAATATGACTGGCTCATAATTTACTGCTGACAGTATCAGTATTCTGAGAATATTCTCTGAAAATGGTGAATATATTTTATCAAAAATTCCGTCTGTCTTTCAGTTTCAATAGTGATGGGTGTGCCCAGTGTGAAGAGGGAAGTGCATTCGTATTTAACGGACACACTCAGCTCGCTGATGTCTGAGCTGAGCCAAGCCGAGAAAGAGGACTGCGTGATCGTAGTCTTCATTGCTGAGGTAAGACTACAAGTCCCATGATCCACTTCTCCTTATTGTGACTAATTTTGACAGGCCCTTAAAAAGATAATGCGAAAGAGGAGGTCGGATGATCAAATTTTCCACTTACCCGAAAATTAGTTGATCAGTGGTTTTTAGTTTTCCTATGAGCTATTAGGCTAATGTAACTAAGCCGTAATGGAACATGATATCCTACCCAAAACTGAGCAAATTGCATGCTTAAGTCATCACTTACGTACAACCTGTGTGTAATTTGTAAATTATTAGGAATACAGAGAGGGTGCTGTTCAACGAAAAGTTACAGAACACATAATAATAATAAGCCACTGTGCCTAGAGAAAGCTGGTAAAGACCTGGATGCTCACTGTTAAACTGTTGCACAAACAAAGCATAAATAATCCACATTAAATAAGATAATAATAATAATAATAATAATAATAATAATAATAATCACTCAGAATCAGCAACACAAGGCGCACAGAAACACATCTCTCTCTCTTATGCACATACACGCATTACCTGTTCCTTCACTTCCCCTTCCTTCTATCTGTGGTTCACTACAATGAGCACGTAGGACCAGAATTCTATTTTCAACCACAAAATGTGAGCAGTTCTGTCTCTCACTTCTGCTCTATTGGAGTTTTATCACTACATCATACCTACACGCAACATACAGCATGGTACCATTCAGCTACCGAAATGATTTTGCCCCTCTTAGTCAAAGCGACTTCCAGGACGTGGAGCAGAGTAGTGGGACGGCACCTTGCTCAAGGGTACCTCAGTAGTGCCTGAGCCGGGACTTGAACCTGCGACCTTCAGGTCCCCAGCGCAATGTCCTAACCGCTAGGCCACCACTGCCCAGTATATTAAACACATTTTACCAGTTTCCTACTTATTGAGGTTCAAACCGCAGTAACATTAGCTCACACAATGTGCACAAAACTTCACATGCTTCAAACCTCTGTGATTGAGTCTCTTGCTCCTTCTCTTTTTTTATCAGATTTAAAATGTGTCCAAAACAGACAAGCAATCAGTATTTTTTTTATAACAGATATTGAAATTCTCAAACATGGTGCTGGCTACAACCAAACTGGTACCAACCCCAATCAGGGAGATCCCAGATCCTGTTGCGGTAGGATCTGGAACAAATTAAGCCCCGTCAATCTCAGATAGACTTGCTTATGTGGTTTAAGACACCGTATGACATAATTTTGTCTATATAAATGAGCAAAAGTGTAAATTATTAAAGGCTTTTGGCATATCAGTATATTTTTATGAGGAAACTGTAAATCAGATTTTGGCAGGACTATTCCTGTAAGACATGTTTACATGTAGGTTTAATTGACCATGAGTGATTTATTGATGTATATATCTGTTGATTATGTTGTGTTTACATATATACTTCACATTCCTAGAAATTTGTTTTTTTTTTTGTGTTTGTTCATGTCCACATCTTTATAGTATGTATGTAAGTGAATGTGCTGGTGTGATTTTCATTAGTTGGTCAGCAAGTTCTCTTCTTGAGAAGTGTATGTTTGTATTAGTGTTCATGCATGTGTGTGTGTGTGTGTGTGTGTGTGTGTGTGTGTGTGTGTGTGTGTGTGTGTGTGTGTGTGTGTGTGTGTG
>JBBPDA010000034.1:18526381-18538591 GCA_037974385.1 Arnoldichthys spilopterus | reverse complement strand
GTGTGTGTGTGTGTGTGTGTGTGTGTGTGTGTGTGTGTGTGTGTGTGTGTGTGTGTGTGTGTGTGTGTGGTGTTAGCGGGTCAACGAGCTCTCTTCTGCTTGAGGGAAAGGTCAATGCACTTGCAAATCTAACAAGAGACTTTGTTATCACTGCGATCCCGCCGGCTCCTGCTTACCCATCCTATAATACTGCCCTAATGGCTTGCCCACTAACGCTGGCCGCTAACTTTCCCGACCCATGATAACAAATCCCCCACTGTTGAGCCATGCTATAAAAATCAACCATTAAGAATCTGAGCTCAGACCAATTAGAACACAAAGCTGCCTGCTCAGAGGCACTCAGCATGGTAGTGCATACAGCCTAATGGTGGGTGTTACAGTGAAAAAATAGCAGCACGATATTTCATGATTTTTTTTTTCATAATATGTCTTTCTGAGGTTTACAAATATAACGTACTGCACAAAGAAAATAACAAAAAGGAACATATAAATACAAATACTTACTGTTGCTTACAGCTTGCTGTAAAAGTACTGTTTTAGAGGAAGCTGCCAGTGCAATTATGAAGAAATTTATCATGATAATGATAATATAGTCGTATTGCCCATTTCAGCACAACGAATGTGTGGGTATTTCACTGCTGCCTTAACAAAACCTTAACTAGATAGATAGATAGATAGATAGATAGATAGATAGATAGATAGATAGATAGATAGATAGATAGATAGATAGATAGAGCTCAAATACTTATTCACAACACTGTATTAATTATTCTAGATTTTAATTTCCTTTTTAATTGTAATGTCAGTGCTGTATACCTTTCTCTGAATTATCCACAACACTCTTCATTGTTCTTCATCATAAAGTTTTACAGCTTTAGATTAGCTGTAAAGATGTAGAGCAATAGCACCATAATTACTGTACACATCACTGTACTCGTTAATCTGCTGCAAAAAGCAGAGTGAATGTGACTATATGCAACACACGTGTCATGAAAAATTTATTGTATAATAGAGCAAGCAGATTGCTTCCCAGAAAGGTCAACGTTGAGTAATCTCAGTAGTTTGTGTGTGTGTGTGTGTGTGTTTACGTGGGAAGACCCTTAATGTGTGTCCTTTTCCTCCTGTAATTAAAGATAGTCCATACATAGAATTTTTATATCTATAGTTTGCTCCTTAAGGTGCATCCACCACCACAGTATATAGCTAGGGGAAAAGACCTCACCCACAACAATCTGTGGTTGGGCATATACACCGATCAGCCATAAGGTTAAAACCTACTGCCTAATATTGAGATGCCCTCATGTTGCTAAAACAGCTCAGACTGTGGTGCACTGTGTGTTATAACACCTTCCTATCAGAGTTAGCATTCACTTTTTAAACCGCAGTAGCTCTTTAGCAGGATCGAACCACACAGGCTAGCCTTCACTTCCCACAAGTGTCAAGGAGCCTTTGGTGCCCATGACCCTGTTGCCGATTTACAGGTGTCCTTCCTTGGGCATTTTGGTAGGTAGTAACTACTCCACACTTGGAACACTCCACAAGACTGATGGTGATGTTCTGAATTATACTTGCCCATTTTGTCTTGTTTCTAGCACATCAGCTTCAACAATTGACTGTTCACTTCCTGCCTAATATATCCCACCCCCCTGGCAGGTGCCACTGTATCATTGCGTGTGGTGTGTGTGGATGGGTGCCATGCAGTGTAGAAGGTTAATCACCATTTACCTACTTTATAATATTGATCATAGCCCACTATTGTTCCATGTTAATTTCTGGACATGCCTGCAGTCACATGGTAACTCACTTGGTTTTGCTCTGGATCACAACAATGGCAGTATTAAAGGGTCTTAAAGATCTTTTTGGTTGATCATCCCAGTTTTAGGGCCATAGTTTCCTTCTTGTTTTGGCACTAGAGCTGCGAGGGTAATGTAACATCATGCAAACTTCTACCTAATCTTGCCTCAGACCATGTTCAGTCATTGAGTGGGACAATACACCTATGTCGTTTTAGGCATTGATTTATAGGCTGTTATTAATAGTGGTGGCCTAGTGGTTAGGACATTGTGCTAGGGACCTGAAGGTTGCTGGTTCAAGTCCCGGCTCGGGCACTACTGAGGTACCCTTGAGCAAGGTACCCTCCCACTACACTGCTCCACGTCTTGGAAGTCGCTTTGGATAAAAGCGTCAGCCAAATGAGTAAATGTAAAATGAAAAGTTATCAGCAAAAGCCTTTTTAAAGAACCGTAGTTTTTACTCAAATCTAAAATCTAAGATAAATTATCAGTGGTTTAGTTGAGCCAGTGACGTTACCTCGCTTCAGGGCCAACAGACTTTGCCATGGCCAATTGAAGCTAAAAGAGCAGAGATGCCTGAGAAATCACACATATGATTATGTATGATTTCTCAAGCATGGCAAAGTCTGTTGGCCCTAAAGCGAAGTTTCGTCACTGGCTCAACTAAAGCAACGATAATTTATCTTAGATTTTACATACTATTTGACAAAACGTAGATTTTGCATTTTATATTATGGGATGACAAGCAAAATGCTAATTTCAGAATGAAAAATAAGAGACTTTTAAAGACAAGTGATATATTAATCTATGTAGGCTTTTTTTCTTAAATTGTGAGTGAATACCGGAAGCTCGGAGCCTCTAACCTATTTGTTGGGTGAGTTCTGGACGTAGGTGAGGAGAGGGACAAATTACTGCCATTGCTTCTGCTACCTTAAACCTTAATGATCCTTAAATAAAATAATCATCAATAAAAAAATCAACATGTTTTTAAAATGTCACATACTTACTACAGGGCTCGTAAAAGCTGTATTTGAATGAGAAGCTACAATCACTAAATTTGTAGCAACATACGATGCATGAGCAGCTGATTAGTACAATATTACCTCTTACTGGCTATGTTTTGAACTGCAGTAATAAAAATACTTTACAGTACTGTGCAACACTTTTTGTCCTCGATTTAAATTGTTAAAAGCCTTTATTGCAGCAGTGAGTGTCTTTTTATCGGGAAAAGTTAACACCGGAATAAATGCAGTAAAGTTTGTTTAGTTTCTAAAAAAAGGTGTAAAAGGTGTGAGCAGGTTAGAATGCAGGCTTGGTTCCAGATTTCTCCTCAATGCCTACAGCCATTGCATGGGTGTGGCCATCAGCAGCTTATGATTATGAAGGACTGATTGACCCAGGGCTGGTATTTGTGGTGTTTATTCTAGTATTAGTGGGTTTTATGAGGAAAAACCCTTACTGCCCAGCTAAACAGCTTTAAAATGTGTTTTTCTCAAGACTTTTGCACAGTGCTGTGTGTTGCATATCTAATAACAGTAGCAGTGATGTTGAGGTCTGAACCGTGTCCCAACTTTTGCTTATTTTCAACAAGATATGGCTTTAAATAGCCATCCAGCACAATCTCTTCTGGAAGTCTCACAATGGTAAAATAATGCAGTAGTGATGCTGTTATCTGCGTCTGAGAAGGAGAAAGAGGAAAAACACCAAACTCAGAGGGCAGCCCACATCTGCTCATTAAATGTAACAAATTAGAATGAATTTATTCACAAGGACGAAGCCAGCACACCACCCGCGGCTCCGCCCTGTCAGTTTATGGGCAAGTGTGTGTGTGAGATGAGGGTTCACATTAATTAACACACAGGGTGGAGTTTATGGATAAATGAAGCAGTGTTTACCCCGGTGTGTGTGTGTGTGTGTGTGTGTGTGTGTGTGTGTGTGTGTTGTCCTCAGACTCTACTCTATGCTCATGCCATCTCTCATCTTTATTATGAAGCCTTTTAAAGGGCATCAGAGGAGCAACAGAGAGATGGAACGCACACACACACACACACACACACACACACACACTCCTCCATTTTCTTAATTTTCTAGAAAGTGTCCCTTTGTCCTCCCTTTTTTACTCTGTCTTTTTCTGTTTCATCTGTCCTTCCTCCCACTCTTTTGTCTGTCTCTCTTTCTCTCTCTTTCACTTTCATCTCATAATATCCTTTTTCTCCCACTCTTCCGTCCTTCCTCCCTCCCTTCTCTCTCTCTCTCTCTTGCTTGCTCGCTCACTCTCTCTCACTTTCATCTATCCTAATATCCTTTTTCGCCCACTTTTCCTTCCTTCTTCCCTTCCTTCTCTCTCTCTCTCTCTCTCTCTCGCTCTCTCTCACTTTCATCTCTCCTAATATCCTTTTTCTCCCACTCTTCCTTCCTTAATTCCTTCTCTCTCCCCATATCTTTCCCCTCTCTCTCTCTCTCTCTATCTCTCTCTCTCTCCCTTTTTCATTTCCCAATATCTTTTTCTCCCACTCTTCATTCCTCTTCTTCTATTTCTGTCTCTCTCTCTTGCTCTTTCTGTCTCTCCCTCTCTCTCCTCTTTCTCGTTCTCTCACACTTTCAACTTCCCCCACTCAACTTTCCCCCACTCTTCCTTTCTTCCCTTGTCTCTCTTGCTTACTTTCTCTTGCTCTCTCGAACACTCATTCTCCCTCATTTTATCATTTGTGAATGAATCTTTCTCTCTTTGTCTTTCTCATGTTCACTTCCATTTTCTTTCTTCTTCTTCTTCTCTCTCTCTCTCTCTCTCTCTCTCTCTCTCTCTTTCTCTCTCTCATATTTGAGACTTACTTTAAAGAGTGCAACTGTTTGCATCTGCATAAGCAAGACACTTTCAGTTAGATGGCAGTGTGTGTGCATGAGACAGACAGAACCAGACAGGATTTGTGTGTGTGTGTGTGTGTGTGTGTGTGTGTGTGTGTGTGTGTGTGCAAGGTAAAATGGCACTGAATGGCTTGTTGTTTGCAGGAATGGAATATGACTCAGTGCTTTGCTTTTAGATCGGCATCTGAGCCTGTCTGATTAATAACAGGGGGATTCGTGTCGTTTTTCACCATCAAGGCGGCTCTAATGAAAAGTGGGTTTAAGCTGTTGCCATTTGCCCTCCGTCCCTCGGTGAAGCGTGACCATGTGACCCAGTAATTGCTTGATGATTTATTCATTGGTTAATGGCTCTGTTAAACACAATGCTTTTGTTGACGGAGAAAGATTTATGGGCCGGGCCGGCCCACCTCAGAGCTGCACGGGATGTCCCACGGGGTCAGGAGGGCCAAGTCCTGGAAGGGAATTTACAGTACCAGTCAATAGTCTGGACATGCTTATCCTTAGAAGGGTTTTTCTTTCTTTTTACTGTTGTGCTCCTTTTACAACTGTAGAGTCATCAAAGCTGTGAATTAAGTCATACTGAATTTATCGCAATGCATCCTTCCAGGTTTATCAGATCTGTATAGCATCACTTTCATTCAGGAATTCAGAAAGCCCTAATATTACAAAATAAAAGTCCTGATATTACTTAAAAAGTCACACAATTACAATAGTCCTTATATTACAAAATAGTTGTTAGTTTTTTGTTTTTTTTTGCAATCTCTGTGTATTGTCATGTGACCTGATAAGCTTCAAGCCAAATGCTCGAAGTTTGTTCATAAACTTTTGCTTTCCAGTTTAATATATTTTCACTCATAACAGACCTTTCTGGCACATTTTTACAACAAACCAAAAACAGAAATGAAAGTGAGTGATTATTTGTCACTATGAACTCACCACACCACCACAGCAAAATGCAATTTCCCACAAAAACCCATCCGTGTAGGAGCAGTAGGCAGCTGACATGGGCAACGCCTAGGGAGCAGTGCTTGGGGAGCAGTGCTTGGGGATGGTGCCTTGTTTACAGGTACCTCAGTAGTACTTGTAAGTTACAGAGATTAGGCTGTTGACCTTCAAGGCAACACTACAAAGACAAAACAGAAAATGTATAATTTGGTTATTCACTGCCCTGCATGGTTGGGTTCAGGAATTTTCTGTCGTTGACACACATTGATACAGCTCATAAAGAGCTTTTAATTATAAATAGCTGATTTTGTGGATCAGTTGTGTGGGGGCAGGGACTAGTAGATACTGTGCATGGCAGTGGGTCCCCAGGAATGTGTTTGGGAGCCACTGTTCTGTTCAGATACTGGAGATGATTGAAAAATGTCTTTTTTATTATTACTATTTAAAATATTTGTTTTGGGTAAAGAATCATACAGCAGAACATATGCATGTCTCAAATAACCAGCTTCAGCCTTGAGATCGACACGCAGTCTGGGGTCTCCCCCTCTCTTTCTTCTCGTCATACCTCTGATCCATGGTTTGTCCTTGACATGTAGATGAAGTCATCCTTTCCCTCTTTCTCTCGTTTCTTCTTTTTTCCTTTTTTTGTCTCCTGTCTTTTTGGTGCGTTCAACATTGTGCTTAACAGGAATAGAAAGTTTTTCTGTCTCTCTCTTTCTCTCTCTCGCTCTCTGTAGTGACAGACTTGTGCCAGGGGAACACTGCTTTTTCAGTTGCGTGACAATACTGCCATGACAAACGATCTGGCTTTTTTGTCCTCTTATGCGACAAATCCTTTTCTCTCTCCTTTTCTATCTTACTATCTGTTTTTTTTTTCTCTGACTCTCTCCCTCCATGAAACAGGCGGATTTGGTCGAAGTGGCTCCAGGTGTTTCCTGTCCTTCCTCTGATCTCTTCTTTCCTCTGTCGTTTTCTCTCCGCTGTCTCTCTGGACTGTCTCTGGTCGGCCAGAAAACAATGACCTATTCAATCAGGGCCCTTCTGGGAAAGGCTGATGATGTGATGCGGCCAGCGGGTCATGGTCGGCTTTGGTTCGCCCTGGAATTTGCACAGCCTTCGCAGAGCCTGGTTGCTCCTACTCTGCGTATGGCCATGCATGTGTGCATTACCTTGCATTTTACTAAAGCAGGCGTGTGCTGATTAGGGGCATAAAAATGATTTGATCAATGCAATTGCACACAATCCATTGTATCCCGGTAACCCATAAAAATCCATTTTACTTTGAGGAGTGTTTTGTACTGAGAAGCTACTTTTGCTTATGACTATACTGCTGCATTTGACCATCTATCCATCAATTTTCGAAACCACTTCGTCCATTTCGGGACACGGGGAAGCTTGAGCTAATCCCACACCCAGGACAGGAGGCCAACCCATTGCAAGGCATCACAGAGACAGACAAACATTTACACACACTCACATTCACACCTATGGGCACTCTATAGTATCCAGTCAACCTATTACAAGCCTTTGGACAGTGGGAGCAAACCCACACACACACACAGGGAGAGCTTGAAAACTTTACACCGAAAGGCACCTGTGACCAACCCGAGGATCGAACCCAGGACCTTCTTGCTGTAAGGCGACAGCGTTGTACACTGCATCACCATGTCGCTCGCATTTTACGTTTAATAATGAAATGTTTGTTTAATTAATAAATTTGTTAATTTAATTTGTTTGCATATGTACGTTGATGGAAATGTAGCAGATTGTGTGAAATTTCATCATATTTCATTCTGACTGCACATCCCAGTATCCAACCCTAATAAACCGATTTTGAGGTATCAAAAATGTATCATTGGCTAAGATAAAGAAATCGGATCGGATGGAATCATGTTGAAACTCATAATATACACCCCTAGTGCTGATTATGGTTTTGTTACGGCCATTTGATTTGTTTCTAGTGAGCTGGACCCAGAGAACCGTCAGTAGGGAAATTCCAGATCCTCACTGATGGCTATCGAGCACAACTCCTTCATTTATAATTTCTTTCTCCAAATATTCCCTCACCCAATCAGTTTATATATGTAAACTAAGCTGCAGAAAACAGCCCATTGTTAAATCATACTTTGTGATGTCACTAAATGAAACAGGTGTACATGTATATCCTTATTTAGCCTATAGCAGTTTAGCCCCAACCATTTACAGTATGCTGAAGCCCTGTGCTTCATTTTGAATGAGTATAAATACAGGTCAGCAAATCCGAGAAAAGCTCATTTACATATAACAGTCTTAAAGGCACAGTTACAAATCTGCCTGTTTAATTCTAAGGGATAAACAGATTTTGGAAAATGAATAATGATGAATTACAAATGATATTCATGGTACATGAAACAACACAGACATCATGAATAAAATAGGAGGAAAATGCAGAAAATGGGCCATTGATTGGTGAATCCGTGTCTTTAATGGTTAAAGTTTGGCAAGAATAATTTGAATTATGCTGCATTTCAGAAACATCTCAATTAATCAAAACGCCCAGTAACTCTCAACTGGAGCAGTGATCTCCCTGACAGAAACACTGTGATTGGTTAGAAACTTACTTAAATATTGCAGCCTTCTACTGTAACACTGCTGCAGAGATCAATATTCTGGTAACGATTAACAGACTATATGTTGTGCAGGCCTAGTCTTCACCATGCCTTCATTGACTTGTGCTCTCTCTTTTTCCTTGAGGCATTCCCCATCACCAAGTTAATTACTGCATTAGTTCAAACGTTTTTGTCATATGACCCCTTAGAAGAGCGAGGGATTGAGTCAACATAAATGTAGACTTCAGCAGCAAAACCTTCCCAGAAATCATTGCAGTCTACACCCACCCACCCTCACCCCAAAATAAATAAATAAATAAATAAATAAATAAATAAATGGTGGACAAAGCTGTTTATAAGCCTGGGGCAGTATTACAGAAACAGTACAGCTCTGAAATCTTATCTCTTTGGTCATGGCAAGAACTCAATTTAACACTATAACTGTTACAGAATAACAAGTTCATTATTTTTCTTAACTCCAAATAAGGAAAGAGTATTACAGAAGGCCTCTTGTGCAATGTTGATGCTCACTTCAGAGTCATGAGGCTAAGTCAGGTTAGGGTCACGAACGTTTCAGTGGGGTTTATTGTATTACATTTTTTTTAGTTTTACTTCCTTCGTGTGACATTTACAGACTGTGAAAAGAGCCTTAATTTGAATAACATGGCTTTTCATGATTTGTCATTTAAAATTTATTTAAATAAATGAATCGATTAATTTTTTTTTATTATTTAATTTTTTTTGCAATTGAAATGATAAACAGGGTTGTGAGAGGTGTGGCCAATGTGAGCATTCTTCCCAAAGGGGCGTGATTAGTACTCAATGCCAAATGCATGCATGTTTTTAGTTACAGAGGTAATGTATATAAAGTAAAATCAAATGTTTGGTGTTATAAATTGAGTTTTATGATGCCGTTTTTATGATGACTGAATTATTTGACTAAGTAATGACTAGACTACTCCATGAATAAAATATATGGGTAAGAGCTCTAGATGAGAAAATCAAAAATTCACATTGAGTTGAGGTTAAAGATTCAGTGTGATTCATGATGCTGGGTCCATAATCTGATTTTCTCATGAAGAAGAATGGTGATTAAGCATCAGGAGGCATAATGGAGCAAATGGAGGGTTGCTAATTCTTGCATTCTGCATTAAATGGCAATACTAATAGAATGTCCATTCTTAACAATGCATTATCACATCTCCATGATCCAAACTGTGAAAGTTTTACCTGGTGATATCACCATGTTTTGAGGTAGTGTCACACTACCTAATAAAGGTCTTTTTAAAAGTGAAGTGAAGGTGAAAGTGGCTATTTGTCACTGTGAACCCACCCCATCACACAAAGTGCACCAAAACGAAATATCACCTGTATTTAACCCATCCACACCTGGAGTAGTGTGTATCAGCAGCACCCAGGGAGCGGTGTAGCGGGACGATGCCTTTCTCAGGGGTACCACAGTGGATCCTGGCTCGTGACTTGAACCTGTGATCTTTCAATTAAAATGACAAATCCCTAACCACTAGGCCACCACTGCACTTTATTCCACCACATGTGCCAAAATGACCTTAGATATTGTATTTCACAGATTTTTAACCTGCTTGTCATGTGGCTCAAGTAGTGTTGAGTATGGTTGTCAGTAAAGTAACATACGATGATTTCTGTTACTTGATTGAATGTACTCTGGGTTAGCTGGACTCTTATTTTGCTTCCTTTTGTTTTGCAGACAGACCAGCAGTATGCTAACAGCGTGGCTGAAAACCTCAAGCGCCTGTGAGTATACTTAGCCAGTATCATTCTCACCGTCAAGGTGTTTTACAGAAGCTGTTTAAAGTTGGACACACCTACTTTGTGTCAAACTTAGGTTTTTTTTTTTACCTGTGTCATCTTTAACATTGTGGGATAATAGCAAAGACATCAAAATAACTCAAGAGACATGTTGGCTTTTTCTCATACGCTTGCATGCAAATGTTTGAGCACCCCTTAACAAATTAGGACTGAAGTGAAAAATTGTTTGCACAAACTCTGCATGGAGTGAACTTAAGTATGATACATTTGTACAAAGTTGTATGCACAATTGTCATTTATTTGCTGGATTTAAGCTTCTCTGAAAGTTATGCTTAGACCCATTAGCTATGGGCTTCTTTTAGCAGATGACTGAAACATAAGATAACATTATGTAACAGAGTTCTATTTTATTTTGGTTCCTGGATACAAAGTATGTTTTCCAAATCCTTTATGCCTAAAATAAGTAAAAAATGACTATTGTTCCACAAAAGCTTTGCCACTGTGCTCAGGACAATCACATTTTAAAATTGATCTATTTTCAAGATCATTCTCCATTCACTTTAAATGCTTAGTAGACTTCCAGAATATTCTGGAACTGTGAGAATTGTCCCGAACCGTCTAGAATTTTCCAGAACTTTCTGGAATCTTTTAAAACTCTCTAGATCTTTCTGGGACTGTCCAGAAAAGATAGAAATTTGCTATAAATATGGAAATTGTAATTAAATTGGCTTTAGACATAGCAGATGAAATATAACACTTGAAAGCCAGAAATAAAAGTTGTGTAACACTGTGTAATTGACTCTTACAAAACAAGGGAACCAAATGATCCAAAACATGCATTAAAATAATCCGAGATCTACATCAAGAAAGGAGACATTAAGGCTTCATCATAGAAAGTTGAAAGTTAAGTTAAATAAAACATGTGATTAGACGCGTAAATAATTCTGTTCTGCAAGGAAGAAGTGGAAAATCCTAAATTAAGAAAAAAAATGATTGGCTACATGTTTGGAGTGTAACGTGTTATCTAGCCACGCCCCTTGTGTTTCACGTGTCTGTTTTGGTTGTCTAGCCACGTGTATC
Organism: Arnoldichthys spilopterus; assembly: GCA_037974385.1. NCBI lineage: Eukaryota > Metazoa > Chordata > Actinopteri > Characiformes > Lepidarchidae > Arnoldichthys > Arnoldichthys spilopterus. The sequence continues at coordinate 18,527,532 of JBBPDA010000034.1, read as the reverse complement.
TTTCCTCGTGTTCGTGTTTGCCCCGCCTCCCACCTGATCCTCGTTACCCGTTCTCATTTCCTGCTCCAGGTGTCTTGTGTTTATGTTGAGTATTTAAACCCCTTTGTTTCGTGTCAGCGTCACGGTTTGTTAACGTCACTTCATGTCTTCATGCCTGCCTCATTTGTGTCTCTTAGTAATTCCCGTTTGTTTTCTAGTTTATGTTTATTTTTGTGTTTTTCTTTGTTTATTAAACTTTGTTTTATATCCACGCTGCACTTGCTTCCTACAAACACCCATAATTCCTGACATGGAGGCTGTGACTTACTAAGCTTATCCCACATTTTAGGCTTTTGCTTTTCCAGGATGTATAATCCACTGTACTGTAGAAAAAATGTAAAATCTGATGTAAAATCTATTATTGTAAAATCTATTAACTATAAATCTATTAACTACTGTGCTAAACTTAGCATTGTACAATAAGTCAGCCAGTAGGGTAAGCCTAAAGCTAAAAATACACAAACAAATCTAGTAAAAAATAAGACTGCAGATTTAAAAAATAAGATTGTTTAATTTGATATTGCAAAATATGTGATTTTTTTGTTGGTATTATTTTAATGATTTATGCTTATTTCTGCTTATTTTACATAACTTTAAATAATACATTTAGTATAAATTTTTTACAATTCAATTTTAGTAATGTTTACCTAGGTTTTGTAAGTCTTGATCATTTTTATAGTACTTAAAAATATTCTATATTTGCTCCATGAAGCGACTGTGTACATTTTTTTCACTTCAAATCAACAAAAAGTGTTTTTTGACCAGAAGTGCCCAAATTCTTACATTCTACTGTACTGAGTTACTTAGATTCACCATACCCCACATCACAGCTGGCATTATTTCATCAGTTGACTTACAGACAGATGTGCAATCGTTGTACAGCTGCACATTATAATGAATGACTGTGGTTCAACATCTTCAGCTCTAAATGTCATCAAAAACAGACGTTCAATCAGGTGTGTCCATACCTGTGCCTGGGAATGTATGCGAGTGTGTGTTCATGAGTGTCTTTGAAACCTGAAGCCCAGTTAGTATGCACACACACACACACACACACACACACACACACACACACACACACACACACATACACACACACACACACACACACA
>JBBPDA010000034.1:18512087-18526281 GCA_037974385.1 Arnoldichthys spilopterus | reverse complement strand
CTCACTCACTCACTCACTCACTCACTCACTCACTCACTCACTCACTCACTCACTCACTCACTCACTCACTCACATACTTACTCACTCACTCACTCAATCCCTTACACACACTCTCTTTCTGTTACTCATTCACTCTATATCTCTCGCTCTCTGTGCCTCTCCCTCTCGATCTCTCTATCTCTCTGTCTTTCTGAAAGTTGAGCTCTGAATTGTGATAAAGATCAATTCTTCAGTTTATAGTTTATAAAGTCACTAATCTTTAGTCTCTCTCTCTCTCTCTCTCCCTCTCCCTCGCTCCCTCTCTCTCTCTGTCTCGCTCTCTCTCTGTTTCGCTTTCCCTGTCTTTGTCTTTCCCTCTCTCAGGTTTCCGGTGGAGATTCAGTCAGGTTTGTTGGAGATTATCTCTCCCTCAGTCCATTTCTATCCGGACTTTTCCAACCTCAAAGAGTCGTTTGGCGACCCGAAAGAACGTGTCAGGTAATGAAACTGTGTGTGTGTGTGTGTGTGTGTGTGTGTGTGTGTGTGTCCTTGGCTGGCACTGTGACATCAGCATGCGTTACCTGTTGTACTGTTTGATTTAATGCCCCACTGCACTCGGTCACGTTAGAAAACCTCAGATCCACACTTTTACACACACACACACACACACACACACACACACACACACACACACACACACACTGTTTTATATATATATATATATATATATAACAGACTTGGAGAGAAGCAGTAAAGTGTAAACCATGATAGAACCTTCTGGCCCACATTAACCTTCTTTGCCTTAACAACACACACACTCTCACACACTGTATTGGTATGGTTGCCAACTTCTAACAAAGTTATTATTATTATAAATGTACAGTTTAAATGAATTATTCACTGTTTAAATCATTAGGCATTACCATATTTTGTGAAATTAGTTGTAATGACTGTATCAGGTGCCAGTCTGCACTTAAGACTTTTTTCAGCCTCAAGAGATTTAAAAAAAACCTGCAGTAAATGTAGAAGATGTTTAAATTTCTTTCACATTACAGCATCAACTTTACATCTAGAGAGTTTTAGAAAGTTCTAAATGATTTTAGAAAGTTCTGGACAGTTCTCACAGTTCACTTAGCATTTAAAGTGAATGGAGAATGTTCTTGAAAACAGATACATTTCAAAATGTTATTGTCCTGACCACAGAAGCAATGTTTTTGTGGAACATTAGCCATTTACTATTTATTTTAGGCTTATGGGATTATGAAAACACTTTGTACTCAGGAACCAAACTAAGTTTCCAGAACTCTCCTTGTGGAAGTCCTATGTGACCTGTACGTCCCATCAAATAGCTACTTTGGCTTAGTCAGTGCCTCATTAGATAATATCAGGTGCTTATGATGGAGTTTCCCACATTTTTGCCATGGCTGGAGGCATTGAGGAGCAATCTGGAACCAAACCTGTGTTTTTCTAACCTGCTCGCACAATATCAGCTACTGTTTACACACAAACTTTATACAGCTTTCTTGTTTCTTTGCATTTATTCTAATATTAACTTAGTGTGATTGCTGGTAGAAAAACACTATTTGGCTACTGGCTGTAAACTATTAGCATCAGCACAAATTGTTACACTGTGACATTTTTGCTTTCACTTTCCTTATGCAAGTGGATTATCCTCAGTCTAATCTCCTAAGGTCACCTTTAACTATTTTAGATGCACATGAGAAAGAAATGTACAAGGCAGCAGGGGTGTGTGTGGGTAGTAGCTGTTTGTGTGAATGTGTCTCTTTGAAGGGAAATGTAATGTCAGTGAGAGATTTGAGAGCAGGTATTGTTGGGAAGACACGACTGTAGCAGGTTGGGTTTAAGATCACAAGGATGGAGTCCCAAAGTGGACAAATTAAATACTGATGGATTTGATATTATGCTTAGTTCTAAAGGCTTCTGGGAAAATTCCTGTTAAATATTTCTTCTTTTCTGCTTTCTTCCTGGCATTGAAAAATGAAAAAATAATATGTATTAAATCTGTATTATTATTATTTATTATTATTATTATTATGTATTGTCTTATTTAAGATAGTATAATAATATATGTATAATAATGTAATTGTGTGTGTGTATGTGTATATATATATATGTATATGATATTATTATATTATAGGAACCTCCTTCACCTTCACTCTGATTGCTGGAAATCTATTTGATTTGTAACTTGATACATTTATACCTCCGGCTATACATTTTATAAAAAATATTTTTAATTACAGTATCAAAAGTCAAAGGTGGAAATATGGCCCAAAAGTATCTGAATACCTGTTTCCCATCACTGTATATACATAATACAAATGGGCCATATTTGTGGCCTTGTGTTCTGACATTTCATAAAAACAAACCTCTGTTTCTGTGGGTGTGTGTGTTTGTGCGTGTGCATATGTGAGAGTGTGAGGAGGACGGCTCCCTGAAGGTCAAGCTGCTCATGTTTTTTTCATGAACACACCCAAAAGCAGGCAGCATCTCCACACTGCCAGGACTGTTTAGCTCTCTCACACACATATGGAAGCACACTTGCTTGCATGCTCACTCACTTGCATCATGCATAACCACAATGGGATTGCACAGAGAAAGAGAGAGTGAGCGAGTGAGTGAATGACAAACTCAGGGTTGAAAGGAGTCTGAAGGCATAGGTAACATATGCAAAAGCCCTCACAGAATTAAGTCATAGTGCTTTCAGGGTTTCTGCTGAGGGGGAAACTATAAGATCATATATTTTTTAAGGCATTGCTAAAAAAAGACGTTAACATCACTTCTGCTCGAAGCAAAATTAAATATGAATTATTTCTGCAAATTTTAATGCACAGTGATAATTTATTTGCTGAATTTAGCATATTGTAAAAAATAAAACATAAAACAGTGCGTGCCTAAGATCCTTTTTGGCTGAAGTCATGGCTTTCTTGTGGCCAAAAAAACATGTAGAATGCATTTTGTTTGTAAATGTATTAATTGCTTGTTTAAGGGCTTAACACTGATTTTCAATGACATTCAAGTCTTGGGGCGAGGCCATTTTAAGTGTAAACATTTCCATGTAAATTAGGGTTCCCCACATTCAGACCTGGAGTACCAGTCAGTTGTGATTTCTCCTTCTCAAACACACCTGGTTTAACTCTCCTGTTCATTGCCAGGTAGGAATGTGTTTGAAGAAGGGAATCACCAGGCTGTGCAGGATGCCAGTCCTCCAGGACAGGTTTGCAGTACTCTGATGTAGATTATGTTTGTGGACAGGGGACCAGTGTATTACTTTCCTTTCAGCCAAATCATCCTGTAGATCCTCAGTCTAAAGCTTAGATTAACCCAAGGGTTTTGAGCATGTTGGTTTGACAGCTCCCATAAACTCTGGATTTGTTTGCAACTTGAATTGACTTTAATTCAGACTTATAGTGAAATAAGTTGTTTAGTTGTAGTGTTTAGTTTATTTTCTATATTTATATATTATATTATTTTTTCTATATATTTATTATATTATTACACACACATAAACATGGGGTTCTTTGTAAAATGTTAACACAAATTTGCAAGTCATAGACCAAAGACAACATATTAATGGTTGAAATTGTATTATTATTTTATGAAAAAATATATGCTCATTTTTAATTTAATGCCAGCATATGTTATATATTTTGGTCAAATATTTTGGATCACCTAATTTTTTCCAGTTTTTACTGGTAATTTAAGCAGTTCAAGTACAGTATAAAAGCTTATATGGTGTATGTGGTTTAACAGTAAATTGTTTAAGTGGTTACAAAACCTAAAATGTTATATAGATTTCATAGACAACAGACCTTTCCCCAAACATTAAGAAACTGGTGAACTTACAGCTTTAAGAAGAAGAAATAAATTAATCCTTGAAGCTTATTGAAAATAATTCCCACAGGTGCCTCAACTTCTGCTAATGACTTACAAGCCCCTCTGTCTGAACAAAGTCAGAGTTGGAAGATCGTTCCTACACCATCTGATGCATAATACTTTAGCAGAATACTGTTCTGCCGGAAGAAGTACTGTATATATCACTAAACAAAACATAAAAAAGTAGATTCAGTTCATAGAAGAGCAGCACTGTCTCCAGACTTCAGCTCCATCTAGCTGGTTTGGGATGAACTGGACAAAAATGGGTGAAATTAAAGAAGCAAAAGTTGAGACACCTCCTTTATTCCTGCAAAATTCCAGTTTCTGGTCACCTATTAATAATCAGGCATGTGTGTGTGTGTGTGTGCGTGTATGCATGTGTGCGTATTTGCATTGGTATATGTGTAACACGTAAATTGACCAGTGGTGCCTGACTTTAGTATGTAGAATCAATGCTGTGCATGGTGTGTGTTGGGAAGAGGACTGAGCCAGGAAATCATAGGAACAGAATGACATAAATTTGATCATATTATTATGAGTACAAAGCACACACAGGCCTTATTAGTCTAATCGCTCTGCCATCAGATTAATATTCATTTCTTACTCTTTAGGTTGTCACGCTATGTTTTTATATTTTGACAGTTAGTTACAGAGACCGATAGAAGTGAAATGTTTTAATTAAACTTTGTTTATTTCCCACACTGAACCGAAGCCTGGCCTGATCACGTCAGACTGATGAGTCCAGCCAAGAGAGCACTGATGAGGGAATCAGTCTTACACTGGCCAGGCACACCAATCAATCACACATCAAGCAGACAGACTAATCAATAAGGAATCAGGCAAGATGGGCAGAAATCCATTTTGGAAGAGCACAAGCTTTTTTTTCCACTACCAGCCTTTTCTCTTTTTCGTTTGGAGTTGCTGTTTCTCACTGGACTTGATATCTGCACTTTTCCATACTGATGATGTCAGCCCTTTTTTCCCCCAAACTTCATTTGGAGCAATTACAAAAACTGAAGCAGTTGCATATTATTTATTGTCTTTTGGTTGAGGTCAGGGTGCTGCCTAGATATTTAGATCAACTAACAGTATGGACAATATAGGTTTGGTAGGACTGTCGTGAAGTTTTAGGACTTACGAAATTAGCACAGTAAATATCAGCACAGTGAATATCAGCACAGTGTATATCACAGTTAACAGCACAGTGAATATCAGCACAGTGTAAATCATCATGGTTAAAATCAGGACAGTACATCAACACAGTAAATATCAGCACAGTATATCAACACATTGAATATCAACACAGTACACAGCACAGTCAAATTAAACACAGTATATCAGCAGAGTGAATATCAGCAAAGTGAATATCAGCACAGTCAATATCAGCACAGTCTATATCAGCACATTAAAAATCCCCACTGCATTAATCAGCACAGTGTATTATCACATTGAAAATCAGCACAGTATATCAGCAGAGTGAATATAAACAAAGTGAAAATCATCACAGTGTATCAGCACAGAGAAAATCAGCACAGTGAATATCAACGAAGTAAAAATCAGCACAGTATATCAGCACAGTGAATATCAACGAAGTAAAAATCAGCACTGTGTATCAGCACAGTGAATATCAACAAAGTTAAAATCAGCACAGTGTATCAGCACAGTAAATATCTGCAAAATGAAAATCAGCACTGTGTATCAGCACAGTGTATCAGCACAGTGTATATCAGTACAGTATATCAGCACATTGTAAATCAGAACATCTATTTCTTTGTAACAGAAAGACAGTGTTGACAGGGGACTAAAGAAATTAGCACAGTGTAAATCAGAGAAGTTCTTTTCTTATAACAGTTTGAGAGAATGATGACACAGTGTCAATAGAGAATAAATGTAGCACTTTCACAGTGCAACTCAGAACAGTTCATGAGCACAGTGTACAATATATATCAAAACAATGTCCATTAACAGAGCATACATCAGCACAGTGTAAATCAGTACAGTAAATTATAAATAACACAGTGGAAACTGTGCCATGCCCTGTGTAAATCTGGACAGTGTAAGTCAGAAAGGTAACTAAGCATGGTGTATATCAATACAGTATCTCAAAGCAGTGAAAACCAGTGTAGTAGCCTTGTGTGTAAATGGGCTTTGTAGTGTCCATTGCTGTGTCACTGCGTCTATTAACATGTAGGCTCAAGGGTATTGTAGTGTAAAGGGCGAGTGTGTGTCTGTGTTTGTAAGAGTCAGTCAAATGAGTCTCGCCGAAACCTGCTGCTGCTTGCTAAAACCTGCCTCTGAGATACAAACTGTGTGTAACAGACAGAGTGATGACACAGTGGGCACAGAGATTAAATGCAGTGTCCACACTTGAATAAATCAGAGCTGGATCAATTGTGTGGGTGTCCATGTCTTACTCACACCAATGACCGCTTCAGTCTGTGCCATCATTCCACCACACACACTGCGACTGTGAACGAGGGGTGAAACATCCCGAGAGATGGAGGGCAAGATACAGTAGCGAGAGACAGAGAAGGAGAGAGGGGAGATATGGAAGAAGAGAAAGGTGAAGTGTATTGATCTAATGCGTCTGTCCAGCTTCAAACAGGAAGTCGGGAGATAAAGCTGTGCTGCTGAAGACCTGTTCTTACCAGTGCCTTACACACTTTTTTTAAACAGAAACTTAAAATCACTGTTTTCAAACCAGATAAACATATAAGATGACTCTAATATACTTCTAGTTGTCTCATCATGAATTAGTGGTAAGCTGTAAAACTTCAGACATTTTACATGGGTCCATGATGATGATCAGAGTTGCAGATGACTCTAAAATGACAGAGGAACCATAAAAAATAGACCTATGTTTAAATTAATAACCAGTTATAATATAATTTATTATATAGAAGTAATACAGTACTACCAAATGGTCAAATGACGTGTTTTGTTGCTTTTTTTTTAGTTAAAATAAGTGTACATACTCCCCCCATGAGCCTATTCCAGCACTCATAGGACAGAAGGCAGGGCAACACCTTAGACAGATTGCCAGTTCATCACATGGCATACAAACAGACAAACATGTTTACACACAGTCACACCTAGGGGCAAGTTATCATCTTCAGTTCACCTGACATACATGTCTTTGGGCTGTGGGAGGAGCTCCTGGGCTGCTCAGCCAGGAATCAAACCCATAGAGTTTTACATATTGGAAAAAAATTCCAAATTTAAATTGCCACAACTCTTGCACATGCCAGATGTTAGATTTCGCAGATAAACTGTAAATGTGCATTAAGTATACTGCTGCATAATAGCAAGTTTAAAATGTTACATAAAACATTTAAAGAATTCCAGTTTATCATATATCAGTATAAATATTGTTATAAATATTTATATTTGACACTATATATGTCATGCAAATTCGGCTATGATCCAGTGCTCAAACCAACTTTAAATGGTTTTCCACTATGTTCTGACTTTCTTGTGTGTGTTGGTGTGGATGAGAATTGTGTATGATTTGCTGATTGATACACTCCCTGAAGGGCATGTCTTGCCATAAGTGTTTGATTGCTTGTGAATATGTGCAGATGTGAAGTCTCTGCTGTATAATTGACTCAACCCCTCGCTTAAGGGCACATCTTACAATAAGTGGGCCAGCTTCTCAATAGTGTGTGCATGTGTGTACGTATGTGTGCATAAGTATGAATTTGTTTACTTGATTTTAACTTTTTCTAGTCGAGTCTTTTTATTGACAGGATTTTTTTCCAGTAAAATAATTTTTTTTTTTAATGAATTAAATAAAAATAATGCTGCACATTCGTGTGTTGTTTGTGGCAGCCTGGTGTATACTCACATTCACATTCCTATGGCATTTATTCCAAGCTCAAGCTTAAATACAGATATCTGAAACTTGTAAGAGGCCATCAGTTAACACATTCTTTCTGTATTGCAGTTTTACAGTAAATCCTTCAGTGATGCCAATCTCTGAATATTGTTGGAGGGGCCTTTTAGCCTGCGGTTGCTTGTCCTTTTCAAATTAGTGCAGAATAGATTCCAAATACAGAGAGGGTACAACAGTTACCAAGAGCTTGTTAAATCTAAAAGTCTCATTGACTTCTCTGAAGAAGCTATTTTGGGAAAGAATTATAAATAATGAAGCCAAAAAACAAAAAAAAAACAGGAAATGGCATATGTTACTTTTTAAAAAAAACACATTTATACTATATATAAGATAAGACACAGTAAGGAGGTAGATGCCACTCTGTATTTTTGGTCAGGTTAGGCTTGGGTAGACAGGTTAGATGTTTCTTTTTCTTTCCGTTCTTTGACCCCGTCTGTAGTCTACCTTTGCTGTCTGGTTGGGTCTGTGAGCATACTCTAGTTTACTTTGCAGAGTGTACTTTGGGTTTGTGAGTGTCTCCATTATCCCAGTCAATATGCTACCACCTTTTTCTACTTACCCTACCCTATTAGACATATTGTTACACGCTTATATTTCAGACATTTTTTTTTGCTTGTGCATTTGCGCTTCAGTTGGCAGGGCTCATTTGTCTACTTTTGCTCTGGTACACTGCTTTATTGCATAATGCGTTTGTTGTGGAAAGTCAAGTTAAAACATTAATGAATAGTACTTCTGTGGTCTATCTCAATGTTTCCGTCAAACCTCTCATACTCTATGTTACTCCCTAGATATCTCAAGGTATATATATGGTCATGTGAAAAATAAGTGCATTCAATGGAAATTCTTGATTTCTTTTTTTGTACGTATTTGAACAAGCAAACAATTTACCTTTTTTAACAGAGTACCTATGATGTACTTGTACAAAACCACAAGGAAAAGTAGCTTTTTCAATCATGTATACAACAAAAATTTAAATATATGTAATATTCTTCTCTTTTGAAAGTAAGTTCACCCTTGGCCTCAGAAGCTAGTATTTTGCATTATTATGCACCAATCTCTAACATCAGCAAGCTTTTTTGCCACTATTTCATGCAAAATTTCTTCAGCTGCAAGGTTTAAGGGTTTTTCGCATTTCTGTTTTCAAATCTGGGCTCTGACCAGGCCATTCTATAACCTTCAGTTTCTTCTTTTTTTTGTTTAATTCTTGGAGCATTTACAAGGGTGATTAGGATCATTTTTTGTCCAAAGGTCCACCTATGGTTATGAATGATTTTGACCTCACAATATCTTCAAGCAGCATTTGATATGAAGATTTCATAATAATGGTAATGAATGCAAGCTGTCTAGTCTCTGAAGCAGCAAAGCAGCCCCAAACCATAACATTTGCACCATCATGCTTCACAGTTTGTATAGGGTTTTCTACTGAAAAGTTTTCTTTGGTCTGGATCACACATGTGTGCTGTTACTGTGGCCAAACTATCTACTATCTACATTATTCCAAAAGTTCTGGAATTTGACTGACAGTGCACTTTTTGACAAATTGTAGCATGGCTCTGATGTTGTTTTTGGGAGCAAAGATTTTCTTTCACACCTACTTACCACCAGGTAGAAGAGTTACCAACAGATACCATGAGGAAACTTTTGGGTTTTTAGAGACAGCTTTTTGCATCAGACAGTCTACTCTCTTGCCAGACTCTTAGGCATCCACAATCGTTTTATGAAGGCCTTAAAGAGTTCCTTAAATCTTAGTATGATAACTTAGATGTCTGGTTTAAATAAGACCAGTTCCACCTGCAGGAGGTTTAAATTAATGGCACCTAATCTGGAGTTTGGTTAATGTGATTCTAATTTTATTGACTTAAAGGTGTGCTAAATGTAAAAGTCTACTTGCTTTTTTCAAATAACTAATCTACAGGCAATATCTTATATGTAGGCACTGAATTAGAAAGGATGAAGCATTTGCTTATTCAAATATGTTGAACAAAATCAATGATTTCCTTGGAATGTACTTTTATTTTTTCACATGACTCTACACAGGAGTGTGTGTGTTTGTTCAACATTGTGTAAGTGTAATGTAATTGCTTATTGCTATGTGATTACTGACTGCAGCAGAAGTTCTCCAATGTTCAGTTTACACCTCTTTCTTCTAACCTAATTACGGAGCACTAACAAACAATAAACACACAGTCAACAAAAAGTAGCAAACAACATCACCATTGTTGACTGTGTTCATTGGTGTGTGTCTTTTTTTAATCCCTTGTGTTTGTAGTGTGTATTTTTAGTGTGTACACCTAAACATGGTTTTAAAGCCTCCTTTTTCATACTCTTGCAGATGGAGAACAAAGCAGAACTTGGACTACTGCTTCTTGATGATGTACGCTCAGTCCAAAGGGACTTACTATGTGCAGGTAAGATGTGCTCTATATACTCACTCACTCACTAGCTACAGGTGTAAACCTTGGGTTTTGCATCAATATGAACTGTTTTCCACACGCAAAGGGAAACAAACTGATTTTAGATGACCTGGATGCTGCGATTTATTGAAATTTTTACATCCAGACTATAAATATGTTACTTAAACACCAGATTTAATAAATAAAAACTAAGATAAGTTTGTCCATATATTATAAAAACCATGTCTATCACTAATTAGTCATGTGGGGCCAGACCTATAACAGATGTGTAACAAGAATGTCTGGGGACATACCTGGGATATTTGAACTAAATATGGGTGGAGTTTGATTATGGCCTTGACGGGCACCTGTCAAAGAGAGGCAAAGAGTAAAAGTCTAGTAGAATGATTCAGAAATAGAAAGAGTTTGAACTAATCAGAAATAATGTTAATCAATAATCAGACTTTCTAATTTATCCAAACCAAACTGGTCACAGATAAACACTTGTACATGAATAAAATACTAATTTGCACTGTTGACTGAACTACTCCTTTAAAAGGGCACACACTACAGGAATTTGGGAGTGAATTTAAGAAGGGGCTTCCCCGGAGTTTGCTCCAAAGGTTTAACAAGTTGTCCCCAGATGTGTATTCTCAAAATGACATCATACCTAGCCCCATGAGACTGAGCGTTAATCTGGCTTATTGCTACACTTCAGTGACATTGTACTTTAAAATGATATTAAGTTTAAAGGTCCCATATGGGACATGTGTTTATATGAGGGCCTTTTATGACATCTTGATAACATTAGTCTCAAGATGGATCATGACAATGGTTTGACTTTTCCCATTGTAGCAGCAAACAGTTTGTTGATTCCAGCTGCTCAAATACACCCACCCACCCCCCACCCCCCAACACACACACTTAAACACATTTTCAGTTATGGTTCGAAGGCTGTGGTAATGACTTCCATTCTGTTTCCAGAGAAAGTCATAGATATGGAGTCAGATGTTAACAGAGAAGGATAAGCAAAGCTGTTTTTTTTTCTTCCCTGACGTATTCTTCTTTGCCTTTTCCTTTATGTGAACTTGCTTTGTATCTCCTTACACAACAGATGCCTTGTGTCTTCAGTGATTTGTTGACTTGTGACCAGGGCAGCCTTTTACTAAGAAAAATCTTTCTAAGTGCTTGGCACTTAGGTTATGTTCTTCCCTCTGGTCTGTCCTAACTCACTGCCTAAAGCAAACAGCTCAGTCTGTTAGGAGAGAAACACACACTCACACACCCAAAATCTTTTAGGCATGATGTGTATTATGTCAGTCTTAAACTTATTAGGCTAGTCCAAAACAAAGCTGCACACTACTGTTGGAAATTTTTTAAATGCTAATATGCTAGTTATGTATTATATGCTAATATACTAGTTATGGTTGAAATGCTAATATGCTAGTACAAAATGCTGATATGGCAGTTATGTGTAAAAATGCTAGTAATGTGTATGGATATGTATGATAGGTTCTTATAAAAGGCTAATACTGTAGATATAAATGAAATGCTATAATAGTAATTATGTACTAAAAAGTTTAGCTATTTATAAATAAAGTGCTAATTTGCATGTTCTGTGGTAATGTAAAAAATCACAAACGTAGAACTTGACACAATTGTATAAAGATTTTTTATGTTCCAAAATACTTCAAATATTCAACACAACAAAACCCTAAGGTTAATAATAATAAAACTAATAAAAATGAAATGTATTTATATGAACATAAACAAATGCATTTAAAAATTTACTTATTTATTAGTTTAGGTTTTCTGTCTAACTGAATTGTCTCCAGTTCCATCTACTTGCTAAGACTCCCCATCATACAGTACCACCATTCTATCCACCAAGAGAAATCAAAGCAAGTTTTGCTCTCTTGGACTCCTGGCCATGGGTAGCTGCAGCAAATCAAACTTGCAGTCTGCTGATGATAGGGCCAACACATATTTTTTTAACATAACTATATTTATAAAAATGAAAAATATGAAAAGTTATCAGTACAACAACAACAGGTCAACGTACACATTTAAGTATGCACACACACTCACACTCATGTTCGTAGCTCAAGTGCATTGACTTGTCTAGGACAGTAGATATTTATTTCCATAAATACCATCTGTTATTCTTTGTATGGTGTCATATTGCTCCATAAGTCAGCGGTTATGAGTCCAGTAAACATATGGCTGATGTTGGGTGATTGCAGCATCCTGTGGGGAACATCCTGCTTTTGTTCTGCATTCATCCTTTCATTCATCCCTCCATCGCTTCATCTCTCCAGCAAGCCTCTCTGAGCTCTTTCCTCTCCCACGCATCCCTCTGTCTCTTGTTTTATAGCCCCCATTCTTCCTCCACAGTGCAACGTGTGCCTTTCTCTCAATGGCTGAATTACAGCTATTGTTCAGCCTTTTAGTCATCAAAAGCCCAGCCTAAGGATGAATATAAAAGAATGTGCTTGACTAGATGAAGATGATGATTTCTCAAATAATTGAGTCAGGTGCTCTTTTGAATGGAGTGCATTCACTTTAACATCTCCCTTGCACTCTCTCTCTCTCTCTCTCTCTCTCTCTCTCTCTCTCTCTCTCCCCCCCCACTCTCTCTCTCTCTTTTTCTCCCACTCTTTCTCTCCTTCAGCTAGAGGATGACATTGTCGCTCGGCCAAATTATTTCACCACAATGAAGAACTTTGCCCTACAGCAGCCTTCAGAGGAGTGGATGATTTTAGAATTTTCCCAGCTTGGCTTTATTGGTGAGTTGAAGCTGACGATTCTAAACACCATGGACCTTATTCACCAACAATTCTTAATAATCTTTTTAATGAATGTCAGAATTTTCAAGAAGATTCTGACATTCACCATTTTCCTATTTGGGAGGAGGATGCATGTCCATACAAATCAGCAACCTAGCTTGGAACCAATAGTGTGACTTACTTGAAGAAAATTTTAACAATGAAGCAATTTGCTAACATGGTTAACAGGAAGTTCAATACTGTTAGCAGTATGCTAATCCTGTATCCATTTCCTGTTAGCCCTGTTAACATTTTGGGCAAGAAAACAAGAAGTGAGAAAACCCTCAAGATGGTTCAGATGAAATAATGTTAAAAGTACTGAAGGTTCATAAAAGCAGTCATTGCGCTTGAAGCTAAGTGTTCAAATATGGACAGAGAAAAATCCATCAGTGACATCCACAATCACTCACCCCTCCCAGATTTTTCCTGCCAGTCCCAGGGATTAAATCAGCAACTCTCTGGTTAAGGTCCTTCTTCTCCAACGATTAGGCCACAGCTGTCCCCAAAGGCTCTGCTAAAGGGAGCACTCAGATTTAAACTGGAGACTTGATCTGCAGTCTGATTCTCTACCACTGATCTATACCCCTGGCTTAATTACATAAACTTATTAGTCAGCACAGAGCTATCCAGTGAGCCAACACCTCCCGGCTCAGTAAACCAACAGATCCTTCCACTGTAGCTGTGCTGATATTCCAGCTACATGCCAGCTAAAGTGTTGCAGCTATCTCTACAATGACTCATACTTGTGAAAGGACTAGCTTTTTTTTAACCTCTTCCAAAGAATCAACAATCAATGCGATGATCATCAGAGGAATCTGAGCAGGCCTGAGTTTCTAAAGCCGCTAGATCTCATTTTTGAAGTGTGTCCTTCATTAGCAGATAGGCAGCTGTACTACTTGATCCATCATGCATGCTGTCTGTTATGAGGGCTAATTATCTTGATGAGAGTGATCAATGCTGGATCTGCAGGCAGTGTAAACGAATGGGAAGAGCTGGCTGGGAGCTACTGGAGATTGTATTGGGGATGGCATTGATTGGGAGTTGAGGGAAAACGGAGCTTTGAATCACTGAAGTGGAAATTATCCGCTAGGCCTGTCAGAGGCTGGGTTAGCTTACAGAGGAAATGGAGACCACATGGGTTTGTGTGTGTGTGTGTGTGTGTGTGTGTGTGTGTGTGTGTGTGTGTGTGTGTGTGTGTGTGTGTGTGT